>JAREIS010000152.1:1225000-1562530 GCA_030060385.1 Muscicapa striata striata | reverse complement strand
AGACCAGTGATTTACCACCAAAATAACATTGCTTTTTATGTTATAAATAGGGATATAGGTTGACAAGTACAAACTTTTTCCCATCCATCCACCTTAATTTTATTCATCTCCCCATCCCTGAAATAAGTTTTTAGGTGAAAAACACAACATTCTTTTCCTTATGTTATAACATAAGGAAATAACATATTCGATATATGATATTTGATATTTCTGAGCATAGTGCTGGTCCTTTGGAGAGAAATCTTGGCGTTGCTTTTCCTATATTACAAAGGCTCTGACCTCGCCTACCATATAAAACACAGCAATAAAAGCTTGGAACAAAATGTCTGAATAAATAACAGGCAGTTCTGTCCCCTGAGAAATGAAGGTTGGGCTGCAGTTGTCTGGGAATGCTACTGTTTATGGAGTCCTGCTTCTTCATCTGAAGGGCAAGACTTCCTGGGCTCTTCTAGAAAAGCAGGCAGATGGGGAGGTTGCTGAAAAGTCTTGAGTTTAGGAACAGTGAGTTTGCAAGTGGGTGGGACTGCTCCAAACACTGCCAATCCTGGTTGGGATTTGGGAGCAGCTGGGTGTAGCACAGTGTTCCCAGAGCCTCCTTCTTTTAAGGCTTCTCTCACTGTCCATGTGCAGTGCTCACAGCTGACAGACTGGCCTCAGAACACTGTTGAGGATCAAGGTGATGGACAAAGAGCTAGATAAATATCGTCGTTCTTTGGATGCAGTGGAGAGGGGAGCCCAGGCATAGCTTGGAGTACAGCATGTATGCATGAGCAGTCGTGGGTGACCTGACATACCCTCCCGCAGCATGAGTAGAGCTTGTCTTCTAATCCAAGAAGGTCTTGTTGCCACAGGTGGAAGTGTGGATGCCTTGCTGCAATTCTCCCTGGTGTTTCTGCACATCAGGGCACTGGCGTGATCTCTGCTGCTGGCTGCTCCTGGCTGCTCCTGAGCTGTGATAAGTGGAAGCTCCTTTTCAGTTTCCACAGGGAAAAAAAATGAAAATGAGTCCTGGCATTTTCAGTCTGAAAAGCAAGCCTTTGGCCTTTGGTGACCTTAGTCACTTGCCAGAGATTGGAAGGCTCATTACATTTAGTGATGTAGTTCAAAAGACGCTGTTAAAATTAGTCAATTGAACTTGCAATAGAATTCTAACAAGAACTAGAAGTTAAAGAAAGCAAATTCAGCTCTACCCCACCTTTCAGCTAGGGCAAACTGGTGCAAGATGAAGGGGGTGGCAAGAGAACTGTTCTCTCCTGTTCTGTTCTGGTGTAGATCACAAGGCAATTCAAAACATAGGCAGACTCTTGCTTGTAAGTAATTTTATTACAATAAGCACACAGCTGCCCAGTAGGGAGAGATGAACTTGGTCATTCCCAGGCAACTGTGCCATGCCTCTAACCAGAAAGGGCTCAGTGCAAGAGAAGGCGACACTCAAACACACTGGGCTGCTTTTATATTAAGAAACCTTGCAGGAAAAGCATAGGTCTGGTTGCGTTGCTCTTTCAAAAGAAGAAGATGTAAATGAGATAAGATTGTGGTGAGAGATAATCCATTCTATTGGACTAAATTAGCTGAAAAAATGAGTTACACAAGAACGAAGCATCAGCTACTGCGTATGACACAGGGTAACTGCGAGGGTAGAAATAATAAGACATTTATCTCCTGTGGTCCCTTCCAGTCTTACCGCCTGTGTTATTCTGTGATTCCTCCAAGACAAAGAAATGTAATTATGGAAAATTCACACTCTGCCAAATTAATAAGATCAGCTCCAAGGCAGCGTTTTGATGCAGCAAATTCAGCTCTTTTGGTTTCCCAGTATCAGTTCAAGAGTGCTGAGGCTGCACAACACAGTATGTCGATCCAGCACAAACCTTCCTTCTGCTCAGATCTGTCAGGAGAGGTTGGGGAGTTAAAAGTTGTAGGCAAAGCTTTAAGGCACAGTCTTTCCCACTGCACCTGGTGCCAAAAGCATCCAGGCTGGGGTTGTATTTTCTGTTTTCTGAGTGCTTTGGCCCAATAAATAGAGGTGTGATTGGGCACAGTCAAGGCTGATCCAGGCTGACTCTTAGGTAGTGGTTACCTGGTACTAATGGCTATGGAATCATGGACTAGCCTTCTGGGCAACTTCAAGATACATCCTGGCACCAAGAAATTAAATTTAAAATAAAGATTTGCTTTGGGGAAATAGCTAACACACTTTTTTTTTTTTTTTTTTCCCCCCTCAAAGTTGACAAAATGCACCTGTTTCATGGCTTTGCTGTATGTTCACCAAACTCTTTGTCTTAAGCTTGTTAGAAGATGCATACATGTGAATGAGCTTTGTTGTGAAACTCCTTTCATGAAAACACTTTAAAGTAATATCTAAATAAAAAAATATTTTTTGTTAACGGATGAGGATTAAACTAAGCTGATAAACATGACAGCAAATCATCCATTGTGCAGGCAGAAGGAAAGTTCTAATCTTCACCCAAGGAGTTGTGGTGTAGCAGTAGCTGTGCTTAAGGCGGTCTGTGTTCATAGTGGGAAGTCTGGAATTTCTTCTCCCATTGAGCAAACATCTCTAAGTGCTCTGTTACTTTGGGTTTCACTCTGCTACTGTCTTGTCTAGCCTGTGAAATGAAACAGAGCACTGGGGACTGTTAAGGAAGTGATGCTCTGACATAGGTTGCTTTTCCTGATAGGGCCAAACAGTATGTGGCTTCACGCAAAAAGCTGAGAGTTTTGCTCGGGTGCAAGCTAGCAGAGCATACATTACTGCAAGGCAACTGGAAGGTTTTCAGTCATCCCTGCCTGCAGCCAAAAAACATCTTCAGCTTATGAATTACGTACAACCTGTGCAGGATGCCTCTGCTCTGTGACTGCTTCTCCTCAGAGTTCTGGTGCCAATCTGAGGGAGGGAGGCTAACAGCACTGGAAACCTCATCCACTTTCCTGCTGCTGTTTATTTTGTGTCCCTGTGTAGATACCATCTGGGACTAGGCAGGCAAAGGAATAACAGTGCTGACACATCTCAGCTTTGCAGGTATTGTAAATGGCTGTTACCACAAACCACACACTGCAGCCTTGAACTTGGTGCTGTGACTGATGAATAGGCCACCCCAGTGCTGCAGCCAGGACTAAAGCCCCCACACAGGGCATTCTTCTCCAGACTGAGGATGCTGCTCGGGGTATCTCAGCCCTCTTACACTGCAAATTTTTTTAACAAGCAGAGGAATAACAGCCAAAGTCTGGAAAAACTTATGGAAGACAAATGAACCTGCAGAATTTTCATCCATTTCTGTTCCTCGTAAAAAGAGAATGAGAATCTTAAACGAGGTCCAAGATTTTCCTCTGACAGTCCTTAGTGGAGGCATCTTCCCATGCCTCCTTGGCACCACAGCTGGTTCTGCTTAGCTGGAACCCAGAACACTCTCACTCCAGTTCTGGGGTTTTTCTTGTCCATAATCACGGACATGAAAGGACATGTCCTGGAGAGTGTTGGAGTTACACTGGTGCCCAATACAGAGCAGGAGAAAAACTGATCTTATGTTAGGATTGGACACTTAGAAATAGTGTCAGATCACATCACAAGCTGCAGGAAATGCAGTGAAAGTCATATCCCTGTTTCAGTTTCCATGCCCTGTTCATAGGTCAAAACTGCCTGCCCTTGTGCAGTGCAAACTCTGGGCTTTTCCTGGGAACTGATAAAGCTGTGAAATTTCAGTGTCCTGGAGAGAGCCTGGGACAGTGCCTTTAGGTCCACAAAGGTGGACTACCCCCAGGGTAATGGGTTGGAGGGAATGGAATAAGGTGCCATGTCCCCACACTGACACAACTCAGCCCATCTCTGTGCCTCCAGGGAGCACCTCCAGCTTTGCTCCCTGAGGGGATCTGATCTGGGACAGGGGTGAGGGGAAGCAAAGAAACCACACCTTTTATGAGGAGACAGTGAGATTTCTGAGGGGCCCAGCACACCTGGGAAACTGAGGCATCATGCACCTGAGAAGCCACTTGCATCCCCAGGCAGATACTCATCCTGCCAGCCTGCAGCTGATTGCTGATGAGTAAGGGAAAGAAGGGATTGTGCAGCAGCACCACCGCCCTGCTGATCCATCAGGGATATTTTAGAGAGGCTGGGTAGCTCGGAGAAGTCATTTGCAGGTCCAGTGCCATCACTGGGGACTGGAGAAGGAAGCTCCCCACTTCCCCTGTGTTCCTGTCCTGCCAATGTGTTCAGGTGAGCCAAGCTGGCTCTTGGGCACTGTATACCTTGGCAGTAATCCTCTCCCTCTAATTAGACTTAAAGGGCAAGGCTGCAGTCTGTTAATAATAGAGATTTAATTTCTTCCTCTCCTGCTATCTGGCACTGAGCATATAATAAAGAAAGTAAATGTTTGCTAAGCGAGGAAATGGGGTAGGTGAGTTTGCATCAGTAATGCTCTCTGGGACATGTGTGGATTGGTGGCACTAAAGCTACTGAGTTCCTCAGTACCTTCTCTACTGGTACAGAAAATTGCAGGCTAATCTCTGCATATGTTTTGAGCTGGTACTTGGACTGGAATCCCACCCCAGTGATGGTCAGAGGAAATCTGTGTGTGTGAGAGCGGTTGTTGATTTACACAAGTGGCTCTGACTGTACTTAGGACGCCAAGGTAGGACTTGGAAGGAAAAGAGGTGCCCCTATCCAGCACTTGCTGATAAAGGATTTGGCAGCTTATCAGCTACCAAATCATCAAGGCACCAAATCTCAGAGCCATGCACGCAGAAAAGTTTAATCTCTGCTGTACCTAGAAGCACCTTGGCCTCAGCTGTAGGGAACCTGAATGGCAAAGCATTTGAGCATCTGAAAATCTCTACCTTCATCCATTGAGAGGTCTTGGAGTGACCTGTAGATACTCTTTCGCTGTATCGGCAAAGGTCTTTAGCTCATGCCTTGGCTGTGCTCAGTTTACTGGCAGAGTTGTCCCCTGAAAACGAGGTGCTGGTGGCTGATGGCCCACGTAGCTCTGGATCTGCCATGCCTCTGGCAGTAGGTGGTTACCTCACCTCTCTCCCAGCAGTGCCCTCCTGCTGCTTTCCTAGTGCTTGGGGAAGGGGTTCTTCATCCACTCTGCTTGTGGTGGCCAACAAAACTAGGTAATGCTTCAGGGGATAGAAAGACTTCCCTCTGCTGATGGCAAAATCTTAAAAAATAAAGAAGAAGAAGAAGAAGAAAAAAATTTTTGATGATTCCTAATAAGAGGAAATATAATCTATATTTGGCCTTGATTTTTTTTTAAACAATTTAACTGTAGTTTCTTAACAATCTGTTATTTCCTATAGCTATGTACATTCTTACATTTCAAGTGAGCCTCGCCCCTTCCTTTAAGCTGCATATTTTCCATTTTAAGATTTCCTGTTCAAACTAAAGGGCAAAGATCTTCAAAATATCAGCACAAAGCTGGGCTTACTTGCAGTGTGTAAAAGTTATCAGGCTCCCAGCTCTTGTTTAGGCTGTCGCACTTTCTCCTTATCAGAGGAACAGGTCCCAAGTTCAATGTCTTTGATTCTCTAACTGATGTTCTGGACTAAAGTCCTGACTGTGTGGGCAGCCAGGCAGGAGACAGGAGTAATATGTGTCTGTGTTTGATGGCCATTATTGTTAGTGTGATTGGCAGCAGGCACACAGACTTCTGTCTGCAGGGTGTTACCTCTCCTTTCTTTACTTTCTCTCTCTCTATTTGCCTGCATCTACTCACCTTATTTTTACAACCAGGCATGAGTGAGTGGGGGGACAGAGCAGGACTGAGGGGGAAGGAGCACACGCAGTGAGTGGAAGCAGCACCTGAATCTTTATCTATGCTCTAAACATTGCAAAAGATGCAATTGAACAAAAGCTGGTAACACCTGGTTGTAGGTGTTCAACAATAGCTTCTGTGTTAGAATTTGGTCCAGGGGGATGCTGGGATCAGGCATCAGTCATCCTTCCTGAAGTCTTTCCTGCATTGCCCTTACAAACAGCTGCCCTGATCAAATTAGCATCAATGAAAGCAAATACATGAGGGAGGAGGAGGGCAGTCTGCAGGGAGTTGATCCTGGAATTGGCCATGCTGCTACTGAAGCATGTCTTTGGCAAATAAGGCTAAAAATATCATGTGATGGGGGAGGAGATACTGGGATAATCATGGGTCACAGCTGCTGAAAATTGTATTGGCCTAAACACATTTTTGACAGAAAGTGATTTTTTCCCCCTTTCTTTACCTGGAATTTCTTTTGGAATATTTCCCTTTTTTAAACAAAAATAAATTTTCTGTCTCTCTCCTGGATCAAACTTATTTTCTTTCATTGCCTTTTTCTTTGTGGAAATGTGCAAGAAATGCGATGAGAGGGGAAGGAGTCACTGGAAGAAGAGAATAAATTCCCTTTCAGTCTGCTCTCCAGCTATTTCCTATCCTTGTCTGCTTCTCATGGTGCCCAAATGCAGCTGGAACAAATCCTGCAGGTACACCAGGACAGGGATAAAGCAATGGCAGAGACACATTGTATGCAATATCCCATTTGGACAAAAGCTTTTCCTTTCAACACAAACTTTCAGGAGTGCTGCTGCCTCTCCAAAAAGCAGTTTTCTATGCTGTTGATGACAAGGAGCTGAGGCTCGTACATCTGAAGAGGTATAAATGCTTAATTTGGGTATCATAGAGAGGTGAAATGCCTGTGAAAACCTGACCTTAGAGCCCAAGTTGTGTGCTCCATAACTTGCCATTGTCTCTGCTCTCTGCAAAGCACAGGTATTGCTGGACACCTTAGGAATCTGAGGAGAAAACACAGCTAAGTACATTTTGTTCCCAGGGAAAGGGCAGGGAGGGGCAGGAGAGCACAAGGAGTTTTGGAAGGATGGAGGGTCACCCTTCTGGCTATATGGCAGTGCATTCCAGGAGACAGACCCACAGGGTGCAGCCCTTTCTTCTGCTCTGGAAATCTACTGCCTGGATGTCTAGCCCCACAGTCTCTGAGCTCCTGGAATGCACTGCCACATGCTTTGGGCTGTCTTCTTGGCTGATGGTAGAGACTTTACTCACCAGAGAGCAGAGCCATGAGGACCACAGGAGCAGTGAAGAGGGAGGGACAGATTTGCACTCACTCATGATGACTCACTCTGTGAATTTGAGAAGAGCCCCACTGAAATCTATGGGGCCCTTGAGGGTTTTGACAGAGGCAGGGGAGAAGGGCTTAGAGCCCTGTGGCAGTGACCCTGCAACCTGTGGTGACAGCAGACACAAAATGCCTGTTCTTAGAATGTCTGGTTGTGGAGGGCATCCCTGCAGAAGTCAAACAGTCCTGCCAGAGTGCAGAGTTTCACCAAACTGGGTGAAAGGTGCATCATGCACAGCTGTGCCAGCAAGATAAAGCAGATGCCCCAGGTATCAGCACTGCTGTGTATACAGCTGATGGCCATGCAGGGACAAAAAAACCCAACTCCATTGTGTCTGCCATGACTTCAGTGTTGTTGAAGTGCTACAAAGGTCAGCAAAGTCATCCCGTACCTGCTGGAGGTGCAGTCCAACCTTCTCTCTGCTTGCAGGAGACACAACATCCCAGGGACACCTAGTCCCTCCTTGGACCAGGACACTACGGAGAAGGTGCGTGCTCCATCCAGCTGTGTCCCATTCCAGAGGGATGAGTGTCAAAGCCCTGACAGCCTCACCAGCTCAAATGTGCTGTGACTGACAAAGTCTGACATGTCCTGCACAGTTTTTATTAATATTTTTTTCCAAATAATTTCTTTTCTCCTTTCTGTTATTTTTTTCTTCCAAGAGTGGTACAGAACTCTTTCCCCCCCTCCTTGCATTTTTATTTAGAAAGCAAACAGCTCTTTTCCTGATACTTTTTTCTAAAAACTCCCCTGCAGGTTTTCATGGTTTCATGTTTATAATTATAAATAGGGCTAACAGGCAATGTTGGAAATTTCTGTTTCTCTTGAAATAAAAGTATTTTTTAAATGTCTTGACTCTAGATTACTTATTCATTGGAAATAAGTAAATAAGAAATGAGGAATAAGAGGAAGAAGAAAATAAATTTTCATTCTGGAAAACTTCTCAAGGTACCTTTTCTAATTCTTGATAGTAGTTTTTAGGATTAGCCTTTCTCAGGGAACCAAAAATGTTTGCCTCACTCCCAAATGAAACTGAAGGTAGATACCAAAATCTTGAACTTCCAATGAACTAGGAAGCCTATGATTAGTTTAGCACAAATTGCCAAGAAATTACACATGCTGCTCTTCTTTTCCCTAAAGAATCGATTTCAATAACTACCTGCCTGTAAATGTGAATTAATCACTCTACCTTGACAGGAAAAGCTGCCCCTTAAGCCCTCTGGCTTAGTCTCAAACACACATGAGCTGGAGGTCTAAAGCCCCTCCTGTCCCAGGAGTTTTCCTTTCACAGTGGATTTCCTCACTGCTCCCGTCTTCCCTGACCACCTGCAGATTCTCATGCCAGGACCAGCAAAGTCAGTGCCAACTTGAAAGTGTAAAGAGATTTTTGGGTGGCTCCTCTGGGTTCTCAAGCCCTGAGCACAAATAGATCTTCCCAGGTGCTGCCTCAGGGATGTGGGGATGTGGCTGATTAAAATCCCATGGGATTTCTTGGGGGTGCAAATGGATGGCAGAATGATTGAGAAAGGAGGTCAGGAGGTGAAAAAAAGGAGAGAGAGGTGGTTTTCCATGCTGACACGCACTGATAGGTAGTGCAGAGCTGGAGCTGCCGCTATCTGAAAGCCGGTGTAAGGTCAGTGCAATGGCTGGAGGTTCTGCTGGAGCACCAAAGGGAGCCTGTGGAGGGACAGCAGACCCTCCTGATATTGCATGAGCTGGAGGATATAGATATGCAGGGGTAAATTGAGTTCTCCAGTAGACACTAGGGAAATGATAAGGCATGTCAGTAGACCATTTATTTTCATTTATGGCTCAGGCCTATCTAAGGCTGCTGATAAGGTCATTGTTTCCCTTGAGTCACTGTCGTCAGGCTCTATTTGTACATTTACATGATTAAGCAGCAGGAGAACCTAGCTTTATCTTAATTTTTATTTTTATGGTCGTGTCTTCCTTGTGTTTGCCTCTGCTTCTGTCTGTGCCCGGACCTCAGGAGAGCTGAAATGTCTGATCAGTGCTGTGCTGACATCCCCAAATGATTTACTCCAGGGCAACATGTGGAAACCTATGGCAGAACCACAGTTCTGTCGAACAGGCATCTCACAAACGCCAGCCTGGAGGACAAAGTGATTATTCTACCTCCTGGCTGGTGAACAAGATGCAGAGATTCCACTTTCTCTGAAGGTTTGACTTGTGGCATGACTAGTGCATGACGAATGGATGTCAGCGGCACATGACAGATGTGTGTCTGACTGCCCTGTGCAGCAGCCTCTAACTGCCTTATGGAATGTGTTCTAGGTGACTGACTCAGGGCCATAAATGTTTATTAGCCTGACGGACTCCAGAACAATCAATTAAGTTTTTTTTAAAACCGTTCAGGAGAGGATTCTCCACACAAAGCAGTACCAGCAAGGACTTGTCTTTCTTGGCATGCCCTGTCCACCTCTGCCAGCTGGGAGACTCTCTGACCATGATTTCTACAGGCTTGGACAAGCTGCTCTGAGTAAGGCTGTGGTTCTGGTTAAAGTTTGTCACTACTCGATTTAATACCCTCTTACACACATGGAAATAATGTGCATCTCCTTTTTTTGGGTGTTTTATTTTTTCCCTTTCTGTCATGTGAGTTTGGATTGGAACCCATCTTTTTTAATTTTTTTTTTAATTTTAGAAGCTCCCTATTCTCACTCGTAACAGGTCTACTTCAAAGGAGGGCTCTTCTCCTGGTAGGGCTCAGTGAGGCAGCTCTAGTGATAACAGAGCGAACAAAATAAATTATTATACACTTTTACTATGTCACAGGACTCCTGGAGTCGTACACAGGGCTCCACAGCAAAAATAAAGGATAATTTCAGTCTACCTGAGGGCCAACTGGCCAGATGGAGTTTTGCACAATACAAAGACATGTTGCCTTTGTGGCAGGGCACTGCCATTTATTCTGCCAGGGCTGTGAGCAGCACTGGATGCCGGGGCTGCAGAGTGGAGCAGCAGCTGGCCCAGACCCTAAGGTCTATCCCCCTCCCAAGGCACGTCCCTTGCCCCCTAAGCATGGACACAGAGGTGCAGAGAGAACAGCACACGACCATCTGTCCTCTCAGAGATGGCTGGGGATGTCAGGGCACATGGGGACATACCCCTGCACCTGCTAAACCCACAGTGCTGCTGCAGCAGCTTTGCCTTGTAATTTGGAGAGGAGACAGAAAGACAGACTCCTCAGGGTTAAATTCACTTCCTAGGCTGAGAGCTCAGGATGCAGGAGCTGCCAAGGCATTCCCTTCCTCTAGGATGTGGAGCTGGAAGCCAACAATTTGCTTGGAACACCTTTAGTAAAAATCCTTGTGACTAATTCAGACATCTAAGCTGATTTTATTCCACTTTTTTTCTCTTTATGTAAGTATCACTATTTTTCATATTGGACAGTATTATATCATCTGGTCTTGGGACCAGGTCCATTTTGGAAAAATCCTCCTCAGCTGGTCCTTGCTGGAGCTTCTCCCTGTGCAGCTTTTACTATACTTTAGATGTGCATCCCTCCATCCTATTTTGAATATGGAAAATGTCTCATATATACACATAACTGACCTTATTGAGGTGAGCAGTTATAAAAATGGATGTCAAAGAAACTGAGAAAGCTGAAAAAAAGCCCAGAGGCTGTGGTTTGACATGTCGCAAGGTCTGAGATGTAGGCAGAGGAGAGTTTGGTTTAATGACCTCTACTCCCCACTCCTTCCACACAGGCAAGAGAAGTTCTGCTTTGTTTGCTTTTCACCAGAGTACTTTCATTTAGCAAACAAGGTGATTTAAAAAAAAAAAAAAAAAAAAAAAAGGCTGGAGAATATATCCTGGTAGAACTAAAAGAATTTTTAAAAGCCATTTTTAGTCAACCTAGAGTACTTTTAAGGCTAAAAGCAAATTTTTCTGGCAGTAGGATTTTGTTGGATGAGGATTGAGACAGAGGAGGCAGCATAGGCACACAGCGTGAGAACTCCCTGCAGGTCTCTCTTTTGTCCTGGGTTTCCCACCTTTCAGCTGGGAAAGTCAAAACTGCCCAAGAGGAGCCTTGCTGGTCAGCAGCGGAGCAGGGAGTTATTGTTTGTTACCTGCTGATCCCTAATTGCCAGCTTAATCCCCATGTTTGTGTCGCTGCTGGGAGAGAGCCAGCCCCAGCAAGAAAGGGACTGTGGTGTGTTTAACTGGGTTAATGACTGTGTAATTACGAGTCTCCCTGGGCACTCCTCTACAATTAGAACTCTGTCATATCCTCGTGACCTCACAGGATTTTGGAGACGTAATTAGAGGCTTGGCGGCGCTGCTGGTGTCGATCATGAGGCATGAGGAGAGGAGGAGGTGGAATGGCTGTGAGCAGTCTCGCTCCTACAAGTGTCTCATTAACCTCTCTGCCAGCAAATCTCTCGTGCAAGGGCCCTGATCTGCCTTCCCAGCTCCCTCCTCATGCCAACGGCTGCAGGAAATCTCTTCTCTGGCTGGAAAGCACCACAAGCCAGGGCCCAGCCTCTCCAGGGCCCAGCTGGGGAATGTGGCTTCTCACAGGTGCAGTGGGCAAAGCCCATCTCTGTGCCCCAGTTAGAGCATCTTCATCCTCAATGCTCCATGGAATTTATTTGGTTTATAGATGGTAAATCCCTTGTAAATAAGAGATTATGCTCACCAGAGTATCCCAGGATGGGTCACATTTAAAGGGACACATCTGGTCCCTGCTCCAGCAGGGTCATTCCAGGCCCATTGCACAGGATTGTGTCCAGGTTCTGGAATATCCCCAGTGAGTGAAACTCCACAGCCTCTCTGAGCAGTCTGTTCAGTGCTTGGTCACTGCACACAGAAGAAGTTCCTCCTCACATTCAGGTGGAACTTCCTGGGCATCAACTTCTGCCCATTTTTTTTTTGCCCCATTGCTCCCTACAGAGCAGGGCCTGGTCCATGCTGTGAGCCCTCTCTGCAGACAGGGATGAGGTCCCCCTTATGCCCACATCCATCTATCTATATATTTATCAGAAATATATACATATTTACATGCGTATATATGATGAACACACTCATATTGCTGATTGTTTCTGGTGGCTAAAAGCAGCAATAAGTAAGAGGCTGAATCATACATTCCCCTCTTCTGTTTTACTCATACTCCTCTTGATCTTCTGTGACTCTGCTTCAATGCTTTTTTTTTTCCCCCACATACCTTTTCTCTTCCCTCAGGTTCTGATTCATTTAGCAATGGAATCACTCGAGTCTCTGTGTTCACCCTCTTCCTTTCACTGTGGACATGCACAGCCACCACTCCCAACCTCATACAAGTAGCGTTTTCTCACTGCTATCCAAAACAGTTTACTCGTGTGGTGGAAAATTGTGATACCTGTGAATTTTGTGAATTTTTTCTTTGTTTTAGGAGACACGGGAGCTGTGGCTGCTTATTATAGTTTGCACTACCTTTCAGCTAGTTGTTAAATACCCAGCACACTCCACAAGAACCTGCTTATTGCTAATATTTCCACATTTCTTCACACTCCTCTGTAATGGAGCTCTTCCTTTTTCAGTGTGGCAAGAGGTTCCAGCTGCTGTTAAGGGATGAGTTTTTCACATTGGAATGTGAGTCTTGCAAGGGAGATATTATTTCTAATTAAATGGCTGGGGGGATTCAGCTGTATTGTTTGGTTGGCTAGGTTGGGGTTGATTTAGGGGTTTTTTGGGTTTGTTTTCTTTTTTTTGTTTGTTCTTTTTCTCCCTCACATGCACGGGTACGTGCCACAGCACTGGTAATTTATTATGTTTGCTTAAAACGTGTAGCATTCACTGTATTTCTCATTCTTTTTGTAATTGGATTGGGCATATGCTTATGTGGTATCCAGATAAGCAGGAAGTTAGCAAGCAAGCACATTAAGTTAAATTCAGTGTAAATAAAATGCATCAGCAACTAATTTAAAATGATGCAAAGGTCCAACAAGTGTGTGCTGAACTTGAAAGGTACCTACAGGTGCAGCTGACTCTTTATTTTGGTGTTCATGACTTGGCTGGAAACCAGCCCATGTGAGGTGACATCAGAGAGAGCCTTTATCCTGGCTTCCTCCTCCTCCTCCTCTCTTTGAAAATCAGAGGCCAAGAGCGGAACCAGTCCCTAACTGGGGTAAGTCTGACTGGAGGGTGAAGAGGATAATGAGAATCCCAAACAGTGCATCACCACCTGCATTTTGCAGGTTTGAAAGCACATGAGAATCACACCTGCAGGGGTGATCATCTAAATGTCATGGGGGTGCCTAATTCCCAGAAATTTCCACAGCAGATAGGATGAGGGCAGTCTGGAGGATGCTGCCCTGAGGAGGCACTTCAAATACCACTGTGGAAAAAAAAAAACACTGGACAAAATTCCACCAGTGCAGTTGCATACCAAACCAAACCACCACCACCACAACAACAACAACAACAACAACAACATCAACAACAAAAATCCAAACAACTGTTCACTGAAAACTCTTTGTTGGCAGCTTTTAGTACTCAAGAGGTGTTGTAAGCCTCAGAGGTACTCTACCTCTGCAGTGTTTTCATCTCTAGGATGTATTGTGTGATATAAAATTTGTTGTAAGCTACCTTTCACGTAAACTAAATTAAACTTTGGGAATGGCAGTGCATTGCAGAAGGAAGCATATATATTCTGATGTAAGAATTGGAACTGCTGAGACTGTGGGCTTTGGCAGAGGTTGGCAATGTCCCTGCTGCAGTTCAGAGTGATCCCAGGGCTGCTCTGATGTGTGCCAGGCTTTGCTGAAATGCTCAGACAGGCCATGGCTTTCCCTGTCTCACCCTAAACACAGGGAAGGAATTCTCTTCCTGCAGTGGGAAAATCTCTTACCTGGCTAAGTGGAAGGTAAATGAGCCTTGGATGTATCTTTCAAGGAACTACAAGAGCTGGATTGAGCTCTGTGGGGGGAAAAGGATTCCAAACATGGTCTCTCTGGTTACAAAGGACAAGATTCCCCTTGTTTCGACAGGAAGCAGGAATGTGGCCCTGCTTGATCTTACCCATGCCTTAACGCTGCTGGAGTGTTTCCTGTCCATTTTTTATTGCTTAAAAAAAACCCCAAAAAAGCCCCTTGACTGGTCCCTGGAGGAGGAGGAGGAAGCTTCCTCCAGAGAAGCAAAGTCTTTTCCCCCAGTCTTCACTTCTCACCATATCAGCTTCCTACATAGTCATCAGGAATGTAAATTATCAGCCATTTTCATTTTAGCCTTTTCAGTGTAATGAGGTGTTTGGCTCAGCTATGTCAGGACGTGATGAAGCGGAGGTTGATGTTTCTCTAAATCCTGCCCTGGGCAGTAAAAATAAAGCTTGTTCTAAGATTTCAGTCAATTTCCTTCCTTACTTACTTCTAGAAATCTTGTTTTGGGCATACCTAGGCTCTGAAAATTCCTTGTTTATCCCTACAGAAATCCACTTTGCTGGTTTCTTTCATTTGTTTCTTCTTGATGTATAATGAGGGTCTGACACCATAGTAGTCATCATTATTAGAATGAGGGCTTTTCTGTTTCCTTTGTTCATTAAAAAAAAAATCCTTAAGACCTTAGATTTAGACTGAAGGCTGTCCTCCCCTTCCTCACACACATATACTTTGTTGAAGGATTTTTAAAAGGTCAAAGGAGCAATTACTGTGAGTTCTTAATGCTATAATTGAAGGTGTTGAATCTTCAACAAAGCCTGATTTTATTAAACTTGTGAATTAGCCCCGACATTAAATAGTTGTTAACAACAACAACAAAAAGCCTTCTCTAGAGGTTTCAGTTGCTTTTTTTTTTCTTTTTTTCCTCCTTCATATATATATTTTTAGCGATTTCTGCCTGCAAGTGGCACTGACACAAAACTCCTGTCCCAAAGAAGAGAGCAAATGCTGTGCTATGTCTGCAGCAAAATTCGGAGGGAAAAAAAAATCAACCAAAACCATACCCCCCTCAACAGCCCAACCCAGTAATATATTTAAAGAAGTCTTTGGAAGATGAAGTTTCACTCTGAAAATCAGACTTTTGCAGCTGAACCTCCTAGAATGTAAAATCTATGTCTGTTTTCAGCCCATGAATGCACATGCTAAAATGTTTGCCTCTTTTAAATTTTTATTTATAAAATCCAGTCCATAACTAGATTCATCTGTTCCACCAGGCTTTTTAGTAGCCAGAAGGGCTTTTTATTGTTGGTGAGTTTACAAGGGTGGAGGATCATCTGGTTTTGTGGCCAGCTGTTGGCCATTGTTAGGGAGTATTAAAAATTCTTTGTATGTGTGCCCAGATATGTGTTCAAGGGGCATGCCATTAATCAGCTTCTAACTATGGGAATAATGATGAGACATCTAAGGAAGACATTTCAAAATTATTAAAATATCATTCAGGTGGGGAAAGTCATTCCTTCTCCTGGCAGACTGTCTCACAAGTGTCCAGGAATGATGTACTAACCAGCTCCCCTGCAACCAACACTCCCTCCAGTCCCATAAACACAAAATATTGTCCTTTAACCAGGGCTGTCTGTACATCTCTTGCGCTGTCCCTGGGACTTTGGCTTTGTAACTTGGTTTCATGGAGTTTAGTGTGTCAGCAGAGATCCCCACAAAATGATCTTGCTCATAATGAAAGATTTTAGGTAACATACTTTGCCTCTTATTTGCTTGGGAGAATATGTGTGCCAGCAGCCAGCTGGGACAGGGCAGCTGCTAGAGATGCAAAGGCTTGATTGCATGTCTGAGGAGTGAAGAAATGCTGCTTGCTGATTCTTCACATATTTACATGGCCATGTTGTTCTAAAACTTACAGCCCACTGGCTGTGGCACCAGGAAAAGGCTTTTCTCTCCTACCAGGGTAACAGGTGCTGTATTTAGGAGGGACAACACAGGAAAAATCCTCAAAGGAGTGGCATGTCACCCCTGAGATGTTCTTGCTCTCTGTCCTGGCTTCCAGCAGCTTTTGTGGTTTCCAGGAATGGCCCAGTTTATATTTATCACCAGAAATTCTGCCACCACAATGCACACAGTTCACTTTGATCCTGGCTGGTGCCAGCTTCCTTTAATCATGAGGAAGGTGCACAGCTCCTACCACAACTTCCCTTTCTGCTGCCAGCAGAGTGGCTTGAGTAGATCTATGCTAGTGGCATCCAAATAAAATAAGAGAAAAAGCAAGTTCTTGGCAATTTCAAGTTCTAGAACATGAGAGTGCTAAAATTTAAGGAGATAAAGGACCACACTTCCATGTTGGTGCTGAACATTGCAAGGTGTAACCTGCTGCAAATGCCTGTGTGAGTTCTGGTTAGAAACTGAAAACTTAGAAATTCACTGGGACAGGGATTATTTGTAAAGCAAATAATAGAGGCTTAAGGATGGCACAAGAGCCTCATCTGTAAACTCTTGAATTTTGGGTAGATGTGTTCAATATCCATCCAAAACCCATGTTTACACTGGAGACTACAAGAGACAAGAACAGGTATTTACCCTATGGATTGCAACAAGACTTTCTAAGCAGTTGAAGCTTGTGTACTTTTGCTAAAATTTGACAGGTTTAAGGAGCAAAATCACTTTGAATAGGTTATAATGGTTTTATACTGTCACAAAAGACTTAGGAAAAATATCTCCCAAGAGTCTGGAAGACTATCAGGTCATGCTGTATGAATTTAAGCAGTGGTCTCCTCTTGATTCTGCTTTAATATTGTCAGCCTTTGGCTTTTAAAGCTCAGACTATTACTCAGACTATTCTCAAAAAACATATGATTGAGAAATCATGAGGTTTAAAAAAAATTGTAAATTGTGTGTTCTTTTTCTCAGTCGTGAGGGTTTATGTTTTCAGTCTTTTCTCTGCAACAATGTCAACTAGAAACTTACTTCTATAACACTGGAAATAGGGAATGTTTGTGTAATCACATGACTCAAAGAAGTAGGACCTTAGGAGAAAAAAAAACAACAAAAAAACCAAAACAAGACTAGAACTGAAAACTTGTGATACAATCTCCAGGAGACTGTGATAAAATCTTCTGGAGATTAATTGTCCAGATGAACAAAAATAAGATATCAAGTACAAACAAAAGTTGTGAATTCCTACTTTCCCTCTTTGAATAGAAATCACACTGAGATTTTAGCAAATATGAAAAGTGGGGAAAATATGTTTAAGAATAAGCACACAGACATTAATTTAATGTTTTGCCCTTCACTGTACACTTTTATCCCTGGACATGCTTTTAGGTCTTTTTATTACCCTATAATGGAATAGGAGGAAAATTAAACTCGATGGCCAGACATTTATAAGGTGTGAACCAGAGCAATAGTATTGTAGTCAGGGGCTCAGGTCACTGAATGGCCTGGCTTCATGAGCTGTTCTCTTTGGGCTTTGCTCTTTTTCAGCTGCGACTGGGGAGAATATGTGAGCCCAGTGTTTGCAAATAGTCCTCAGATGAACCCACAGAGAGCATCTCACTAGCTCTGTTAATGCCACCTACTCCAGATGTCCTCTCCAGACCAATAGACTGTCACAGAAAATATCTTTATAGCTTGAACAGACAGCAGAATCCAGCCCTTGAACAGACTCTCATGAAGAACAAACAGCGAGGCACGATTTTTGCCTTTATATTCAAATACATGCTATTGTTCTGTAGTTACATAAGCCAGCCAGTCAGAGAACAGAAACAACATCATATGACTTATGTAACTAACCATTGCCCAATCCTGCAATGAGATCTGTGTGGCCAGCCCCCATGCAAAGCCCCATTGAAGTCCAGACAAAGATCACTCCAGGGTTGGAACCCAACATGGTAGAATTTATGGCTATTTGCAACAAGCCACTCACGAAAAAACTGAGAATTAGTCCCTGAAGAAATGGGTAAATAATTTTTTTTTTTTTTTAAGAACAAATACATTCTATTCTGTTTGTACTAGCTTTGTGGATAATTCAGGATTCAGAAGAGAGGCAAAATCCATCAAAGCAAATAGACACCAATTTTTAATTATATGTCCAGTTCTTCAAGAGAGGCCAATACCCTTGGGCAAACAAAGAGAAGAGTCTGAAGAAAACAATCTGTTGGTTCTTGATAACTCAGAAATTCATTGGAGGTACAAACGCTGGATGAAACCGTTGATTCTGCAAATGTGATCCCAAAATTCTGAAGCCATGGTCTGAACATAGATGCTTCCACAGGTCACATGAGAAGATCTCCACGGCTGGAAGTGCTGGTGTGGCATGTTTCAGCTTCTCAGTTTGGGGCAGCCTGTTGTGCCTCGAATGCAAACAATGAGAACTCTTTCCTGCTGCTGCTGCCCAACAAAGCCTTTCAGTATGCTGGAAAAAGGCTGAAATGGCCTCTTCTAAGGAGGGAGAGAGTAAAATGGATGGAAAATGGAAATATAAGACTGGGAAAAACTCAAAGCTCTTCTTGCCTTGTTTTACATCCTTGACGAGAGCCCAAACTGGTGCTTTCCTTGGAAGAAGCCCCTAAAGTATTGGATTCACATCTGCATGCCCGCCACCTTCTAGAACTGTAGCAGTGAAAAACTATCCAAAGATCTAAAACTCCTCCAGTGGTGGGGCCTTCTATAAATGCCTCAGGTGTGGTGGCCAGCTGATAGCTTGCCTGGCCCTCTGAAAGCTTGCCTTTTATCTAAGAGGCTGCCTGCCACTGCCCACCTGGATGCAGGTAGAAGTTTCACGCTGGGATTAGGCTGCATGCAGAAGAGCATAAAATGACATGGACAGTGTGGCCACCAGCCCGTGGCAAAAGAAGTTTCCTCACTGGAAAAGCTGATTCCCAGTGCTCTTCAGCCTCCACGAGCAGTCCTACCAAGTGTAGAGTTGTTTCAGGGAGGTCTGCTGCTCCCTCTTCCTCTGCCTTGCTACAGTGTTCCAAGCCACCTTAGCAGTCAGCATGTTTGCTGCCAGTTTGCACCTGATCATGCAAGATAACAAGATGCTTCCAGCCCATGGCTTCAACTGAACAGGTGGGATGGAGAATTCTGATGGATGATCACAGCTGTTTCTGCATGAGCTATTCTCTTGGGACGTTGGGCTGTGGGATCTGCTGAGAAAAGACTGCAATGATGAGTCTGACATCTATTTCTAGGTGCTGCTCCTCAATGACTAAAGAAACCCTACAATTTTTTTCAGGCTTAAAAAGTCCTCCAATAAGGTACACAAAGGATCAAGGGAGAAGTGAATGAACCACCAAGGAGTTTGCTCCAATTGCTTCCTTTTCTCCGCATTCACCTCATGCCAAGGGATTACAGGCAGGGGTGAAATTGTTGTTGTGTTCAATTTTTCAAAATCAGACCCTCTTAACAAACAAGCACAATGAACTTGAAAGTTCCTCTCACACACTGAGATTTAGCATATAAAGAGTGTGGATGATTGAACAGGGAAATTTTTCCAAAATGAAAGGCAGAGGAACACTAAGCACCCCTCTCCAGGGCTACATGACTTTCAGACTTTCATCACAGACACCACTCCTGCCTTCAGCTTCCAACTCCACCATGTGGATTTGCTTACAAAAACTTTTCAATATTATCTAACAAAAAAAAAAACAAAACAAAAACAAAACAAAAAAAAAACCCCAAACAAACAAACAAAAAAAAATTAAAAAACAAACTTTAAAAAACCCTCCACAACCCAGAAAAGAATAGTTCTTGGTAACAAAAGGAGGTAAGCCCAGTCCTGCACACTCTTCATCACTCATATGCTCTCCATGCACAGACCTCATTTCTGCCACTGGAGCTGGGAAGTGCTGGACTTTTTTTGAAAGCACTCAGTGTTGTCTGAGCTTTGTCCCAGTGAAATCGGTTTCAGGGCAGGAAAGAACAGATGTGAAAATCCCACCCAAAAAGGGACTGTTGTTTGTGGATCCGGCTGACCCACCACAACCACATCTTGCCTGCAGAGCCCCAGCAGCATTGTTTTTCTCGAGCAAGCAAATGTTAACCTTAGAGAAAAGCGCCCCAGACTGTTACCAGAGACACTGGCTGCAAATGCATTCTTCTCCCTGTGTGTTCTCGTCCTTTTCCCATGGAAATGCTGCTTTGCAGCTGGTGCTGCCACATCTGCCCGGGCTGTTAAATACAGCAGAGCCCCAGCATGGGCCCAAGCACTTGTCATGATCATCTCTGCATCTTAATTGCCAGCACATGCCCTGGCATGGCGTGGGCTCACTGCCAGCCAGCCCTCTCCAGACAGTTCCTGGGCACAGTTTTGTCCGGAGGGGGTCTCCGAGGGACAAGGACGAGGACAGTGGCGTGTCTGGGTGTGTGGACATGGAGGGAAAGTCCTGGCCCCTCTGAGTTACCTCTGCCTGAATGGAACAAATGCAGGCTCTTGGATCACAAAACCTGTTCTGGCAGCAGGCTTGGGATGTACCGCCCTCATAAATTTCGGCAAGAGGGGCAGTTTTAAATCTCTCCCACCTCCCCGTCAACATTCAGAGGCTCTGTTACGTATGCTGCCTTGGGGTTTTTGTTTGCTGAAATATTTGTTCCCTCCCTCTTCCCCGCTTCTGTCACTGAAGTTCAGATTATCCTAGACCTCTGGCTGACAAGTGTTTGCAGCATGGTTTTTCTTCTGGATTCCTGAGGAAAACAATCTGGAGTAGGTTTTGGTTTCTGGTGTCAGATGCGATCCACTACCCACTTTATCCTCCCTTGGAGTTCTCCTCCTAGGGTTCCAGCTATGTCAGTGCTTTGAGTTTGCCTGGATGCCTAACCTGGGCTGAGTTAAAATTTATGAGCACTCAAAACCAATTACAGTTCCTGTACTGAGCACCCTTTGTTCTAATTACAAAAACTCCAGGAGGCTACGGCAGATCTGTCAGCTGAGGCTGGGAATACAAACGCTTCTTTTTCTTTTTCTCCCCCCTCCTCTTTCTTCTTCCACACCTTCCCCCCACCTCCCCTTCTCTAGTAATCAGAGAGGTGGAGCGGCAGAAATCTCAGCAGGAACAGATTGAATAAATTAACATTTGGTCGGTTCTGTATTGTTCTTTAGTGAGACCACAACTTATGAGGCTGTTTTAATAAATGCCTGGTCAGGGGCCAATCAAAAGCTGCCAAAAATGGGTGTAGGGAAGCCTGTTTCCCACACAGTCTGCTCTTTCCCACCCTAATCACTGGAAATAAGAACGCCTAATAACCAAATGCCTACTTTTCCCTATTTGTCTCCTTACTCTCGGGGATTTTGCAGCCCATCTTTCCTAGACATGAGCAAACCTAACTCTTCACTCCAGCAGCTCCTCCCCCAAGGCAGACTGAGACCATCCTGTTGGACCATAATCTAACAAATATTGAGCGGAGATGCTCATCTGGTGTAAATTATTCTAGGGCTGCTCAATTCAATGGAGCTGCAGTAACTGAGATCAGCTGAAGATTGTATGTTTGTTTTATTTACAGTGGTTGAATGCAGTTTGTTATAGGACATGGATGTGTAAGGACTGGGAGTTTTCTCTGCTTGATTGCCACCTTTGGGAGAAACACTGAAATGTCTAGATGTGTTTCAGCCTGCTTTCAGCTGGAAAGTTTTATGGAAGACTTAGCACAACTAGTCCCTTTCATGCCAAAGAACATTTATTTCTCCAAAGGTGAGGTGGTGAGGAGGCTGGGCTCTACCTCAAAGCTTGAGGGAAGCTAAAGAGGGAGAAATCACAGTGGTGACAATAAAAAAGCAAACCTGGCTTCTCCGAGATGCAACTTCTTAAAAGAGGCTGAAGGGAAGCAGAGGTTCCTTCACTCTCTAACAAGGGGTGCTTCCTTCTGGGCAGCTGCTCTCATCTCCAAAGCATCATGACTGGCTGTGACAACAGGAGGTCCTCCATGGGATTTGACTCTCTTGTACTGGTGTGCACATCCAGAGGGAGAGAGACCATGAGAGAAACCCTTTCCATGGAATCATCCTAGAGGTGACTGAAAGTATGGCCAAGGACAAATCACAGAAGTTGAGCACTGCATGCAGGGCCATGCAAGTGATGAGATGCAGAGAAGCCAGCTATCCTGGTATTTACCATATCTGGGTAAATAGAGCACCAGGGAAAAAAAAAAAAAAAAAAAAGCCCTGTTAGCCAAGTTCACATGATACAACACTGATACAGCACTGAGTTTTATCTTTTTTCAGGAGAACAGGACACCTGAAGAGAGGTCTGTTAACCTTCAGATGGGTCACTTTGGTTTGTGCTAAATTGTGCTGGCTACTGGGTGGAAAACAATGCCAGAAAAAGAAAACAAGTGCAGAGGCTTGAGTTTTGAAATTTAATTATAAAAGCATGACAAGCTACATGTGAAAGAAAAGAAGAGGGGAATGGCTTAAGCAGTTGAGGACTTAGCAGTTCTTGTGCATTTAGTAAAGGTGTGATGGGAACACCAACTGGAAAACATATCAGTGGGAAACAGTCAATGAGAATGAGTTCTTTTTGGGACATTATAACTTCTAACTACTGTTAAAAGCCTGGGGCTAATTAAATTTGTATTAAACTTTTGTTCTAAAACTCCAAAGCATGTGGAACTTGCTGGGTTGTGTTTGCTGCAGGGAAGGTTTGGCTGTATGACAGCACCCAAACACAGAGATCCCTGCATGCTGTCCTCTTTTGCAGGGCTATGGTGGCCTAGGGGGAAGTTTTTAAATGCCACATGTCTCCATGGGCTGATAGCATGGCAGGTGGGTTATGCAAACCCCAAGGGATGGAAATGTGCCAGTGGTGCAAGAGCTAGGTGCCTCCAAACCCCATTCTCCCTGTGCAGGTCACCTGGGAGGACCTTGGTGCAGGTAGATGCCATCTGCTAAGTCTTCTGGGGCAATCAAGGGAGTTCTTCATCCCCCAGGAAGGGACACCTGGGAGTTGTGGGCTTCTGTGCCACATGTGCAGCTCCTGTTACCCACTTAGCAGCAAAATGGGAGGGAACCTGGGGCTGATGACACCTTAACCGAGCAGAGGAAAATTAACCAGGGAATGCCTGCCAGCACCAGAGGAGGCTGACAGTGGTCCTGATGGACACATGAGTGGTTTTACAGGCCAAACTTGCTGCTTCTGCTGAAGAAGTCAAGGAGATGTGGATTTCCCAGCCACATGTCCTGCTCCCCTGACAGCAATACCTGAAATGTCTGGGAGCAGTCAGCCAGTGATGCAAACAAGGCTATGGTCCTCATTAAAAGCCCCTAGGCAGCTCTGTATACCTAGGTGGTGCTCCACGTGGCTGAGCAAACCCAGAGGTTTAGCCAGTTTACAGGAAAGTTTGGAATTGCTTCAGGATGTGGGTGCCAGACATCTAAAAATCCAGGTCTATGCACTCAGCAGGCTGAATTATCAAGCTGCCTCCCATGGCTCCTCCCAGCTGAAGAACATTTCAGCCTCCTTCTCCTCATGCAGGAAGAGTTGGTGTTGCAGCTCTCTCTTCTCTCTAGGCAAACCAACAAGGAAGGAAAGAGGGGATCACATTCCAGCAGATTTATACTTAGAAAAATGTGAAAGAGACTTGGCAGATACTCCTCCAGTGCTGGGGAGCAAAGTGACAAACATCAGGGCAGGGTGACAGCCCAGCTCTGCTACTTACACCCTGATGTATAAAGTTATTTTCCCAATGAAACTGAAGGAACTTAATGTGAATAATTGGGCATTGAGCCTTTGCTCTTCCTCCTGTGCAGCTCCATATTTGTAGTGTTCGGGGGGCCAGGGTTAAGCTAGCCCCCCAAGGTGCTACGAGAACCCAGATAGCTCAGGGGGGTTCAAGTAGCCCTCTGGCTACCTGCCAGCGAGGAAAAAAGACTGAGACCTGTAGCTGAATTATTCCAGAGACAGTTTATTCTCCGAAGGGAGTTCAGGCTACAAATCCATTAGATACAGGTAGAACAGAAGTATTTATAGATTTCAGAGGGATTCAGAAAGGAACCAATTAAAACACTAGTTAAACTCAATATCCAATTATATTTCACTTAACACTCTAAAAGAAACCAATCACTGCACTAACTTGAACACCAATGAGACTCTAAAGTGATAAAAAGTTTTCAGGCACAAATTGTCTCATGTGAGAGGAGTTTTTCTTTGTTTCTCAGGAGAGAACTTCCCAGGGATATTTTCCTGGGAGTTTTGTGTCACCCACACATATTTATATATATATATATATATTTCCCAGTGTAATAAAGAATTTATTAGATCAAAGTCCATTTAATCTCAGTGGTTCTCAAATACTATTTAGTTAAATGTGAGTGATTATAAAAGTGTCTGCATGTAAAGCTACTGGTGAGGCTGAAATCAGAGACTCTGATCATTCCTCTTATTAGTCTGATTTTCTGTCTAGTTCCAGTGTTTCACTCAGCTTGAAAGAATGAACCTAGAACATGACACAGTAAAACCATAAGCACTTGGAAAAACAAATAGAAAGTACAGGCAGGTGAAATCCCTCACAAATGCCCTTAAACTCGATCCCCCCCCCACCCCTTAATTCCTTGAAATAAACCCACAGGATTGCATAAGCAATAAACAAAACTTAAGTTTGTGCCCAACATTTGTCACCTAAAATGCATTCTTATTACATTGGGTCCTACAGATTGTGGAATGGGAAATTGCAAGCTGAACCAAACACAGTGACTTTTTAATACTCTGGCTAGCATTTAACAGAGCACTGCAGCAGAAATAACCCCAGGATTTGTCTCTGCCCCTCATCAAGGTTTACAGCTGATTTCCCTGCACAGGACAGGAAGCCACGCAGCAGTCCAACAAGGAGCTATGGGGCCTCCTGTTTTCTTATTAGAAGAAATTACCTCAGGGAAATTCAGAGGCTTTCCAAAGACTTCAGCCCCCTCAGGGCAAATATGAGCTGCTGGGATCACTGCCACTGTCCTGTTCAGCCCCAGGGAAGGTGGCAGTAAGGCTGAAGTGTCCCCTTGGTCCCTTTCTGTCTCTTGACAGCCTTCACTGAAGGAGAAGTGACATGTGCTGATGCAGGTGAGGAGGTTCTCCTCCAAAGTGCAGGAGTGACCAAACGATGGCATTTTCTGCTCCTCACCTGCTATGTCCTTGGTTTGCCGTTTCTGCTTATTTCTGCATGGGCTGGCTGTTCTTTTAATCTAGTTACTTTTAAACATAAGATAAGATGGGGGTCACACTTAGCCACACTTGAGATTTGGAGAAAAGAGCCTAAAGAGGGAACACAGTGCTGTTCCAGCCTTTCCTTCTCGGGAGGTAAGTGATGTTATCCCCTACAAAACCCCAGGGCAAAGGCCTGTTATGCTGCCTTACACCTGAAGCCAAGCAAGCCCCAAACCCTCCTTCCTGCAGTGAGCACATGAAACTCAGGGAAAAGTAACTTTTCAAAAGCTGTGCTAGAAACAGTATGTTAAAAAAGGATTAAAAGCTCTCTCCAGTCCTCTTTTCCTTTATTTTATTTTAATTTATTTTATTTTAGTTTCATTTATATATTTTATTTTATTTTATTTTATTTTATTTTATTTTATTTTATTTTATTTTATTTTATTTTATTTTATTTTATTTTATTTTATTTTATTTTATTTTATATTCTTTTTTTCTCTTCTGGGCCTCCCTGAGGTCTAACTCTTTCACCAGCGCTACCAGGCATATATTTGCAGTTGCATCATATGCAGCAGATTACAGGGCTGATGGAGCTCGGCTGCTGACCAAGCTTGCTCTGCCTGCACTGGGATTCCACAGCCGGCCTTAAATATCTCGGTTATTTTTATCCTCCTACGTAGCACCGCCAGAGCCCATCCCACTGGTGGCAGGGCAACAGCTACACAATGTTTCCCCTCATTCAGGAAGGGAAATGGAAAGAGTTCCAGGCTTCCTGATCACATGGTGCCTGAAGTCAATGAAGAAAATTAGGGGACAAAAAAAAAACCGAAAAAAAACCCAAACGAAAAACCAGCCAACCAACCAACCAACCAACCAACCAACCTCCTCCCTCCCACTTCTTTGTTTGGCTTCTTTTTTTTTTTCCTTTTTTTTTTCCCTCTTCTTTTGTAACAAGCTGGTCCATCTTAACTCTTGGCACAAAACACGCCTAAGAGAGAGCAGCCTGTTGGGACACAAGCCAGGAAAGCATCAGGGGAAAGGAGAAAAAAAAAAAAAACAAAACCAGAACATAAACACAAGATTGTTGCAGTAATTTGTGGCTCTGAAAAACATTAATGAAATGTGAAGCTTTTATGAAACATCAGCAGACAAGAAGCAGGATGATGTCAGATGGCCTTCCAGGATTAGAAACCCTTTAAAAGCTCCCAAGCATGGAGCTGCCTGTGAAAAACACAGCGGCTCTTCACTGTGGAAGGGGCTGAGGAGGACAAGTTTTTATCTAAGAAAGTAACAAGTCCAAATACAAGGTGGGAGAGAGAAAGCAAGCAGGGTGGGAAAATGCAAAACCTGTCCTCTAATTATGTGCTGGGATAATTGCTTCTTTTCCTCTAGCAATCTTTTAAAGAGATTTAAACACCCTGAGAAAGTGAAAGCACACATACAATCCGCACAGTCTAGGGCGGCAGATTTTTTTGGCTGTGGTGTGTTCACACTGCTCTTCCAGCTAGATAGGCTTCTGACAGCTCTCAAAGTTCAGTTTTCTGTGCTCCCTAAAGTTTCTGCACATGGATGTGAAGTGCTTACAGAGAGGCAGAGCAGGTAAAAACCTTGATCTTTATGAAATAGTTTCCTCTAGTAACAGCTGAGAAAGCCGTGGCCACTCTTCAGAGTGAAAGCCCCTTGAAATTAGTACACTGTACAATCTCTGTCTGTGGGGTGTAAGTTGGTGGGGTGCTAGGTGGTTTTTATTTCCCCCCCTTTCCCCACACCTGCTTTCTGGAGAAATGAAGAGATGATTTCAATAAGAAATTTTATATTGTGGGATGTATGTGTGATTAAAATAACACCTCATGCTGCCTTGGGATAAGCTGATTTCAGAGAAAGGGGTGCTAAATACCAGATACTTCTTGCTTAGTGAAATGGTTCCCAACTTCTCCCTGGTTACACCTGCTAGCACTATATGTAGAGGCTGGGATGCATATCACTTCAGCACCTCTTGGGAGGGGAAAAATGATCACTTTTCCAGTCAGGGAAGCCTTGAGTTTGGAAGGCAGCAAGTCCCTTCAGTGACTGAGACTTGAGACCAATTTCCAGCCCCAACACAATGCCTTCCCTTCCTACAAGCCTCAGCAGAGAGCTCTGCTACCACCTGTTTCTGCTGCGGGGTGGAAGCGGGGAGCTGCTCCTGTGCCAGCACACCCTGCCAGGGGTCAAGCTGGAGCTGCCCTCTCCTGGGTTGATTCATTCCTTGCCCCACATCCCTTGGGCAGCAAGTTCTCATGGAGCAGCCTCATCCTGTGGCTTTGCTGGGGTAGCTGCAGCACTCAGGAGGTCCCCGCTGAGAGTCCCCTCATCCCCTCCTCCCCTCATGTCCTCTGGGAAGCACCTGTGGCAGGTAGGCTGGGGATGAGCACGGGTTTTTTTTTTTAGGAGGCACTGAAAGACAGAGACCTGAAAATTATGCCTGGCACAGCCTCTGGACACGAACTGGCCTCCACCACAATCACCCAAGAGGGAGAGGAGGAAAAGATAGCACTTCCTTTTTAATTTTTGAGCAGGCCCGGGGTATTTTTCCTCAGCAGTCTCTCATTCGTGGTTGGAAACCACATGCCGTAATGGTTTAAAAACATGTGAGGACCTGGGACAAGGAAGATGAGTTTGCCACTGATGACAGCAACAATCAAAAAGTCTCCCCACTGCATTTTTTTTTTTTTGCCCCTCTCTCAAATAAATACATGGCTCTTTGCCAAGGTGCCTGATGAGTGTTTTTAATGAACCAAACTTGCTCCACAGCGAGTGTTTTCCCAGAGATGTCTCCTTAATTGCCACAAATTATTTGTTTACTTCTCTGGTAATTTTATTTTCAGAAGACTTAAAGGGTGGGAGGGGGGAAAGAGAGGAAGATAAAAACAAAGAAAATTAAGTAAGGCAAGGCAAGGTAAATGAGACATAAAAAAGGAAGGAAACAAGAATAAAGAAATAAAAGAAAAAAGAAGAAATAAAAAAGAGGGAAAAGAGAAAAGGAAAAACCCATATAAATAGAAAAAGAAGAAAGATGGAAATTAAAGAAAAAGGGAAAAATGTAAAAAAAGTAAGTATGACAGAAGAAAAGCAGAGCTTTTAGGGTAAAAATATGAAAACATTGCAAGGTTCAGCAAGCTCATTACAGGTCCATAGAATTATAATAGAAGAAAAAGATCAGAAAGAAGGGAATTGTCACAAAACTGGTAAAGCCAAACAGAAAGAGGCTTTGAACAGAGGTAAAAAAAAAAAAAAGAAGAAAAGAAAAACACTCTCCCACACATTATTTGTTTTTCCTACTTCTTTTGGCTCCTTTCCGAAGGGGAAAACAGAAATACAATATCAGACATGATATAGTTATTAAGAAAAAAAAAAAGAAAAAGAAGCAAAATAGCAGGAGAGTTTTCTAGCAACTCCCTTAAAAAAAAACGGTGCTAGGCAAACCCTTCCCAAAGAAAGGGACTTAAGGATGCAGGGTGGGGAGGGGGCAGTGGGGGCTGCAGAAGCGGAGGTGGGCAGGGCAGCATCCTTGCATCCCCAAGGATACCTCACGCATTCCCTGACCGATCCAAACCCCTCCTGCCACGCGAATGTTGTTACAACTGGAATAACAAAGGCGCAGACCCAGCTCAGTGACTTCGCCTGGAATCGGGTGCTGTCGGGGCAGGAATTTGGGATATAGGTGTCCCCAGTGCTCCAGACAGCGCTGCCGCCACCGAGCCAGCCCACATTGTCCTCGGGGTTGTGTCTCCTCTGCCTCGGCTGGAACGCTGCAGATGTTTGCAGGCTGCTTGCAAATGCAGAACAGATGTTACATGGCTCTGTCGCTGCCCACCCTTGCGGGAGCAGCTCCCTGAGAGAAGGTCCTGCCCAGCACACGGCCCCGGGTGTGTGTAGGTGGAGAGAAGGAGGGAGGGAGGGACAAAACCCTGGCAGACAAACCTCAGGTAGCTCCAGATACAAACGTCATGGCATCGAGTCATGGTCATGGCATCCCTGAGATGGGATGGCATGGGGAGATCTTCCTCTGAATCCGATCTGGATGTCCCATCTCCCAGGAGCTGCTAACCACTGGAGCTGCACTCTTCCTGTGAATTCCTCCTGAGGTGCAGGTCTGTGAAACCACTGGCTTGATGAGAGTGCGAGAAACAAAGGTACAGTCAGGACTGCACCTGCAGAAATTGAAGTGGAACCAAGATGGAAGAACTTATGCTGCATGGGCAGAACTGGAGCCTTGGGGATTCAAACTGGGAATCCCTGCCCTGGGGTACCTGGGTGACCCTGCCTGTGTTTTCCTCAGTGTTTTCCAGAGAGCGAGTTGCCCTTTAGGTGCTGCTGGCTTGGTGTTCTGCATCACTGTGGCAGAAAAGCAGGTTCCAAACAAAACCCAGCACAAGCTGCTTTCCACCTGTCTGTTGCGTGCATACGTCTGTTTGCTGGAAAACAGTGAAGTTTTGCTATTTCCTGCATCTTCTGATCACTTTTCTGCATCCAGCTGTGCTGTGTCAGCAAGCAAGCCCTTAATATGATTCAAACAGCCCCGTGGCTCATCTGTTCCTCCATCTGCCTAAAACTGTGAGAATTTCAAATGTTTTTGTGAAAAGGTAACAAAACCAGCATGGGTCAGCAGGGCTGTGTGTCTTGCAGGGGCTGATGTTGATGCTGAAAGGGTGAGGATGAAGGCTGATAAGTGTATTTCCATCTAGAATTGGCTTAGTTCATAGTGCAAAGTCAACACCACAGGATGGTCATAGGGAGTTGTGACTGCTTGGGTCCTACTCCAACCTCTGCAGTTCCCTCAGTGGTTTGGGCAGCTGCCAGGGATTCAAAGAGGATCACTGCTGCCAACAAGAGATGAATTGAGCCTCCAGGAGGAAGAGTGAAATGTTGTTTAGAAGTCAGGAGTCTGCTGCCTGAAAGTCAATACAGACTGTGAACTGACACTGGAAAAGGAGCCATGCAAGGGCTGTTCCAAGTTCAGTTAACTCAAAGTCAGATACTTCAAAGAACAGCTCAGTGCTGGGCTCTGCTCCATTTGTCATCCAGGGAGAGATTTTGACACTTCCAGAGGGCAGAGTGGCCCACCCACAGTCTAAGGCCATCTGAGAGCCGCATCCCTTTCTGGAGGCTGGAGAGCCTGGGTAAGGTAGGACTTTTCTGCATTTTGCTGTTCCTCCTGACCCTGCACAAGGGGACCCACTCTGACACTGAGCACCTCCAAAAAAATCTACCACAGGTTTAACAGATATCAACATCTTGCAGTATGCAAGACCTTTTAGACTTTTTTTGTTGTTGCTGCTCTGAGAACAGTTCAAGGGCCTGGAAGTAATAACTGCTGAAAGGCTGCAGAAGATTGGTTCTACAAACTGAGAGTGGCATGAAATTAAACATCTTTTGATGCTATCTTATAGACTGCCAACAACCCTATTCCTACCATAAGCAGGCCACCCAATTAAAATGAAAAGTGAATCCCTTAATGTGGTTACGTATATATATAAATACATATAAACTTCATGCAGCCAGATGAACATTTTTGTGCTGTTGTTTCATTAGCTGAGGTTCTTTTACTTATTTTATCTGTGTTACCCCCTTTCTTATCACTGCAATAAATACAATAATTAAAGTCAGAGGGGCAGATGATTTCCTGCACCACAATATCACTCCATAGAGGAGGCACTTTGTGCCATGGTGGAGCTTCTGCTGCCACTTCCATGGTGAACTACACCTGTTTTTCAGTGGAAGTATTTCTGATCTGATTTTGTGATCAGGGACATCAGGAATGGACTGACTGTATGTCCCACTAGCAGGAATGCTGCCCTCATCCTTCCCTGCGTGGCTCCTCATGCCAAGATGCTTCCTCTGGGAAGCCATCAGGTGGAAATGTCACTCTTACAGTCACCTGAGATATCCTGGTGGCTTTGGAGGCATATTTTATATGGATTTCTCACACTTCACATTTCTCAATGTGGGGACTGCTTTATGTAGCACCAGACCGGTGAGTTAACACTCAAATGTCCAAGTTTGGAGGGTCTAGGGGACTTAGCTGCTCTAAAACCAACACCAATGCCACTAGCATGTCCCAAAGAAGTCTCACTCAGTTCAGTGGTTGCCCTCCTATAAATTTCAACTGGCTTTAGTTTGTGTCTAAATACCAGATTTTTCCGTGATGGAGGAGACCACATTTTTGATCCTCGTTTTGTCATACCTCCTACTAAATTTATCTCTGGAAGTGACCTCATAATTTTTGAACAGCGTTCTGTCTGGCTTTCCAAACAATGTCTTGATTTTGCCAGAGGAAAAGGGAAAGAGACTCTTTAAACCAGCAGAACATGCTTTTGTTGTATCTCAGATAAATCTTAACTAATCATAAGTCAGCCCATCCGGTCACACTGGCCCATTGTCTCCAGGGCTGATTAATGGGTCAAGGCTAGCTTTAAACTGGCACTTCCTGGCTTGCTGGTCAAACCCTGTTTTAAATCGTTGATAAATTGCAGTTTTGCCCACTCAAGAGGCAGGCTGAACCAGGGGCTGTTCTGAAAGGGGACAGCTGGTTGCAAGCCTTTTATGTCACATTACCACCCCAAAATCTGGCCTGAAACTGCATCTGATCACCTGAAGGAGCTTCCACAGCATGGCCAGCAGCATGGTACCACAGAGGATTTGAAAGAATGAAGGGGAAAATAAAGAAATAAAATCTCAGTGGATGTCATAACGACCCGGGTTTGTTTATGTAACGTAGGGGGCTGAATCATATCTCAGCCCTTCATCACCCTGCCCTCGAACAGTAGTACTTTAATAATGGCTAATGACAAAAAATATGGAAAAAATTAGAAGCCAGAGCAAATGAGGAGGTTTTTTATTTTTTGATGTTTGGTTTGTTTTTTTTTTTCTGGTGCAGTTTAAGTTCCCCAAATGCCAGTCATTGTTTATTTTTGTCCAAACTTCCTCTTTCTCATTTAGCAGCTCAGATTCTTGTTTCTCTTTATGGATTGTGGTTGGAGAGGCTGAATTTGTTTTTTTTTTTTTGGTTTTTTTTTTTTTTGTTTTTTTTTTTTTTTTTAATGTATAAAAGGTATTTAGTATTTTGCAATTGCTGTATGCTTTTGGCAGGTAAGACTGGAGAAGTTCTTTCCAGATACCTGATGCTTTACTAAAACCAGGGCTGGAACATGATCATTAATGTGCTTTGTCTGCTCTTTTGAATAGAGTGTGGCTCTCAGACCTCCCACCTAGACTCACACTCATTAGGGACATGTAAGATCAAGATCTTTACAAACGAAATTGATTGTTGAATACTTGTGAGACTGTGGCATTGCAAAGCCCTGTTTTGGCTCTGGAGAGGCAGAATTTTGTTTCTAGGAGTTTTGTTTCCTTCCAAGCTGTCTCCTTATGCCCACAGAAGATCTGGATCCTTCAAAGGCAGGAGGGCATTCTGGCTGATGTTCTGTGGATTCGTAGGAGGAGATTCCTCACTGCAGCAGGACTCATGGAGCAACTGGATGTGGACCACGACAGCTGGGTGCTGTAATATCATTTTCTAAATGGCACTATGGCAGGATTAGCTCTCTATGCCATTCCTGCAGATGTTTGTCTGACCTGCTCTTGATGCCTGCCATGAGTAGATATTGAGTATGATCTTCTGCACTGAGTACACTCACCATTTTTTTAACCTTTTTTTTTTTTTCCCCTCACCTTTAAGGATTCTTCCACATTAAAATCACAGAGTTAGTAGGTGGAAAAAGACCTCTTGAGGTCATCCAGCCCAATCCATAAATTTAAAATTTAAACCATGGATTTTTATCCTACCACAGACATGGAGAACAGGCTACTAACTCTCTCAATTATTTCAAGAATGCTTGCTGTCCTGCCCTCTCTGGAATGGGTACCCTGCCCCACAGGGATGTCCCCTGTGTCCCCTGAAAGGCACCATCGTTTTCTTCCTGGGTTTGTTGAAAGAAACCTGAGGAAAGGATGTGGAAGGAGAGCTTCCCAATAGATCCATGGGCACCCAAGTGGACCAGAATGAAAAGTGCACCTATCCCATGAAAATCAGCTGAAAGTGCCCAGAGGGGCATGTGGCTGCAGGGGCAACATCCCTGGTCATGGCAGTGTGATGATTTTCCAGGCTACATTTTTGGAAGCAAAGCGAAGAATGGCACGCCCTACACAAGAGTGCTCTTCCCTGCTCTGTGAAGTTGTTATGACTGTCCCTGCCCAGAGCTCATGAGCTCTGAACCATTTCTGGGCTTGATGCAGGCCACAGAACTCAACCATCAGGCAGCTTGGATCTGAAGAGAAGCCCATAATGTGTATGTGATTAAATGGTGCCAGCTGTCCTCAAGGCTGGAGAGCAGACCTGCTCATTTCCATTAAATACTGGTACCCTTAGATTTTGGCAACTACTGCTTTATAACTATATCCAGCACTAACAGGGCTCTCTGTGCCTGGGATAGTAGCACAAATGTGGTGTTACTTCTTGTGCCCCACTCAAATTTCCAGACTGCATTCCTGCTTTGGAAATGGGACTTTTTAGAGCAGCTGCTGTGACATGGAAGCATTTGAGGGCATGGACAGGTACAACTGTAGAGAATCAAGCCAAATTTGTGGTCCAAACTCATCTCGTGGGATTGGCATAGAGAAAACCAGAGCATGGGTAGGACCCACTTCTAGAAACTGACAGTTTCTGGGGGCATGAGTGATCCAGGTACACTGACCCGCTCATAGCTACTTGTTTCTTCAAGCATGCATTATTTAAATTGGGAGGGGGAAAAAAAAAAAAGCATTTTCCTAAGCAGGGCAATTTAATAGGTATGCTCGGGTCATGCAGAATATGACCTTGAGAAGCCATCAGTCCTATAATCTTATTGGAGAATTGGCCTTTGTGCTTCCCAGCCACAGATGAAAACTCAGTGGTGCTGCCAGTCTTGAAATGCTGGTGAGGCTGTCTTAGACATGCAAATACAGTATAAATATGAAGTTATTTTTGTTTGTCTGGTTCTGGAGCCTTGGGCCATGTTTTCAAGCTTTTCTCTGCAACTCTGAGAGAAAAAAATACTTTCATATTGAAATAAAAAATAATCCAAAACAGCAACCTAACCAAAAAAACTCTGATTTTTTTTTTTTCTAAACTGCTAGCTGACAGGAACTGAGGCTTTAAGCAAAATATCAGATATAATGAAGCTTGTGATAAAAGGCTGCAAGAGCCAGCAGCTCCACACTGGAGCTCCACTTCCAGCACTGACTATTCCCTGGGGCAAGGAGCAGATTTCACAATACCAAGGAAAGAAGAAGCTGCTCAATGGCCAGAGGACAGTCTGCAAACACTGCAGGATGTTGAGAGGCCAAGGAGAGAAAACCACCATGGCTGCTCCTCCCAAAGACAGCAGGTGCCTCAAGTTAGGTGGGGGTGATGGATTCCACCATGACACAACTTGTGTTTGGGTTGTCTTGGCTTCAAAAAAATGCCCCAGCTGTGATGAACCAAACCAAATCAGAGCTGGATACATACTGTATCACCATCTCGCACAGAGGGATCTGCTCATCCACCTCCTCCAGCACAAGCACCTTCTAAATATCTGCTTCTGAGCAGATCTCACTGCTGCAGAGGTGCTGCAGTCCCAAGCCAGGCCTGGTGGCAGAGGCACCCAGCACCAGGACCACCACAGTGCTGCAGAGAATCACAGAATCAGTGGGTTGGAAGAGACATTCAAGATCATCAAGTCCAACCCATGCCCTAACAGCTCAACTAAACCATGGCACCAAGTGCAACATCCAGTCTTTTTTTAAACACATCCAGGGATGGTGATTCCACCACCTCCCTGGGCAGACCATTCCAGTACTTTAGCACCCTTTCCATAAAGAACTTTTTCCTAATATCCATTCTATATTTCCTTTGTTGCAACTTAAAACTGTGTCCTCTCATTCTGTCAATTGCTGCCTGGAGAAAGAGACCAACCCCCACCTGACCACAACCTTATTTCAGGAAGTTGTAGAGAGTGATAGGGTCACCCCTGAGTATCCCTTTCACCAGGCTGAACAACCCCAGCTCCCTCAGCCTCATTTGTCAAAGGCTGGGAAGGAGTGAAGGATTGAGCTCTTTGTTTTTGAGATCCTGCTTTGGCATTCCCCTGTTGGAAGAACACTTTGGTTGTAGCAGAAAGGATGGAGTAGATAATAACCCTGCTGTCCTTGGATCTCCTGCATCCCCGTGGAGAAAGGAGGTGTCAGGGCAGGAAACCTGCAGGCTTACATATGCCAATGTCCCCTTCACCCTCCTGAGGGTGGGCAGCCAGCCTGGCCTCTGAAGGAGCAGCAGGTCATCTCCCCATCACTCTCTGGGCTTCAGAAAGGATAACCTCAGCATGGAGAAGAAAAGAAAGTTTAGTCAAAAAGGAGAAAGACTCCTCACTTGGGCAATGGAAATGAAACTTGTGACTTGGTTTCTCAGAGGCCCATCTGCCAGAACAGCCGTGCCTGTTGCACAACCCTCTGCTGTGGGCAGATAACTGACTGACCACAGCGCAGTAGCACATGGGACAGAGTGAGCCCTCTCCTCTGGAGCTTGATACGGTGCTCAGTCAATAAAACCATTGGTATTTTCTCATTTGCTCCCTGTCTGCAGCAGCCAGACCTGCAAGCAGCTGCAGCCAGCCAGGCACAACTGGTGACTGCAAGACAAGGCAGTGGCTGCAGCAGCTTGTAATACTGCAGAGGAGTGGTTACCAGTCAGTTATAGCATGTTAAAGGCAAACACTGAGCTATTATGGCAGGCCACTTGTAATGTGATAAGGAAGTGTCCTTGGCTGTAGGGTTTTAATTTGTGAGCAGCTGTTGTTAAAACCTTCAGAGACATTCCTCCTATAAATGGAAAGTACTTCTGAAGTTTATTTTTACTACATGTTAATGTCTGTGCAAGATACCCATAGTTTCCATTTTCCCTTGACTCTTTCCTCCCTCAGTGTTGGACTGTGTGGTCTTGATCAGTGACCACAAGCAATCAGCTCCATAAACTTCTGCTGAAGATGCAGGCTCAGGCTTCTAAAAAATAGGAGCAATTTATCCTTCTAGCCCCCTGTGAACTCTGAATCTTAAGCTCTCGTACCTGACTCTGAGTACAGCCTGCACAGAAATGTGTTTCCCTGACCTTTGACTGCTGTGGATGAGCTGCTTCAGCCGAAACCACCTTGCTTATTTTACACCTTAATGGCTTAACAACCTTTCCAGGAAAAAAAAAAAAGTTGGGCTGAACCACAATCCAATAGACACTCCTCCAGATTGTGGACTGCATTCTCACAGTCTGGAGAAACTCTCTTCCACAGAAATATCATGCTTGCATTTTTAGCAGTGAACTTCTCTCTCAGGAATAGCCAGGAGTTGTGAAGGGTTGGATATTCAGCCAAGGAGACTTTATGGGTTCATATATAGCAGAGACTCATCACTGTGTGATTCCTTGTCATAAAAACTCCATTCCCCTGCAGATTTTGTTCATCTCTCTCCTCCATCAGCCAGGTAGTCTTCTCAGCTTCACCCATCACCAGAAAGGCCTTGGTATCAATCAACAAAATTTTCCTGACTCCTCAAACATTTCTGTTGTGCGTACCCTTTTGTCTCTTTGGGGCAGTGTGGGCTTAATAGAAAATAAAAAAAGGAAGAAAAAAAAGAAGAAAAACATAGTTCCCATTAAGTTTGTGAGATTATCTTTGATATCTTGTATTATAAGTTAGCCCAAATTTGGAATGCTTGTGTAGCAGGTAGCACATTCTATTTAGCTTCTGATTAAGTTCCAGCTTGAGTAATTGAATTCTGTTGCTCAAAATTCTTCCTGCAGTTTCAATTAGATGCAATCATTGAATTTTCACTTCCTTTTCTGAGCTGTTGCATAATGTTAGTGTGCATTGTTCAAACTGCTGCTCTGCATCATCACAGAGATGTTTCTGTGTCCTGGTGGATGATGCAATGTGATCCTTGCACGTGGCATGCATATCACTTTGCTAGATCTATGAACTGTTTTAAGACGGCTGCATTGCATTTTTGGCAAAAATTCTGCATGAATCATTATTATCAACAGAGTGCTACTCTATAGCAGTCAAAGTCAATGTATGCTCAAGAAAAAAATGTTAAAGAAGCTGAAAATTTAGTGTAGATTTCTGTCTATGCAAAAATCCTTCTGGCCCACATTACTGACAATCTTGGCATATTCATTTGGATTGGGAGATAAAATTGTATTTCATGTTCTCCTAGAGAAAAAAATTATTCTTTGGTTAAGGTGGATGTTCTTAAGGCCATTCATTGTTTTGTAGGTCATGGCAGTTCCTCCTTTTTACCTGAAGGGTATTTTTGGTTCGGTTTGGGGTTTTTTTTGTTTTGTTTTGTTTTGTTTTGTTTTTTTTTTTTTTTTTTTTTTTTGTTTTTGTTTTTTTGTTTTTTGTTGTTGTTTTTGTGGGTTTTTTTGTTGTTTTTTTGTTTTGTTTTGTTTTTGTTTTGTTTTTATTTTGTTTTGTTTTGTCTTTTTTCTTTTGTTTTGTTTTGTTTTGTTTTGTTTTGTTTTGTTGGAGTTTTTTGTTGGTTTTTGTTTTTGGTTTTGGTTTGGTTTGGGTTTTTTTTGTGTTGAAGCATGGACCAAGTTTATGGTGAAGAAGACTTAGTTAGCACTGTAGCAATGGTACTGATGGAGCTCTTCCTGAAGAAAAGCAGTAAGTAATACCCTTTAAGTTCAGGTATTAGTAACTGTGGGCCCTCATGTAGTGAAGTAGAAATGGAAGATAATAAATGGGAACTGAAAAATACACTCTAAATTAATTTTAAGGCATTACTTCACTGGACCTGTAGCACAAGGTTTGTTGCTTTTTCCCCCAATGAGATAATTTTCTCCTGCCCTGTCACCAAAGCCTGATGACCAACTGATAGGCACTCATTTAGTTTTCAAACTGGCATAGGGAATTTTATCTTTCAATCTGCTTACATATCTTCATCTCCGTTTCCAAAGTTGCTTGAGATGATCAGCAGTAAATTTACTAAATTTATAACTTGTCTGTAGATTTCTTCAGTGAAGATCTTTGACAAGTAGGTTTGTAGACCACACACTGTGGGCTTCTGTGATTTCAGTGATGTGCAAGGGATTGCAAGACTTATTTTAATTGATAACTTACATGACTCTCTGCTAGTGCGTATTCCAGGCCAAAACTGCATTTTCCCCATTCAGTTCAGCCACATTGCAGTCCCATTTAAAGATGGCTTAACAAGGGCTTATATATGACCAATAAATGTAAATAACAATAACTGGGCTTTGAATATATCATCTTTAAATGGGGATCTTCTGTTTGCTCAGCTTTCACTACAGTACTGGAGCTGTGCTGATTGCTTGCACAACAGGCTCCAGCAGCATCCTCAGCCTCAGCTGTGAACTTCACCTGTAATGATTAGGTAAAGATATCTCTGAATTCGTTCTGGAAGCTGCCACTGTCCTTTCTGATGAACATTCAAGTCTGGAAAGGTGCTGAAGTAGGTTTGTCTGCCTCCTGCAGTAGCACCCTGAGAGGGAATCCTTCACCAAGAGGCAGGAAAATCTCTTGCCCTGTGGAACAAGTGTTTTCCTGATGAAAGCAGATGACAGCTCTTCCCTGTGCATGCAGCTGTACAAACACACTTCTCCACCAGACTCCAGAGGAGTTTGTCCAAAATGCTGTAATAGGCTGGTGGCAAAGAAAGAACCAGACCAGCTCAGCCCTGTCTTCCATCCCAGCCACTCACAGGCACACCTGCAGCTCTTAAACTTAGATTTTCCCTTTGAGTTTATTTTTGGTCCAAGGTCTCAATAAGGAGGAACTAAATGCAAGGTAAATAACCCAGAGGCAAAAAAACCCCAAAACTTGTTGCACAAATAATAGACAACATGCACTTCCTGACATTTGCATCACCGTCACCTCTTACAAAACATGCAAATGGTCTGGCAAGGGGGCGAGTTCTCTGTGTATAAGTGGAAAACAAACAACAGATGAAAAGGGAAGAGGCAAACAGGCTGATGAGATGATGCTCTTGCCTGAGAAACTTCTTGTGAGTGAGTGGTACTGTCTGCCAAAGAACTAAACCTTCTGAGAAGAGAGCACAGTGCAGAGCTCTGTGAGAGGCAGGGAATGGGCTAGGGGCTGACAGACAAGAAAGGGAAAGGGATTTTGATATGGGTGAGGAGCAACTGGAGACCATCTATAAGCTCTGTTTATTAGGGTTCTTTCAAACCTGGTAGAACAGCCAGGTTTTGCTTTGTTCGTGGTGCAACTTTGGCACAGTTTTCCTTCTTCTCTTTTCTTCATCGTGTGCTGGGATAACAGCATAACCAGACTGCCTTCAGGCACTGGCAAACATTAACTCTTGCCCTTTTTTCCTCTGAGGGCTCTGCCCCTGCCATTCTCCCAAGGCTTGACTTAGAGGGCACACTTGGTCTGGCACCAATGATGGGAACAAGTGAAGGATCAGAAGTGGTGCATGGCTGAGCTCTCCACTCTTGCTGTTTTGCCCCCTGCCATTTTTATCTTGGCTTGGACTCTCTGGTTTGATCTCCCAGTACAAACACTGCCATCAGCAGCAGAGCCATGCTCAGGCATGATTCCATGCCAGGCTCGTACAATCACTGCAGCCTTGAGCTTGAAGTCTCACAAAGAACAATTTTTTCTCAGTGGAAATCCCTGGCATTCTTCATGTTAGGCTCTAGAGAAATCAACCCTGGTCTTCACTCCCGGACTTCCACAAGCACAAGCCAACCCACTGCCTCTCAAAATCCAGCAGCCAAATTTTTTCCCATCCCATCATTTTGGTGATTCACCTTCTGACCTGGTCAGAGCAGGAAGAGGAAGGCCATGAGTTATTAAAAGGCAATGGCCATGCTCCAGTGGGAGCCATAGACATATCACAAGCCCTTTCCTACAGCTGTGTTTTCTATCTTCATGCTGCAATCCCATCGTCAAGGGATTAAATTAGTTCTCTGTCTTATATAGTCCCTCTGAGGTTTTTGAAAGGGCAGATGGTCCAAAAGGCCCAAAATCTGCCCCAGGTGGAAGACTCTCTACAGAGCAAGAGAGACAAGAATGTGTGTCCAGGTTTGGAGGACTGCCAATAAAGGCACAAGCTTCTCTTTGAAATGGAGAATATAAATCCTCTCCCTCCAAATCATTATAATTTTGAAATTAAGGGGCTCTCCGGCAAAGATATGGGAATTTGAAATAACAGTTCTTTACTGGTATATGTGTGTGTATATATATATCAAGGCAAACAAAACAGCAACCGCTAGGAAATTAACAATAAACAGATCAGGAACCCAGTAACAGCTCTTTCAGCTGTGGGCACCTTTTCCCCGCGGTGCAGTTACCGCCACAGCTGGCAGCAGTGCCGGCAGCTCCCGGTGAGCAGGGGGAGGTGCGCTGATCCCTTGTGGCTGCAGGGGCGCTGGGGTGATGGTGGCTGTGTCCCGAATGGGAAGGGTGGAGGAGAGACGCTGCTCACGGATCTTGGGGCAGTGTCGGTCCCGGTGCTCCGACAGGATGTGTGGAGGTGGAGGTGGGAGGGTGTCCGGGCAGGGGGGTTGCGGGGTCCCCCAGCCGAGGAAAGGCAGCTCCCGGCATTGGTGTGGCAGAGCGGGGTTTTTCCAGACAGAGACCCTTTTCCTCCAAGCCAGGCGAGTGAGAGAACACAAAAGGCAATGCTGCTCCCCTCACTTGCTTTACCCGCCTGCGCCCCATCCGTGCTAGGGTGTAGTCAACAGGTCCTTAGCATTACAGTGGGAAAAATTCCACAGAGAGAAAAAAGGAACCAACCCTCAACAATGTGGAAGGTGTCATGTCCTGGCACTCATCTTCCTCTTGCTCTTTGCCACTTCTCCAAAAGTGAGAATTTGTGCCTGGATTGATGGATATGCAGCAGCCCCCCTCTGGGGCTGGAACACAGCTCTTGGCCACTGATCTATGCTGTGAAATCTTCTGATGGGAATAATTTCCTTCTGCGAAGAAGCAGAAGGTATCTGGAAAAGAGCTGTGACAAGTCAGACATCCATTGCTATTTACTTCTATCCTGCTGCTTGCAACACAGGTTTAAATGCTGCCCCATTTCATCCTGAATCATCTTGGTTTCAGAGCAGCAGAAAAGTCTTTTAGCAGTGTGGACAGGAACAGTGACTTTTTCTGCGTGGCATGACTGGCAACAGTCAGACAAACCAGCTTCTTTCAGCCACAGACTTAAGTTTATAAAGCCCAGCATGAAGAGTTTGGAGTTTTTGGGAGAGAGGAAAAGGAGCAGTGAGCTCTTGCTGTGGTGAGAAAAAAGTAGGGAACTTGTTGGAGCGCATGAAGGAGTATTTGGCAGGTCTTTGGGTGATAAGTCCACAAAGCATCTCTGCAGCAAAGTGAATTCGTTCATCCTGGTAGAATGTTTTTATTAAACCTTCTTTGAGCTATTTAGTGGGCTTTTGCCATCAGAGCATACAGCTTGCTTTCTTAGGCAGCAGTCTGTAACTAGTTCTATAAATCTTTCTTCAGACATGTTCCTCTGACAGTCTGTGTTGGGTTGCAATAGAGGATGTGGCCAGAAATGTGCATTCTATCATCATCTGTTGAAGCTGGGTGGGGTAGTGATTCCTTATCTCCGTGGCACGTATTATCTGCTAATGGGTCATCTTTAAGACCAGGTGGGGCAATCATTTTCATTTTTTCCACAACCCATCCTCCCAGCCAGGAAGATACCATCTGCCGCTGGCCCATTAAATCCCAATGTATGACTGATAAAATTACATCATCCCATTGGGAGATGCTCCAGCCAGGGGGAGGAACCAAGCCTTTCCTACCTAGATAAAAATTGAGATTTTGGACAGCAAGTTACCTTCTTTCCACTGGATTCCAGAGGAAAGCCGGACCTTTTCACATCATCCCTGGACCTTCAGAAGAAAACTGCACCCTTCTACAGGAGCACTGCTTCAACTGAACCACACCTGCCACTGCAGGAGGACTGTAGCCACCATTTAATGGGACTGCTACCAACACTCTGACTGACGGGTGTCAGGTTGTATTCTGACTGTCAGTGTTTTGGGATTGTCCTTTGTAGTAATGTATTTCTATTTTATTTTCCTAGTAAAGAACTGTTATTCCTAATTCCCATATCTTTGCCTGAGAGCCCCTTAATTTCAAAATTACAGTAATTTGGAGGGAGGGGGTTTACATTCTCCATTTCAAAGGGAAGCTTCTGCCTTTATTGGCAGACACCTGTCCTTCAAACTAGGACACAGACCTTTCTTAATATTTTCCCAGTTCACAATCCTGGTTCTATATTAACACTATCCCATAGAAGTTAAACATATGGATAAAGCTCCCATACTAATGAGTACTTTGACATCAGATTCTTGTTCCTGCCAAAGTAAAAGGCTTAAACATTTTTCAGTGCTTTGGCTAGAACTTTGCAGCTGCCTATAGAAGAGCAAAAAATGGGCCCCAAATTTCTTGAGGCCAGGTCTCTCTTCACCTTCTTACACCATTTATCTGATCCACACAAGCAACTCAAAATTGTATCTGGAGTTTTCCGCTCTGTTGGCAGGATGCAGCACAACTGAATGATGAGGTCCTGACCATGAACTGTCTGTCTTCCCACAGACCCTCTCCCATTCCTGGGCACTCTGCACCAGCCAAGCTCTGCAGAACGTCCTCAGACTCCAAATCAAGCAGGCAGTGGGTAGCAGTGGGGGAAATGGGCAGATTTTGAATGCTCCCTCAAGGAACTGCTCCTGCACATGAGCTGAGGTGGATGAAGACTTTCTACATCAAGTTGTTAAGTCTAGTCCTGGGCATTTGTGACATGTGATTCTCAGGGTTGTCGTGTGCAGAGCCAGGAGTTGGGCTCCATGATCCTTGTGCCTCCCTTCCAACTAAGCTTATTCTATGGCTCTGTGGTTTTCTGATCTTTTAATTGAATGGAAAGGACAACTGTATGAGAATCATCACTCCCCAAAGTATGTCCTTTGTGTGTCACTGGAAAAAATGGAGCAGAATTTGTCAATGCAGGTTGTCTTTGAAGGTAACAAAATTCAGTCTTGCTTTGCAGCTGATGGACAAAAACTGCTTAGGGTTTTTTTGTGTGTGTGTGTGTGCTTATGTGACCATGGACTTGAAAGGCAGGTTGCTGTGTGGCAAAGGCAGCTGGCAAAGTTTCAGGGAAGCCAGGACATTTCTGGAACTTATGGAGGATTTCTGGAGCTCATGAAGCTTGCAAGTCATGAACTGATGAAAGATGCTTTGTTAGATCTGACACTCACCATGAAAATGGAAGGTTGAGGGCAGGTGTCAGAGTCCTTCCGAGGGTCTTGTTATGGACGCGCGCGACCTCCTCGGACTGACATGTAGGTGATGGTTCAGGATTTGAGGTTTTTCTTGAGGCCGCTGGAGAAAGAGACACTGCATGAGACGATCTTCTGTTGTTGTTTTTCTTTTCATGGCTGTTTATTGTATCTTATCTACAAAGTGTCCCAGCCAGGCTGACAGAGGTCCGCTCTGTTAGGTGACCATGATCAAATGCCCCCCTGAGAGAGGCAGGACTTATCTTTTATACTCTAATCTATGTCTTCAATATTTACAATTACCTTCCAATACAGCACAACCTTATTACACTGTCCAGTTTTGTCCCCATCCAATCTGTGGCTGCCAGCATGTCATCCAACATGGATGACACAGAGAAGAAGGAGGAAGTGGCACACCACGCCCCAAATTCTCCATGCTGACCACATGGCCCTTATCATAAACAATCCAAAAATCTACTTATTCTACATTCTAATACTCTAATTTACATTTTACTTATTTTTGTGACTTGTAATTCTTCCTGCAATGTTGGCAAATCATCCCTTGGGGCAGGGTCCAGCCCCCTGACCACCCTGGCCTCACTCGGGGGTCCCTGAGAGGCCTGCCAGAGGGGTTTTTCCATCCCCAGAGGAGTCAGGAAAACGTCCTGGACTCCCACAAGGGACCACAAAGCTGTGGTGTTTAGGAGGAGTGAGCAAAGCAGAATAAACGTGGACTACAGAAGAACAGATTTATTTCATACAAGGAACCTGCTTGTCACAGTCTCATGGAAAACTGCCCTTGGGGATCAAAAGGATCCAAGAGAAGCCAGCTGATCTTCCATGCTAGCCTCTTCAGAGCACACAAAAGGTCTGCTGCAAGGTGTAGGCAGCTGAGCAGCACTGGCAATGGGTCAGCACAGAGAACATGGAGCGCCTTGGGGAGAGAGGGACTAGAGCCAGAAGCACGGATAGCCTGCTCAGAAGATGCAAATAGGAGCAGGATCAGGAAAGCCAAAGCTCATCAGGAGCTGAAACCGTCAGAAAACACAAGGGACAGCAGTATTTTTCTATAAGAATTTTGGCATTCAAAGACAGCTTAAGAAGACCACAGGGTCACTTTTTAGTAGGGCAGAGACTCAGGGCTGAAGGCTTGGGTATTCAGTGCTGTGTTCCGTGGCTCAAGATCCAACAGGATGGGTTGAAGGGCCCCCCCCAGCTGTGATTCTCTGCCAAGACACACAGAATCAGTGTCTGTTTGTGAATCTGACTTTTTCTGTGTATTTAGGGGTGTATTTTAAGGTACTCAGCTACATGGTCAGGCTATCTACTCCAAATTTTTATCTGGGTCTGAAGGATACGGCTTGAAACTGAGTGAAAAAAATTCAATGCTATCTGTCTACATGGAGCTTATAGAACTAAAAGGCTGAGTTCCTATATAGAACTAAAAGCCAGTCCTACTGTGCTGATTTGGTTGTAATCATGAAGGATAGACTGCTGGTGTTTCACGTTAGAAACTCAGGTCAAATTGCCTGTTAGGAACTCCTGATAAGCCACCACTGAGGCATGCTCATTCTTCATCTGGATGAAGAAAGGAATCCCTATGCTCCAAGATGACTGTTAAGGAGCCAGTCCAACTTCATCCTAGCTAGGTGGACTAATTTTTGTGATAAGAAACTTGTCAAAGTCCCTCAATTGTGGTCAGTTTCCTTAGGAATAAAGAAAGGTGGAGGTAAAATGGGCTTTGAAACCAAATTGTATCACCAGTTTCACAACTGGGATGAAACCAGCACTCAAACTCACCTTTTCTGGACTTGGTCTTAGCTTTTCAGCCTACATTTTTTTTCCTCTGTTTTCCTTCTCCTAGCTGTCAGAGTTCATGCCACAAGGCAATGTGCTTAGATATATTTGAGCAGTTTAGTGTGAGTTTTAAATCCAGAGTTATAAATGTCCTAGCTGGGATAACATGAGAAAGCGTGGTTGATCAGTGTTGTTTTCAGATTGAGCTAGATACATCAGAGGCAACACATCTTGAGTTTATAAATCTGATTTTCTTTTCTTACTAAAATAAAGGAGAACTTGTACATTTCATAACACTGTTTATGCTAGAAATAGATTCAGTGTACCCAGGGTGTGTTATGTTTCATTCCCTCTTGTTTCTGTGTAGCACTGTTAATTCTGTCCAAGTTGCCATAAAATACATATTTACTTTCTCAGAAGTACCCTAATATTTCCAAGGTGGAGTGAGAAACAGAAAGTTTCACAGCTGATATGTTTCCCCCTTGGAATGACATCATTTTTTAATTCCACCAGATATTCTTCTCTCTATACCATTTTAATAGAAAGAAAAAGCTGTTTTTGCCCTTTGGATTAGGGTGGAGAGTTTTAAGGGGCTGAAATCAAAGAGAATGTAGAGCATGATGTAAGAAATCAATTTCTGAACATACAAATTGTGATTTATAATCTAACACATCAAGTTGTGCTTCCTGCCATGGTAATTTCAGGATGAATTCAGACGAATCCCAGAAAAAAGAATTCTCACTCTTGTTCTTTTTAACACATAGTTTGTATATAAAGGTCAGTTTCAAGAGGTTCTTTAGTAATTGAGCTTAACCTTAAATATAGTCATTTATTAAAAAAAAAGGAAAAATAAAAAGAAAAATGAAAATGGTGCAATTTCAACCAAAAAAATAGGAAAACTAAATTACATTCTTTTCTTTTGCTACAGCCAACGTATGGCTGTAGAGACATAGACTTACAAAAAATTTTGCAAAACCAGTAACATAAAAAACCGTGACACAGAGCAGCAGCAAGTGGTGCTAAACCCTTTAGTGATGTAATTTTGTTACCAGTTGCTTCAACCTGTGAACGAAATGCTGCTGGGCGTGAAGCAGCAGAGATCTGTCCCATTTAGTCGAGTAACTCCGGGAATCTGCATTGAAATGCAAATAAATAAAGCTTTTTGTTGTGGACAATTGAAATGAATTCTGCTACAGGCAGAAAATTTTGGCTACACCCCAGATGCTGCCCATATTTGAATATATAATCTAAGAGATAGTTTAGGGTTGTTTCTGTGAATTAGAAGGGGAGGATCAGAAGCAGAGCCTCCCATTCATCTAAGTTAACTTTTGCCTCCTGAAAGGGCTTTCAAGTATCTATCACAAGTAGTTAGAAATTAATATTTTGGAACCTCTGTAGAATATTTGGCAGTGATTATTGTCTTTTTAATTTTCAGGGGAACTTCCTTTTGTAAAAAATGTTTATTGACTCCCTTTTTTGCTTTCACAGTGAAACACCACAACAATCTGAGAGCAGCATGCTGCACAAAAATGTTAACTGAATTCAATACCTAATTCTCCCATCTAAAACGAAAAATAAATACTTGCTTTCCAGTCAGCCCTTGAACTTTTTATATTCCTTTTTATATTCCTTTTTATATTCCTTTTTATTTATTAATTTTTCCTAAGTGGAATCAGGACATGGTTAGAGATTAGCGGGAAGTAGAGATAGAAGGATGTAAACTAGATAATAACTTAGAGAAGAAGAACAAATATTTAGAACTCTGGAAGTCAATGATAAACCACTCTTTGCCTTCCAGACAGGAGCAGGTTGACAGAAATGCAACAACAGCTTGTATCAGACGTGTGGCCCATGCAGGCCCAAGAAAGCATGGAGGGAAAAGGGAGTCTGCATCTCAGAGAAAAACAAAATTATTCACATAGCTTTTTGCTGAGTGAGTGAATGAACAAGTTGGCCAGCATCTGCCCTGCTCATTGTCTTGGCAAGAATCCTTGTGGCAGCAACGTCATATAAACTTTTGTTTGGAGAGGCATTGAATTGGCTAACTAGGAAAAAAAAAATGCTTAAAACAATAAGTGCAGAAGAAAGGGAAAAATTAATAGAACTCAGAATTTTGACTTTCAATCAGGCAGTCTATATAGTGGAATGAGCAACATAACTTCCTTACGAGATTATTACTTAAGCAGTTCCCTGACATGTTTAGAAACACATGTACAAAAATCCTCCTTTCCCATTATCTGGGATAGTTTGGATGCATTCCTCGAGGCACTTGTCATAGTCAGTGGATTTTGCAAAATTTGTGTGGCTTCAAATCGTACATCTGCTCATATTATTCACAAATGCCCTTCCTTGGCTTTCATTTTAACATTTAAATTGGGCCTCTCTTGTCTTGAAGTGTGTTAGGTCTCTACAGATTTCTCCTTCAGGAGGCACAGGAGTGATTCCTGATGCTCCTCTGATTCTGGGGACCACATGTAGGAGCAATGACCCTCAAAGCCATATCACTTCTGGCAACAGCTGGGGGTTTCAGGTACCTGACTTGAGGCACACAGATGGTATGGATTTTCACACACAAGCAAGCAATTGTTTGAAAATCACAAAAAAAAACATGAATAAATGATTCAGGGAGCATGACAGTAATGGTAGGTGACTGCCTTCACAGCCCAGTATATGCCAGTGAGCAGTAAGTAGTTCTGAAGGCAAAGTGAGGTGAAAATATGGTCCAAGACATTTGGAGACATGGTGGAAATAGACAAATAAATGCCTGACTGCACAAGATGCCCCTGCACTGCCCACCTGTGTGACAGAGATAATTAGAGGGCAGAGAAACAAAGCCTTGCAGCCTCCAGAGAAGGAAGGTCTGGAACAATCTGGGATGAGAGGAAAATCTGGAGCTGTGGGCAGCTCTTTGGTGGTGGAAAACCAAGCTGGGAGTTAAGAGCTGGCAGAGGAGAGAAGGTGGTTTTCTGAGTGAAAGGAGATGGTGGATTTGGGTTACAGCTCTGATTCTGCTCCTTGTGCAACGGGAGGCAGGCAAGGCTAATGATTATGGATTTCTCTCTAATGAAAAACATGGGTTATTCAACCCCTTTTGAGTAACCAAGTGCAGAATTGTAACATACTCCAAAAAGCCTGTCTCTGGAGATTTACTAATGAAAAGCAAATAAAAGAGAAAGGTCAGCTGCATTTAATGTCATGTGTTACAGTTGTATTAATAATGTGAAAACCTAAGTGAAACACCCTTTCAACGCTTTTGGGTCATTGTCCACTCTGTGGAGTATTTTTTGCTTTATAATTGTGGAAGATCAGCACTGCCCATTTCACAGAGCACATTCTCTCACCCTACACAATCAAACAACAACCCCTACAAAACACAAAAGACAGAACACATTCCCCTGAAAATGCACAACAGAAGACACAGGTTCTGCAGGGAATCAGCACTTTTGGCTCCATAGAGGGTTGCCAACAGGGACCTGCATTCCAGGGATAGGAGCAGCATTGGCCTTGGGATGTTCTCAGGAGCTGGAATGGGAGGCAGCAAGCATCAACTGTGACAGATTCCTTTTTGGCTAATGACCAGGTGGGCAGGAAGAGATGTGATGTCTTAAAAAAACCATAGTGAGCACTGCATGCTGCCACCAGTTTTCCTTGTTTTCATACAGATTTGGCTGAAGACCATGCTGGCCAGGATATGGACAAAAAAATACAAACCTCTTGTGCATGTCATGTTCAGTGGCCACTGCAGTTCCCTGGAGCTGCTCAGACTCACCGACTCCAGCTGCCAAGGGTGCTTAAAAAACACATTTGAAGCAAAGCTCCGAATTCTTAAAGTCTTAGGGCAGAGGCTTCTCCTTCCAGGGATTTGCTCCAAAGTCTGTTTCCACTGCTCCTGTGTTATACCACTTCTAAGAAAGTGAGCATGCCACACTATCCTCTTCTGGAGAGATGAACAAGGATTAAAAAAAAAAAAAAAAAAAAAAAGCATGTGTTGTAGTCCCACCCTTGGGCTTTCATCTGCTTTTCAACACTACAAGTTGACACCAAATGTAGGAACAACAAATACATTTCTCGCTCTGAGCATTTGCTCTTCACTGATCTATGAGACTCTTGCTGCAGTTGTGCAGCAGAAGAAAGAGGTTCTTTTATCATCACACACAAAAATATAAATAATTTTTTAAAAAACCACAAAGTAGTTACCTTTCCCATACAATTACTAAATTTTCATAAAGTTTCTTGTTTTCCTTGTGAAAAAAAAAATCCCTCTTGGAAGGAAAAAAGAAACAGCTGTCCCATACCATCTTTCTGCCACAAGACAATTTCCTTAAAAACTCATTCAGAAGAAAAAACCCTAACTTTTTAATTTTTAAAAATTATGATTATTGTTATTGGTCCCTTTTGCACTGCTGGAGAAAATAGGGGATCTTGGGTGGAAGTTCTAGTTCTCATATGAGTAATAGCCTTCAGCTTACTTAAAGTTTCCTCTACAGCACATGCTGCATTTTGCTTCCCTCCCTTCCTTACATCCCTGTGCTGTGGTGCTGTGCACTTCCAAACAGCAGCTGCGCTGTGGCTCAGGAGAGACCAGGGACCACTCAGGGATCCAAAAACCTCATGTTAGCTAGCCCTTTTCTCACTGGAACAGCCTGCACATTGCAAGCTTCTCAGCCCAGCCACATCTGGCCCTGGGCCTACAGAGTTTTGGGGTGCACCAAGTCTATTCCAAGGAATAGGAGGGAAAAGGGGCATTTTCCTGCTGAGCCCCACAGCCCCTGCAGAGGGTTCTGATGAGGTCCTGCTCTGGAGATGTGTGCAAGGCTGTGGAATGCCAGTTGCAGTGCATCACAGCCTGTGTTGGAGGGGATAATTTCTAGTCAGGGATGAAAAACCAGAGCTGAGTGCATTCCATAGTGACACAGGCTGTCAGGGCAGCTGTTTTATGAAACAGGCTGGGATAATGTGGCTGTGCTACCCTGAGGTTGGATGGAAGCCTGTTTTGCATACTGTAAAGCTTTTTTATTGCTCTTTATTCAAGAGTCCATACGTGCTGTTTCTGAGGGTTCAACATTATCTTTCAGAATGAAAAGGGGGCAGAGTTATGGTAAAAGTAGCAAAATTAGTAAACAGAAAAAATATTGAGTTTGTTTTGGTGCTTTTTTCTTTGTTTTTGTTGTTGTTGTTGTTGATTGTTTTGTTTTGTTTTGTTTTTTGTTGTTTAGTTTAGTTTAGTTTTCTTTTCTTTTTTTTTTTTTTAATGTGTACTTCTTCCTTGTTGCAGAAGACCTGGAGAAATTCTGCCTAGGAATATCCTCCTGAATCTGGGAAGTATGGAGATAGGTCAGGAAGAAATCTTTCACCAAGAGACCCTTTCCTCCTTCAGTTCGTCTTTGACTGGCCAAATTTTCTGTGGGAAACCAGAAAAGCAAAGAGGAAAAGTGGCTTTCCAGAGGTCACTCCCTAGGTCAGTGGCACAACCAGTCCTGAGTTAAAGGCTTTAATTAACTCTTCTACTTTGATGCTTAATTTTATTCTCATTTTCAGCCCATGCAGCTCTGTCCATGCATGCAGGCCAGGCTCTTTTGCTCTCTTATCATTTTCTGTGCTGACAAGCTCAGTGTCTCAAGGCCTGTTTTTCTTCTTTTCTCTTGCTCTGTAAAATCTGCAATTTCTTAAAATGTTGCCTGGTTTATGAGTGATTTCTAATTCCTCACAACTGGAGAGAGGGGAGGTAATTGAAACCAAATGTTTCATTTGTGTTAATAATGAGTGTCATTTTATTTTATGTCTTGCTGTTTCATGCAAGAGCACTTCAAAGTGCAGAGAAGAATAGAGGAGAAGAACATCATAAAAGAGCACTGAAGGCCACATAGTGAGAACTGATCACAAAAGGAGTACCATTCTCTGTCCAAACCTTGACCACAGTGTCCCCAGTGGAAAAGGTTTGAGGAGAGGAAAACATCACATTGCAGGCTTTACCTTTCATCAGGTGGGGTCATTGAGGTGCTCTGAACTCCCCTGAAGCCTGGCACCTCTAGGATGAGATTAAGAGTGGATGCTCAGGCTCAGCCTCCACAGGGTGATGATTTTTCCCTCCCTGCTCTGTAAAAGACTTTTCTTGTTGGTCCGGGCTAGGAAAAGCAACCAGAATGGTTATGATGACGTTTGAACTCCCCTCCTTTCAGTGTGGATGGAAATCACCCTGTGTCTCCCTCCTTGGGCTGAAGGCATCCCTCATTTCCCATCATCACATCCCTGGGTGTGCACAGCTGGAGAAATGCCCACTCCGCCTAGAGCTGGGAAGCTAGAGGATCTGAGCATAGAACCAACCCAGCCAGTGGCACCAGTCCAGCCTCAGGGCTCCCAGGTTCATGCCATGGCTCCTGGGCAAGTGGTGGTGTGTTATTCTGTCCTCCCAGCACCCTGTGGCAGGTTTTTTATGGCTTGGCTTCCTGCAGCTGAATTAAAAACACTCTTTGGTCGTGCACAGCTTTAATCACAAGTTTTTACTCTATTCTCTGTGAGGATCTCAGCTGATTTTGTATATGGGGCCAAGTGCGCTCACTTAAATGGGAGGTTTTCCAAAGTTTTCTCCTGTTTGCGGAGGAGGAACACCCCTCACACCATATTTATAGCACACAAACCCCATGCAGAGCCAGCAGTGTAAGTTCCCTCCATTTCCTGCTGCTCCTGATCCATCAGGACATTGGAAAAGGTCACATTTGTGCCTGTCCTCCTCAACAAGTGAAGAAGAGGGGAAGATCCTATAGAAAAAAACTGAGCTTTAGGTGCCTGGCGTGAGACAGGTGGGACTTGGTTTCTATCCTTCTGAGGAGCAGATGGCAGAGCATGCAACTAAAGTATGTGGTGCTGTAGAGTCTTCATTTGATGTGAGGGATAAAATAAAGGCTGTGAACGAAGAACCAGCAGGGATGACCTGTGCAACCTCACTCAGGGCTCCTATAACCTCTGTCTTCACGGCCCCATCGAGGTTCTTCATCTATGACACTGTAGTGCAACCTGGAATTTTTTTCTGCACACTCTCCAGCAGAAGAAATGAAGATGTGCATGCAATTTGACAGCCCAGTTCATTGCAACATTCACATTTCACCCAGGTTTATTGCATCTGAGGGACTGTCAGTCTTCTTGCTGGTGCTCTCACAACTGGAAGCACTCCTGAGATTTATAGGACAGAATCTTGGCTCCACAAATTCCAACAGCAAAAACTGCCATTGGAGATTTTCACTGTGTGGTGTAGTGTGTTCCCATTCTCCTCATGGTCCTGACTATCACAGTGCTATCAGTCACCCAGATTAGCAGAGAAAAATCTTTACCAACTGGAGCATTGCTGAAAAGCAGAACCCACAATAACATAATATTACACAGTGCTTTTATTTTTACAGTACTCTAGAGCCAAGGCACCATATAACATAATGAAACACTTATACTGAAAGCCAGAAGACCCCAAAAGAATAAGAATCAAAATGTATGTCTGCTGGACAGCTTTTGCATTTGGCCCAGGTTGTACAGTCACAGCTTACATTGACTGAAATCCAGTGGAAGGAGCAGAAATCAAGAAGTCTGCAGGACATCCACCAGTGCTGGGGGTTTTGGGGCAGATTTCTGCATCCACACTGCCCCAGGCCAGTCCTTGGTGACAGCAAGGTCCTGTCTCCTGTGGGTGGGCACATTTAGGGCTGTGTGAGCTTTTGGCTGTAGAGCTGAAATCTGGTGGAGGCTGCCTTTTAAAGAAGAGGACTCAGCTTTTCAAAAGTCTTGAGCAGAAATCCTTTCCCCCTAAATAGAAGCTAATATTTATATTATTTATACTTTTGAGTTAATGACTAAACAATTATTACTTGCACTGCGAGATTTTCTATTTTACCAAAAACTACTACTTAAAATCAAGAAGAAGAAGAAAGAAGAAGGAAGAAGAAACCACTGCCCAAGAACCTCCATTTTGTCTTATTACTATGTTTTTAAACCTCAAATTCCAAACCTTTCACTGTGCGGTATTACACACTTTTATTTAAACTATATATATGTGATTTTAACCCCATCACTTAAAATTGGAAGCCTTCTTTATGGCCTCAAGTCAAAAGCAGTGTTCTTTTGAGGGTCAGTGCCAGAAAACACAGAAAGTTCAAAAGTCCCAGGTTTTAGGGTTCCAACAGTAGCCCATCCCTGATGTCCAGTCTGCCTCCTTCCCTTGGCATTCCTTAGCTGAAGGGCTTCCCTTCCTGATCCATGAAGAGCTGGCAAGAGCTGGAGGGAGTGGGAGATGCAGCCTCTGCTCTTCAAAGTCACCTTGGATGACCGAGGGGAAAACACCAACAGTGGGTAACAGCTCTGCCTGGGCAGCTGCATTGGACAGTGCTGCATTTCTAGGCGCTTAATATTTATTTGTCTGGTGTTTGAAGTGTCACACCAGAGCTTCTCAAAACAAGGCCTATCAGAAAAATGTGTGTGTTGGTATTTTGGGTTGATTTTTTTGTTTGTTTTTTGGTGTTTTGTTGTTGTTGTTTGGTTGGTTTGTTTTTTTTTTTTTTTTTTTTTTTTTTTGTTTTGTTTTGTTTTGTTTTGTTTTTTTTTTTGGTTGGTTGGTTGGTTTTTTTAATAATAAAGAATGATGTCTCAAATTATCATCTTGGATTTGGCTGTCTATACCCTTCTGCCTCTGCCTATTTTCAACCTGTTCAATTGGCAAACACTGCAAACCTGCAGGATCTGATCCACAGCCTCTAAGTTTGGAAACATGGAAAATTTGCCATCAGTTCAAAGGGGCTCGGAGTCTGGCTGATGGAGAAGGAAAGACCGATGGGGAAAATAATTGAGGGTACATGCAGATAGCACCTTGTTGTATTCATGTCTTAGTTACCCCATGGTGTGCAGTGATTTTAATTTGTTGAGCTTTTCATCGTCCTGAATTCAGACCAACAACAAAGGTACATCATTTGTACCACCCCTGCATAACCTTCTCTGGCCAAAATATTTCTTTAGGAGTATTATTTCTTGGCTTAGAGTTCTTTTTGTCTTGTTTTGTTTTGAACAAGTGTTTCCCAAAAGTATTTCCCAACTGGTTTGTAAATAAAAATTTAAAAAATTCTACATTGCACTGAAAAGAATAATCAGTCCCTGCTGTTAAGCTCTCATGTTCTGAAAGCAGAGCTAATGAAATGAATATCATCTAATTAAAGAGATCTTCGTAACTGAGAGATCAAATCTTCAGATGGAAATCATCAAATTTTTTTAGCATGAAGTTCACAGCTCAGGCTGTGTCTTACTGATGAACCTGCATTCCCAAGATGGACACTTAGGTCAGGAGATGACTTTTTAACAAGAAACCCAAGCCTGCTGCTTGAGAAAACCACTGGGCTGTGGAAACTCTTTGTCCTTACCAGGCCTGAGAGCAGGCTGTAGTCCTGCCAAGCTCTTCACCCATCTCCCCCTCCCACCAGTTGCAACATCTCTGGTCTTTGGAGCTCTGTGATTGACAACAGGCTCAGTCACAGCTCAGATCTGCCCTTGGCCCTGCTGCTCTGACAGCCCCTGCTTTGTCATGGGCAGCACATGGAGGCACAGACAGTGGTGCCCCTGCTCCTCAGCTCCCTGACCACTCCAACCCTGCCCCTCCCAGCCAAACCCACGTCTGCACCAATGGAAATAGCATAAAATGGGGGATTCTTTGTAGTCTTTTATAATTAGGGTAGAGGCTTTTCACTTTTCCGTGCAAAATGCATAGATTTTTGGAATTACTGTTACTGGATTAATTGGAATTGTTGCTGCTGTTAATTCTGGTGTTAAAGGGTTTATCAGGTGTGACCCACTGAATGTGAGAAAAAGGCATTTTCATGCTTCAGTATGAACAAGGAGCACTACTGCGCCCTGGAAAAGAAGCCTGGTAATGCTATGAGGCTTTTTTTTTTCCTACAGCATGCCTGTAGGAAGACACCAATTCAATTAAAGCCAGTACTCTGCAGGACTGTGCCAGGTTCTTAAAAATACAGTATGAAAATTCTGTTTGAAATTATTAGAACTGCTAAAAACTAGCTGAACACATTTTAAATTTCATTTTAAAAAAGGAAAATATTTTGAAAAAAACCCCAAATACTGGAAACCAAGGAGACAGGAATTCTGCTTTACGGCCATCTTTAACTCTATGTAGGCACAGCCCTGAGTTAAAATAAATAATAAATCTTACTGATGGAGGAAAAGAATTGGCTGAAACACATTCAGTCCTCAGATTCCAGTGAGGTATGGTTTGAGCTGGAAGTTCTGGAAGCATTCAGTTTATGCAATCTGAACAGGAACACTTCTAAAGCTTAGAATATGTAGTTAACTTGCACTTGGAGGGCTGTTTCACTTTTTAATACAAGTTCGCAATTGCTCAAGTGGAAACACACATCTTGATGTTCAAGTGGTCAGTCGAGTGCCTGGTTAGCTCATGCAAGAATTAATTGGATTCTATATTTCATGTTCAAAACCTGGGTAATATTTCTGGACTTTCTTTAGCACAGGCACAGCTCATGGCTGGTGTGCAGTTGAGAAGCATTTCTCGAAATAAAAGATGAATGATTTGATCTAAGCATTCTGAGCATTCTTAACAAAACCAGAAGTATCTGTTTCGGGAAAAGTGCCAAATCTACACTGGCTTTTCCTATTTTGCCAGCCCACAAAAGAGAAAAGGAAAAACTGCATGCTTATCACCAAAGCATTTAAGAAGCTTGCATTTATCTTTCATCAAATGATAATTTTCTCTGAATATAAGTGCAGTCAATCAGAATAAAAAGATTTGCACACAAAAGGAGGAAAACATTACCAATGTATGAAATACAGATATTAAAAAGAAAAAAAATTGAGCAGTTCTGAATTAATATTTTCATTTTGTTTGGTAAAAAAACCAAGAAAAATATAAATACTATAAATACCACCACTCAGCTTGGCTGGCTACTGGACCCTACCCAGCTTCTCCCTTCTTCACTTCAGTGGGAGGAGGAGATAAGATGAAAAAGCTTCCTAAACCAAAGCTGCTTTCACTTTTAAAGGTTTAAAAATGAGTTAGAAACAACCATTTGGGTGAGAGTTGAGAAAGGAAGGATGAGGGAAAATGCTCACAGTGAGATTCTGACTTCCCTGAAGTATGTATAGGAATTCCCTGGCAATACTGGGAATTCCCTGATGTCCCTGGCTGGAGTGGTGTCTCTGTCAGCAGTGGTTCAGCTGCTGAAGTCCTGAGGTCTGGGATCCCCAGCACGGGAAGCACCTGGAGAATCTGGAGCCAGCCAAGAGGAGGCTCCAGGATTAGCAGGGGGATGGAGCAGCTCAGCTGGGAGGAAAAGAGGGAGAGTTGGGATTGTTCAGCCTGGAAAAGAAGAAAGCATCAGGGTGAGTTGATTGCATCTTTCCAATGCTTGAAGGGATCCTGCAAGAAAGATGGAGAGAGGCTTTTACAAGGTTTAGATTACCTGCTTCATATATTAGGAAAAAATCCTTCCCTGTGAGGGTGCTGATGCCCTGGCAGAGGGTGCCCAGAGCAGCTGCCTCAACCCCTGGAAGTGTCCCAGGCCAGACTGGACAGGGCTTGGAGAAATTTGGGATAGTGGAAGGTGCTCCTGCCCATGGCAGGGAGTTGGAAAGAGAAGAACTATAAAGTTCCTTCCAACCCAAACTACTCTCTGATTCTATGAAGTTAGGCTGCTGAAGATACAAGGAGAACTTTGCCATGGCATTGTTCTGAAACTCCTTTAGTAGTCTTTATTCAGAAATGTTAACTGGCACTTCTCTCAGCATTCCCTGAGCAACAAGACAGACTTTCAGATCTGTGGGAGAGATGTGGAGATACTGTTCATGGGCACCTTGATGTCTTTGGGCAAATCATAGCCTGGGGCATTGCATACATCACAGTCTTGCTGTTTAGCAGTTATTAGGGGATTTCAAATGGGGAAAAATCCTTCAACAGGGTTAGGACTCCAGATTGTGTAATTTTTACATTACTGGAGATCCACCTGTAAAATAGAGCTGTGCTATGTTTTTATCTTCAATGTTTTTTCTTTGAGCTGAAGGATTGAGCAACCCATTCAACAAATAGTGAAATCACTTCCTATGCTTTCCAGACTGCTTTTTACTTCAAATGTTGGCTTCGTAGGGGAATTAGAAAGCTTAAACTCAATTTCTGTGTTTTATAGTGAAACAGCTGTCTCTGAAGTCATGGAACACTGTGTTCAGCATATCTCAATCTAGTATTTAAGGAGGGCAGTCTCTGCCAAATGTATGCCCTGCAGGAAAGGATGCCAAAATTCCAGTTGCTCTCTGTGAATATGCTGGAAACCAGCAGGGACTATGGAAAATCATCCCATGGGGGCTGGAGTTTGTCCATGGCCCTCAGGGCTGGAGCCCTCAGGTGATCACAGCTGATGGTCATAAGAAGTGCAGGCGAAAGGTTCACCCATTGAATAGATGGGTCTTGTGAAGGTTCTTTGGTGGGGGAGAAGACGTGGGCTCTCTCTTTTTGTTGTTAAGCTGGTCCATTAAATTTTCCTGGAGGAAAACAAATGGGTCACTCTAAAAGCTGCTACTGACAGATGACAAATCAACCCTGACTATCTCCCCTCCCCTCTGGTCAGTGATTCACAATTGCAGCCACCCCTAATACAACATACTCAAATAAATTCAAGGGATCCTTCCTCTGGTACTCACCACAAATGTGTCAAAGGATTCTTTCCCTGCTCTCCCTTTCCTAACCTGCTGATAACTGGTATTTAAAACCTATTGGATATTAGGGTTCTATCCTAAATATCTCTGGGTGTTTGGACAGAGATAAACTTTGAAAGAATTGCCTAAAACTCCACATGGAGGAGGTTGTTGTGTAGGACACACATATGAGGTATTTAAGATCTAAATCTAGAGGGGCAATTTGAAAGATTTTTCTAAACAAGGAAAGTCCAACTGTGTTGAAAAGGACATTATTGTTTCCAGTTTGCTGACATGTGTGTGTACAAACTGAATTAGAAAATCAGAGAGCATTTCCACTTAAGGTGAGGGTCCAAGGGATTTCTAAGTGATGTGTTCACTCTTGCATTGGAGTGGGAGAGAAGGCTGTGTATAAAATATTATTAAATATTTTTTCTTTTAGGTCTTAGTGGTTAAGTGAGAATTTGCCTTTCTCACCCCTCTGCTGATACTGAGAGGAAACACCATCAGTCACCCAAAAACAAGACAACTGGAAACTAATTCTGAGTAGGACAGATGATGACAAGACATGATATTGATGTAGCCCCATGCCCTACAACAAGATATCTGTGTGTAATTCTTTAATCCTGAATTCCTTGGGAAGTGCCAGTGCTCTTCCTCAAGTCTTTCAAAGCAGGCAAAACAACAAAGGAAAGGAAATAAACGGGAGGAGAAATAGATGGCAAAAGCACACAGACATTTGTAATATGATAACAGTTTGGTTAGATTTGTACTGAAGAAAGAGAAAAAATCAAGGTTGATTAAAAGATATAATTTATGATTGGTGATGTTTCCAGTATTGGGAATGGCTGGAAACATGAGTAAGTGTTTTCAAAACTGTTCTGCCTTGTACTGTTGATGGTGCCTGCAAAGATTATGAATAAATGAGTTTTCCTTTCTCTGTAGCTGCAGGTGTCTCTGACACTGGACCAGCACCATCCTGCAGGGATCCTGAATGTGTGGGGCTGCTCAGTCCTGCTGCTGTGTCAGAGCTAACCATGAGCATCTTCCATCTCAGAACTATCACTTCTCAGGAGGGTGACTGGTTGAGGTGCTTTTTGCAGAAAAGGCCAAAATCACAAAGGGAATAGGCTGAGAAGCACAGTCCAACACAGAAGGTGCCTTCTGAGCCAAATTATCTGCAGGGAGTTCAGGGACAGCACATTCCAAAGAAGGACCTCTGCAAAATCCCTGACAAAATCTTTGTCTTAGAAAATCACTCACTGGAGTATCAAGCCTGCTGCTCCTGCTTAGGGTGAGAAATTCCCTGATCATCAGGCACCAGCAGTGCTGGAGAGCCAGACCCAGCCACCCCAGCTTGCCACTGTGTCCCCCCAGGCTGCAGGCAGGGGCAGTGCTCCATCCCCAGCGTGAGGATGCCCATGCTTTGTGAACAAAGCATGTCCACACCTCTACTGCCCCAAACACACAGATCTCCCTCTGTCCCTGCTGACTGACAGGCACCTGGGGCTGTTGACACCTTTTATTTATTTCTCTGGCAGCAGCTGGGCACAAGTTTGGGCAGGGCACTGCTAGGGACAGCTGGTCTGAGGGGGGGAAACACAAGCCTGGTGGTCCATCCTCATCCTCAGTTTGGTTGTTTGCCTGCTTTGAACCGTGCTGAGGGGGTGACAGTCAGCATGGGGACACAGGTGATGGCCCCTGCAGTCCTCCCTAATTCCCATGTCTCAGTTTCCCTGGTGTGATATCAGAGCACTGTGGCTGACTTTTCTTTAGAAAAGGGGGAAAAAAAAAAATTAACAATCACATTTTGGATGCTATGTGGAGCTGGAGGTGGAAAGCTGTTTAATAACATGTGGCCATGAAGAAGTTTCACAACAAAATTAGGGAAAGGGAGGGGAGTGGGGCAGTTTTTGTGTATCAGCAGTTCGGATCTGTTTTGATATTAGCAGTCCGGAACCACTCTTTCTTATTATTATAACTGGCATTATTTATTGCTATCTGATTAAATTAATGAAGAGTCTGCTGGCTCCTGACTTGGAGCAGGTGTTCTTTCTTGGAAGGCAGAACCTGTGCTTAACTCCAGACACCACTGCAGCCTTTTGGGCAGTGCAGGTGGTGGAGGACTGCTGGGATTCACTCTGCTCTCCTGCAGATGCGTTATCTCTGACCAGATACATCCATTGCCTGTGTATGCAGGAAGGGCACTGCAGGGGCAGTGGTGCCACTGTGGGGAAAATCTGCTTCTAAATCAGCCCTCTAAGGGATGTTTAGTCTCATGGCTCTTGGCTAAAACCTTGCTGGTTTCTTCCTAGCCATAAATGGTGCCTCTTGCCCCATCTCATTAGCCTCCCAGCACTTTCCTGAGACCAGCTTGGCACAGCTCAGTGCCCGTACTGGGGAGCCCTGAGGCTTTGCTTCTGCTTTCTTAGTCCTTTAAACCACAACAAATTAAATCTGAATTAATGAAACACAGGAAAAAGAGGTAGCAACACGTCACCAGCCCCCACCACACCCCCAAAACCATGAAGGCATCTGTGAGGATGTTCCACAAGGCAGTGGCACTCATTCTGCAGGCGGCCTGATCATGCCAGGGAGCCAAAGGGAATATCCCATCACTTCCTGCTGGCTTTGGCAGGGATGGCACAGGCAGCAGGTGTTCAGACCTGTTCAGTAGCAGCACAGAGATCCCACAGGTCTGGTGAGCTGGCCAAAGGTGTCTCCTGGGCCCAGAAGGCATTTCCAAGGAGTGCTTGGTGTTGGGACAGCAAGACTTTGTGCAGCATAGAAAGTGACATGGCTGCTGTGACCATGAGGTGGTTACCCAAATAGCAGTGTGTCTGTGTGTAAAATTACAGAGGATTGAAGAAAAAAAGGTAGAAAATTATTGGCAAGACTGCAGTAGGTATGGATGAATAAAAAGTGAAGCTGAGCAGAGCACTGGCTAGGACAGATATAGGAAGGGGAAACAGAAGTATCAGGGCATTTTCCAATGCTCCTCCACCCCAGCACCTGCACCTCGTGGATGGGGAAGTTTTCCCTGAGTACATATTTTGTAGGATGGCTAGAGCAGAGCCAGGCTGAGGGCTCAGTCTCTCAAGTACCTCAAGTGTTCCCAAAAGTATGCAGATGTTGCTGTCAGCCTTTGCCATGCACTCAGGTCTGTCCCACTCCCCAAGGCAGACGTGCATGCTGAGACCCTGCAGCATTTCCAAGCCTTTGTTTACGTGTACTCCAGGCTTTAAGCACTTGCAATTTTGTGGCCTGCCCCACACACCCTAAAAATTTGTCTTTAGCAGTTATCTCTGGACTTGAGACTCCTGTAAAAACAAAAACAACTGGTTTTGGCTGCTTTGCCAAACAGTCTCTCTCCATACAAAGGAGACTGATCTTTCTCTCTGGGTATAGTAAAAAGTTACAACAATGTTTAGTTTGAACTTTCCTGAGATCAGGCATTTATTCTCGCTTACTCTCTCAGTGTGTGCATGTGTACATGGAAGGTACCTTGAAAGTGAGTCATAATTACTCAAGGTGAATCACTGGTCCCTGCTTCTCTGGGATGTTCATTCAGTGTTGCATGCAAGATTTCTCTCTCTTCCAAGCCAGGATGCAATTATTTTTTCTTCTTCCAGGCTGCTGTAGACATTAAGGCAATGGTTTAGAAACCAAACAAGGGACTGTCTCATACCCACTGGTATCCTGAGGCCAGCCTTGATGATGGACCACTACTCCAGCAGTAAATGAGAAATAGAAACATTGCTTTTTTTTAATCCCCTCTCCAAAACATGAGGCTTGCCTCCATTTCCTCTTGCCTACAGCATCACAGGAATGTTTGCTGCCTCATGGAGCAGCAGCCTCTCAGGAGAACAGCAGCAGAAGTGTCAAAGCACTGGCCTGCCCCCCTGCCTTTAGTTCAGGCACTCCAATTTCCAGGGTTTTTAAACTGAATTTGGAGGGCAAATTAAGAGACAGTGAGGAAAGAGAAAGATTTGCATAGCAAGAGTGTTTGAGGAACAGGTTTAATCTCTTAGCTGCTGTTTACTTCAGATTCAGTTCTCAGGGCACATCCTGGTATGCATGGATAAATTTCTGATCCTCTAGATAAATTATTATTGTCGGGAATTATTTCAAAGCTTGTGTTTTCTCTATGAGCCACTTTACCCAGTTCATCCCATGGGCACAGGAGCTGTAAGCCCTTATTTTTAACAGCTGGCCACAGCAGTGTGGGGAGGTGTTTTTCAAGAAACCACAGCCTTTCATGTCCATCAGACACCAATTTCCACAACAAGCCCTTGGTGGGTATCTGTGTCTTCCTTTCATCAGTCTCCTCCCTCTCCAAGGAGTGATGACACTGCTGCATCCCATATTTGCAACCAGTAATGCTACAGCATCTCTCCCTCAGCTGTGGTACCCTCCCAAAAACAGCCAGGCTATCTCTGGTGCCTGGGTGACACCTCAGCTGTCCCCAGAGGGAGGCCACAGCGGGATCCTTTAACTATGTGGAAGGAAGGAGAGCCTGTCTTGCCTGACCCACAAGGCTCCCATGACCTGACCCAGATGGAGATGTCTCCTTTGTGCTGCTTCTCTGTCCCCATGATAGAGCTCAGCTCTTCTTGAGATAAAGTGCGTTTCCTGCACCTGTCCAAGGAGATAACTGGTGTTGCAATCTTCCTCTGGCCTCAGAGCACATCTGTAATGGAAGCTGCTTTGTACCTCTCACTGTTTTCCCTAAAACAGAAGTGTGAAGGAACCCTTGGTTTACTTTGTCAGACAGAAGTGACCCTATTTCATGGAGAGTAGATGAAAAGCACGAGGTTTTGTGTGCTTTCAGTTTCTCCAAGCACTCCCACATTCAGTACGAATGCAGGAAAACACATTTGTGTCCAATGTGTCCTCAAGGGAATGTAGGAATGGGGGTCTGCTGGTCTGGAGCACCAGCTCTGGTGCCAGAACCATGGGCTGCTTCCTCCAGCTCAGGTCAGCCTCAGTGGCTCCACTGCACTGCCCTCTGCCCTCTGCTCCAAGAGGGATGGGATAGATGACAATTCTCCTCACCATCTACTTAAATCAATTGTGTTGAGTCAGCCCTGAGGCTTGGACTCCTTCAAAAGGTGGATGCAGCCAGGGATGGATCCAGGGGATGGAGGATTCAGCAGGGGCTGGATGAGATGGGTGGTGAGGAGGATCGTCCTCACCAGCTGGGCTGTTTCTTTTTTGGCTTGTTTTGGGCTGTTTCTTTTCTTGTTGTCCCCAACAAGAGGGTCTTAGGCTCACTTACAGGGTTGAAGTAGTTCCCTGTGCCTGGTAAAAGAGTGAGGGGCACTCAGGGAGCCTGTGGAGCTCCCTGCAGCCAGCAAGGAGAGGCAAAGGAAAAGCCCTGTTGGGGAGTGGCTTGGGTAAAAAAAAAAAAAAAAAAGAGAGAGAGGCAAGCAAATGGTAAAAGCAGGGCTGAGGAGGCTGGCATTTACAAATGACTTGGCACTGCATCCCTGCTGGATATGGTAACTGACATAGAGTTTCCAGCAGCCTCACGTGTCCCAAGAAGTGTTGTGAATATGCCCAAGATGCCTATTGCTTTAGTCACTTCACTTCCAGAGAAAAGACAACATCCTTTTCAATGTTTTTTTTTTGTTTTTGTTTTTTGTGGTTTTTTTTAGTTTTTTTCTTTTTAAATTTTATGTATTTATTTATTTATTTTTGTTTGTTTCTTTTAAAATAATTTATTCTACATGAGCTGTGAATGGGCTGCACCTACTAAAGAGATTTTGGGACAGCATGTCCATGTGGAGAAAGGCAAGCAGGAGATTGGAGCCCATAGCCTTTAACCTTTGGAGATTCAGTGTTCAGATGAGTAGTTGAAAAATTTACTATCCTGGGTTTGCATATGCAGTGGTACCAGGCACCATTTTCTCTTGCATTTTGATGAAGGGGGGGAAAAAAAAGCCTGCTTTCTTCTTCTGGAAGAAACAGAAACTCCATCATCATCATCGTCACAGAATCATCCTGGACGTTGTGTTTCCATGTAAGAAAATTCTATGAAATTTCTTTCTCCAGGCACACATCCTTGGATGCAAAGGCAGCCAAAAATTCAGGAGTCCAGAAATTTTGTGAGCTGAGGTCATGAGAACAGAGAAAGGGAGAAATCCAGGTGACCCTTTCAAGGTGAAGACAGCATAGGCAGAGGCACTGAAACAGTCTGTGCTTGATCCACCTGGAAATCGGTTTAAATTACATTAAAGCACAAGCTTATAAGTAAACCTGAAAGCCAGACACCAATACACCATTAGAAATCAAGTTTGTGAAGGTTGAGAAGAAAAGGGAAAGTTAAACCAAGCACAGAACCACAATTTTGTGGCACAAGATCCCACATGGTCATTGACAGGCATCCAGGGTTAAACCTTCCAAGGAGGTGGGTGCAGAGTTTAGAGGAGAACAGGCTCTCCACTGAAGGATGCAGCTCTTTTCACCTGTGCAATTCTCTTAAAAAGTTAACTTGCTGCTCTCTTGTCAACCTTTTTAATTTCATGCTGTTAGATAAATTAGGAATTCTTTAAATTTTTAGCCAATACTAGTAGCTAAGCTATTTTTTTTGTATTATCTTACAGATTGCCTTCAGATTTCCTTTCCTTCCACTGACATTTTTGCTATAAAATGTTATCAAATGGGCTGCCTGCTCCCAAATCTTAACATTCCTGAGGTCAACTTCACAAGGTCAGGAGATGATGGACAGGTCTTATGTTTTCCAGTGCTTCCACAATACATTTTAAATGCAGTGAAAGCAATAAAATTCAGAATGTGTGTCCCTGGGAGATATTCCACGGAGAGATACATCTTCACTTTTTCCAGTTGCTGTGAAATTGAATCAATGACATTGTAATTGTATCTCAAGGATCTGATTGGGAATCTGAAAGCTGAAGACAACTTGTGTTGCTTTGCTTGGCTTGTTCCTCCCTCTGGTTTTCCAGCATCTCTCCAGAAGATTAATTCTACAGTATTTGCAGTCATATTCAGAATGCATAGCATTGTTGATATAAGAATCATCTGACAAAAGATTTTTTTTCCATCAGGCAAAACTATTTAAAGCATTATAAGTTTTCTTAAGATCATTATTATTTTCTTTTCCTCTCCCCCCTTTTTTTTAAATTTATTTTGAAGATTGGCAATATAAAGATAAAGTTTGCATTTGTTTCCTTTACATTTCTGACCAAAAAAGGATCAACAAACATGTTCAGAGAGGTACAGAAGAGCATTGCAGTTGCCCAGCCAACAAAGTTCTAACTACAAAATGCATATGCCAGTAAGGTATGTGCAAGCCACAGTTTTACACAGCAGCACAGCCACGTCATCTGTTTGGCTTCGTGTTTATTTTTTTCCTATCAGGTCTCATAATTTGGTTCGCTCTTTGCTTTTTTTTTTTTTTTTTTTTGCTGCTGCCAAGCACTGAGCTGACATTTTCATAAAACCACCAGTCACTGCCCACAGGCCTCGCTATGATTCTTCACTGCTTTTCTTTCTGCTTTGAGGAGCTCTGTATCTCCCAGAAAACTTTACCTGCTTGCTCACCTCCTGTTTTCCAGGTCAGGTATGGATGTGTGAAAGAGCACAGGTCACTGTAGGCAGGAACTGACCATTTTCCCAGTTCTTCAGCTTCCTTTTTATGAATTATCCATACCTGTGGATAATATCCCATCTGTGCCATGGTTGCTTAGAGGCCTTAGGTGAAGGGATTTGCCAGAAGCTGTAAGAAATCCAAGCAGATGATATCATATGAAAGACCCTTATGCAAATGTTTATTCATCTCTTCAAAGGCCTGGAAGAGGCTTTTCTTCACAGAAGTCATGCTAACACTTCTCAATTAGACTTTATTTATCCAGGTGCCCTCTGATTCTGTGCTTTAATGCAGACTCTGTGTTTTGGTATTGTTATAAACAGATTTGGATTGTTCGATTTTGTTCAAACAACAAAGTTAAATTTAGCAACAATTTATTAATAACAGCAATTGTATATAAATGAATACAATCAAAGTATATTAGTTACATATATTTGAGTAAATACAAAATTTGGCAGTGAGTAATTTAATATAATTGGGGTTTGGTTTGAATAAAGCATAAGCAAAACCAACCAGGGGTACAGGTGGGGCCCTTCCTCTCACACCATATCAAATCAGTCAAGCTAAAAATCTCACTTATATCATGTTTACTAATACATATTAATACAGAATATTCTAGAAAGCTTCTCCTCATTTCTATCCCTAAAATCTATGTCACTGTGTTGTGTTACGCATGTGTCACCAGTGGGTCTCTCCTCCTTTCGGGGTTTTGTTTCCGTTGAAGGCTCTGAGTCTTCCTCAGTGTTGGCTGTGTGACCTTGCAGGTAGCGCGGGCGCATTATGCTTAGGATTATATAATTATATATATCTGTTCCCACAACAGGCCTTAGTCCAGTGTCCAGTGCTTTGGAATCACCCCAATCTGGTCCAATTCAAGGTCAAAAGTTTTATTTCTAGATGCTGTTCTTAGACCTATACCCTTACTATCCTCACTCCCACCAAACATCTGGAGGATAATTCCATTTGCTTTGTTTAACCATTTCCTTTAACATTTTGGCTTTATAACAATTAAATGCAATTTTTCCATTGATATAAAGCAACAATTTTGCTAATATTGTTATAATTTAATTAGCACAAATCACATATATAGCAGTATTTTTAGGCTAACAGGCCTGCAGTTTCCTATAATCTTAAAAAAATTAAATAAAAGAATGTCAGCCTTCAGTCCTGCAGTACCAAAATTGTTTGAAGTGAGAGGTTATGCTGCTCATAATTCAGCAGCTCATCCTTTGTATTTCTTGGTGAATGCCCACTGCCTGTTAATTTCATCAGCCTGTGCTGTAAATTCTTTCACAGCAACTTCAGTTTTGGAGAGATGCTCTGGTCAGTGCCCCTTTCACTCCTTCCTTCCTCCCCGGAAAAAGCAAGAGTTTTCTAGAGGGCAAAACCCCAGTTTTCAGCAGCCCATGGTGGTGCACAGGACTCGTTTACCCTCCACAGTCGCCCCCTGAGCTCAGCTCTTCTCCCACCCCCTGGCTGTCTACTGACTGCTGAGATTTCTGCTCCTCATCATGCAGAAACAGGACATAACAAATCACTCAAGGGCTTTTGGTGATTTGTCCTTGTTTCTGCCGTTTGTGACACAGTTAATTTCCCCTTTACATTCTTTTTCTGGAAACAATTTCAGCTTTTTGAGTTATTGATTTTTCTTTTTTTCCACATTGACTTCCTCACGCTCCTTATTCTTTTAGAGAGCTTTAGATACAGCTGAATAAACCGATAAATGTGACAGTGATGCTGAAAGGGACAGGAACAAGCTCAGAGAATGAGCCCAAATAAGAGGAGGCTTGAAGGTGAAACAAAAATTCCTGCTTATGTTTTTGTTTCTGCTTTCCCTATGCTCCCCATCAAAAAATAAATGAACATCAGCAACAAATAAAATATATATATTTTTTTAAATCTTGTTTTTCCAGTGCTAGAAGTTTACAAATACAATCTCCTTATTTCAGCCAAGTGCATTTCTGTGCTTCAGCAAACAGGTCCTGGCTGAGGAGGAAAGCCCTCCTTCGGTAAAGTGATGCTGATAGAGTTGAGTTCTGATTTTCTGTATGAATATCTTGATTTACAACTGTAATTCAGTGTTTCCCTTCTCCTCCATTCCCTTATTTTTTGGGAAAGAGTTTAGCACCGTAGGGTGGGAGCAGGGTGGATTGCCCAGCTGCTGCTGCTCTGTGCCACTGAGGGTCCTTGCAGAGGCTGGCAGAAACATTGCACTTTGTAAAAATATTGCCTGGATCCATTCAAACTGAAGCTGCTACTGTAAGAGGTGGAGACATTTGTTTATCCCTCCCTACTCCTTGGCTCAGGTCTGCATCATTTGCCAGAGCTTCTGTTCTTCATTAGAGGGAAATCCTCTAAATCAAACAATGGCCCAAATAGCTTAATTGACTTTGGAAATGGCCTTATAATGGAAATGACAGTGGTGAGAGAGGTACCAAAATATTTCTGTTTGGACAAAGTGGTCATAAAGTTAAAATGCTAGTAGTCAAAAATTATTTGGCATCTAATTTCTGGATATTCTTAATCTGCCAAAAATACCTTTTTTTCTTTAGTTGTCTTCACTGTGCTGACACACTCCAGATTTCTTTCAATCCTTCATTGTCCTGTCTTTTTTAGATGGAAACATAAAAAGTGTTTGATACAAAAGTGATTGTTATCTCAAATCAATTTCCCAAAGAGAAAGCGCATTTTTCTCTGTATTTTTTTTTTTTTTGGTCTTTTACCAGGAAGGGTGTTTACATCTTTTCTCTTCTCCAAATTTTTAAAACAAAAGTTTTGATGTAAACACAAAAGTCTGAGGAAAACCTAAAATAAGTCTCTGACCTTTCAATTCCTTTCCCACTGCCCTGCTCCCTTATATCCCTTCATTTTTCATTCCAGAAGGAGACAGGAGTGCAAGTTATGGAGCAACACACCAAATTAAGTTTTCTCCCTGAAAATGAGGGCTGATAAATTCCTGAAGTCTTCACCTGGAGAGTATTTGTAGGGAAAATATTTTTCAAATCCTTATCAGTGCTTAAAGCAAATGTTCACACTGATTCTTTCCTGAGTAGGAAGAACACAACTCAAAATGCACAGTCTCATTTCAGCCCTTCAGCTTTGGCTTCTTCATACTGAATTATGCTTCTTATTACTGAATTATTCTCCACATAAGCATTGTGTGCATTGAGGATGCTGATGGGCAGGAAGATGGAGCAGAGACAAGCACTGCTCTGTGCCACCAGTTTTGCCCTGGCACTGCTGTTATAGCAGCCCAAGGCTGGACCAGCCTTTGTGAAGTGCAGCACAGAGCAGGAAGGGCTGGCCTGCCCAGACCATGAAAATGAAAACTAAATCACACTCACATGCCTCATTGGCCTGACTTTGCACATGCAAAACCACCCATAGCAGAGGCTCAGCCCTGTGCTGGTGTCAGCAAGGCTCCTGACATCCTCTAACATGTCTTGTGGTTGGGCCAGCTGTGGAGCTCCTTGCTGGCTACCATGCACTGGCCCAGGAGTGAATTCTTGCCTTGTTGCTTTTTTGGCTGGAGTGGCTGGAAAAGCCCCTCTTGGTTACATGCTGTGTGCCAGTTCCATGGGCCCACGTTTTCTCCACAAGGCTTCCAAGAATCCTTGGTTAAATGAGTCCACATTTTTTCTCTGAGGCTTCCAGAAATTCCTGGTCCCATGGCCCCATATTTCCTCCCCAAGATTTGCGGGAATCCCTGGTTCCATGGCCCCTCATTTGCTCTCAAAAGGCATCCAGGAATCCTTGGTTCCACCAAGTTTTTTGATCAACAAATTATTTGGAAAGCAATGACTGTTTTGCATCACTTTCACATCATTTGCCTCAGGGGGCTCTGAAACTATTAGAATTGTCAGGTGCAACTGAACTATAAGTCTGGATGGTGTCTTTCTTGTCTTTGTTGGTAATTTAGAAGTGTCAAGCCAACATATTGCCATGCTTTTGTGCTGGATAAGGAAAAATAAATGTCATGTTCAGAGAGCTTTTCTCATCTTGCCGATATTTTGCAGGAAGACCTGTTTGTAGGACCCAACTTCTGCATAGTTACTCATTTTCAAGAGCTAGGAGGTTCCAGTAATCACTGATGTAATTTTACATTATGAAATCTTTCTCTTCTCCTCCTTCCCCTGTTATTTGATTCTTTACAGTGAAATACAACTTTTTTATTTTCTCCACTATGAAAGGCCAAAGTCCAAACTTATTAAAGTCCAAACTTGGCAGCTACATTCTTGTACAACATGAGCAAAATGAAACTCAGCAAAGGACAATATAAAAGGTTTTGTTGAGAGGTGATGGTGAGGAAAACTTATATGCATAATCAGGAAGCACTGACCCCTTGAGTGAGTCTGTAAATGAGTAGTTAATGGCAGGTATAAGTTTTATAAGCAATGAAAGTGTCACACTATCCCCTGATAAATCCAAAAGGAGTGATCAAGTGTCAGAACCCTGCTTTTAGTTTATTTCGTCTTGGTATGGAAGAGAACCTGTGCTTTTGATGCATTCAGAAATAAAATTAAAAAGTACTCAGATCCTCTGTTTTTAATTTAGAGAGTTATTAATAGAATAGATAGTACTTACTTTGCAGATTCCTTAATTAAAAAGAAGTATGTGAGGGTGACCTACAATATTTGTTCCCTCAGACTTCCTTTAGTTCTGTTGGTAATTTTATTTTTTCTTCTTTTTTTCCTCCTTTCCCTTCTTGCTTTTAATGTTTCCTGTAAACAATTCAAAGTTAAAATCAGGGACTGTATCATCTTTGCTTGACTTGGCTTAGTCAAAAGCCTCTGACAACTCTTAATTAGATTTTTTTTATCTGCAGGAGGAGTTGAGATGGGAGAAGACATGGAACCGCAGAGCCAGACAAAGTCTTTTGTGATTAATTGTGTCACCTATTATAAAGATTTTTCCAGCTCTGATTTTTTTTTCCTTTGCCATAGAGCTGCCTGTGCAGGGCAGGAGCTGCTGAGAGCTGAGCTGTGCTTAGGGAGGTAATTCTGCAATGCTCCTCCTTTGCGGAGATGCTTTGTTTTTTTTCCCATCTTTCCCAGGTTGGGTGGGCAGCCTTCAGCCTGGGAAGGAGCAGAGAGAAGAGGAAATCTCTTTGATTCATGGTGGCAATCTGCTCCTCCGGGATTTCACGTAGGATGTGCAGCACACTTTTTTTCTGACACCTCTCCAAGGCCCTCTTTATTATGATACCTGAACACAGCATGAACTTCAGTGTTGTTGTCTTCCCAATATTCCTCTAAAGCCAGCGAGTAAAAATGTACTCTTAATTTCTAACTAATGCACTTTCATTTCATAACCATGGACTTTCTTTGCGAGCAAACATTTTTATTATTATTATTTTATTTGATGGATATGGGGCTCATGATGGGAAAAAAAGAGCTGTGTTTCAACACCTGCACCTGTCCAGCCTCCATAACCTTTATAATTTTCTGCCAGCTGCCATTTACTTTTCAAGTAAGTTGGCTCTTCTTTACGATCAAAGTCTTGGTCATTTTTGAATTATGTAATTACAAAATTATCTGACAGAGAAAATCCGTAATACATTAGGGCCTGTGGAAACAGTAAAAACAGTTCCTGCCTTTGAGACACTTTGCTCTGCAAGGACACCACTTAGAGGGAAGATGAAGTCCCCAGGTGCTGGCAGGTGGGATCCATGGGTGTGTGTGGACATGGATGCTGTACTCCTGAGAAAGTGAGTACCAAAAAACCTGCATGAAATGGCTCATTCATGAGATTTTGTTGTTACAGAACTGGAAGGGAAAGTAGAGCTGCTGAATGTGAACTTGCCTTGGTTGGTTTTTCAAGCAGAATGCTTTCAGAGCAACATAACACTTTCTCATAAAAAAGAACCATAAATCCTTCCCTTGAAGAGGGTTCCCATATTTAATTTCAGACCCAAGAGTGATGTTTGCTATGATGTAAAGCTTTTTTTCTTCTATGAGATTCCCCACATGTCTGATCTATGATCCCACTTGCTCACAGAGCTTGTGGCATTGGAAAAGAAGCTTTTCCCTGAGAATCATCCTTATTTGCAGTGATGGCTGTTATGTGTTGGAATTTGCCTGTCCTCCTAAGATGTGTTTGCCAAAGAGGAGATTTTATATGTGTGGAGGCAGCATTGGAGTTGTAACTTCCTGGCACTCAGATTTGCTGGCAGTTCTAAGAAAAAACATCTGTCTGCTTTCAGATCATGAAAGTGAGTGTGGAAAAAACTGTGATAAATTTGTGTGTATGGAGAAAATGATGGTTAAAAGAAGCAACCTCAGATGACCAGAAATGCTCATGGCCTGATTTAGTTTTTATCTGTGCTGAAGGGAATTGGTTTTTATTGGTTTTTTGTTTGTTTGTTTTTTTGTTTTTTGTTTTTTTTTGTTTGGGTTTTTGTTGTTGTTTTTTTTTTTTTGTTTGCTTGTTTGTTTGGGGGGTTTTTTTGGGTTTTTTTCTTGGTTTTTTTTGTTTTTGTTTTTTGTTTTTTTTTTTTGTTTTTTGTTTTTTTGGTTGGTTGTTTTTTTTTTTCTTCTTGAAGGAACTGGATGGGTTTATACTTCTGGCAAAGAGAAAAAGGTACCATAGGATTGGAATTATTTTATGCACTTGGAAAAAGGTTTGTTCTGTCAGAGGTAGGAAAAGATATGAAATGCAAGTAAATCTCTGCCTGTATTTACATATTTTAAAAAGTAGAGCCAACTCTGATTAGAGTCTGAATGAAACAAAACCCTTGTCAGCCTTTTTCTTTTTTTTTTTTTTTTTTTTTTTTTTCCTCCTGCTGAGAATGAGAGTAGAAGGATAAGTGATCTGTTTCAAGATAATTAGGGCTATGTAATTAGAGTTACAGTGGCTGTGGGAGTCTGAAGAGAAGATCAAAGTGTTTAGAATATTACAGAAAGGCCCCTAAAGATGGTCTTTGCACCAGAGGAATTTGGGCACAATACTGGAGGAAGGATGAAGATTTTATTTTATGATCTTTCTGCTAGGTGGAGAAAATAGGAAGATGTTCTGTTTGATCATGTGTCTAAGGGCTGGTGGGAAATTATGAGGGGTAAAGAGTCATCATAAAGACATTGCTCTTCATGCACAAATTATAGACAGCAAGCTCCAAATGCCACGTGTGACATTCCCACAGACAGAGCTGTTTTTCCATGTTATGTCCTTGTTGCTGGTCTGATCCTCTCGGTGCTCCTTAGAGCATCGTGCCATTTCTCCTCAAATATTTTCATAAGCAGCATATTAAGAAATGTCATTCTTCAAGATATTTGTCTCTCTGCATAGGTTAATAGTTGCCTTTTTGTTATAGGCAAGCTATGAATGCACATTTAATAAATATTCATTGTACAAGGAATTACCTGCAACAATTTTAGAGGAATCTTCCACACTTCTTGAGGGTATCAGATATATTTTACAATACATATAAGGGCACTAATAATTTCAAATTGCTTCAAATTTCCCCATCTGCAAATTGTTGGACTGTTTTCCTTTCAGTGAAATTTTCCCATTGAGATGTTGCAGTACAACCATCTCAGCCTAAGAAAGGCATTTGGAATAGGATCTTCCAAATTAGTTGGCCATAGGACATAATAATGCTGGCAGATGTGATTTTCATGTATTATGCCTGTCTCATTCGGAAGGGGGAAAATAAAGGAGGAAGTGTCCACTCAGACATCATCTTGCTGTATGATGTCTTTTCCTTGTTTTTTACATTCAAACATTTTCTCTTCTGAATTCCAAAAGAAGGATATACACTGACATGTTTTCATGAGAAAAATGGTTTTAAATAATCTCTTCTACTCTTATTCTAGAGATCAGTATACTGACATAAGAGAGTGATGACACAAAAACAAATTTAAACTGAAATAGACACATGCAATCAATGTAAAATGAAATTTTTATTCTGTAGTCACCCTGTGGAAAATAAGAGAATTATAAAATGGATTGTTTCCCATCTTACAACCTCTGCCTTTGCTAGAGGTGTGTGTGATCTTTCTCACTTCATTTGAAGGCCTTGCTTGGAAATCCAACACTTGATACTTTTCAGACCTGTCTGAGGGTACCCAGTGGGCTGTGGAGATAATAAAAAGGTGTTGGAGCAGTCCCTTATTCTGTCCAGGCTGCAACCTGGGGCAGTTTCTGCAGCAAGTCTTGTGAGAAATGTGTTGAAGTGGCTAAAGGCAAACACCCGCAGCAATGCCACCCTTTTACACCTAAAAGACAGATCAAAATCACTGCCATTAAAGAACTTTCAGAGAGGTATTTTTCACTGCTGTGTTTTCCTTGCAAACAATACCTGCGAGTAACATAACCCAAATTACCTGAATCTTACTTACAGCAAGGACTTGTCCCCATCAAAAACGTTGCTGATATTAAACCTGCCAGCCCCTTCAAGGTGTTAACAAAACAGTGCTGGGGTAAGAAAAGCATGGGTTAGTATAGTTAACCCTAATTTAGGGGGCAGAGTGCATCTGTATCTGTGAAGTCCACTTTTTAAAAATTGGTATTTATCCAAGGAATTTCTTCTGATATTACTCTTAAAGCAAAATGTCCCTTCCAGTGCTCCCAGCTCCAATGATAAAATTACAGGAGCAGAACTTTAACTTTAGATCCTTCCTGTGAGGCACATATAGGAATTCCCTTTTTCAGTTTCCTTTGTGTTTAAGAGATTTCAACAGTGTTAGGAAGATTTCATGCCAAATCAAATCCATGCCCATCAAGATCCAATCTCATCCACTGTTTGTTTATTTGTTTCCCTGCAGGAGGATTTTCCTGCCAATGTACCTGATCCCTTTTCTAAGCAAAATGGATCTCGGGAATCCACAGGGGGACTGGGGGAATCCCTTCTCAGGGACATTACTGGGAGAGTTGCAGAAGCTTTAAATGACTCTCTGAAGCAAGGTGAGCCTTTCACTGAAAAAAAAGGCAAGTAAGGGGAACAAAAGAGCTTCAATCTGCACAAGTGAACCAAACAGCAGAATGCCAAGGGCTGACACCTTGATCTCCCACCATACATGTCCCCAGATGCATTTAAGCATCTTCCACCATGTATTTTTGCACAGAAGTGGGCAAAATAAGCTACTTGAAGGAAACTTGAGGGATATTATTTGCATTATTTTCCTACACATGTGAAGCAAATATAGAACAGTTCCTTGATTTTGGTTTTAACTCAGCTCTGAAGAAAAAGTGTGCTTTAAAAATTGTGTTGTAGCTCCTATATTTAGGTCTAATTGTGGCTCCATATATATAGATACATTACGAAACCACAGCACATCTTCCAAGTAATGTAAATTGTGAATTACAGGCTGCTGCTTGGTGAGCTTTGAAGATTTTCTAGTTTGTGTACAGATCTTCCCCTTCCTGTTGAAAACAGCAAAAGGGATGTCTGTGAAGTCGGATCAATCCTTCTATATTTTAATTAGAAATCATTATTTGAGGTTTCAGTTGTTTGTATCTGGGGAATAATATATGACAACAGTAGATCTGTAATACAGTCCTGCCAACTCTCAGTGTGGTTATACTTAATGATTTCTGTGCTCTCTGAACGAGTTTTGGGGTAGGGGTGTTTGAAGCTCTCTCTCTCAAAAGAAGGAGAAAAAAAGGAAAAAAGGGGGGGGTGGGGAAAGAGCTGAATTAACCAGGATCAAGTGTTTTGAGGGTTTTACACAAACTTATTAAAAGGCAGATCACTCAGAAGCATGGAAGTGATATAGGAAGTTAAGTGTAGTCACACTGGTGATGCCCCTGCTTGTATAAAGATACCATTGAAATCCAAAAACTTTTCTAAAATTGTGTTTTTTGAAGTGTGTTAAAATAAAAGCTCCCTTGAAATAAAGATGGATCTGAAAATTTTACAAGTAGCTTAGCATATCACAGAAACACAGCAGAACTGAAACACTTGAAGCAGAACTGAATATTTAATTAATATAGACCCATGTCTCCTTTGGATTGCATCAACAGTGTTCAGACTACAGACCTATGGGACAATTTTCCCCTTTTCCTAGAAGTTTCAAAATGCATGGAGGATTAGTACAAGGTCTCCTGAATGGTTTGCTAGTGTTTCTGCATTCTAAAAATACAGTGGCTTTAAAAAAAAATTTGGTAAAGTTCCTGGTCATGTTATACTCTTGGTGGTATTCACTTTCTCTCCCTTTCTGCTTCAAGTTTGGAACTCCAAGGCTTTCTTTTGGGTTTTATCAAATTATATACTGAAGAAAGATCTACATTTCAGAAACAGATGGATTTAATGTGCATGAAAATACATGCCGCTTAAATAAACTAAATTAGTAGTTCCACTTCTACACCTTTTTATTGAAGACAGAGCTCTTAGATCTCTGGTCTAAAACACAACTTTACAAGCACCAGCAAAATAGATTTGTTTGCATGGGAATTTAACATAACATCACTGAAATCTTAAGCAACACCAAATCTAATGGTTTCTAGTAGACATGAAAGGAGCTGGGACAGTATTAATAAATATACATATAAAAATGGCTTTATGAATCCATAACCAGTGGATATTTCAAGAATTACTCTTATTCACCATATGTATTGAGTACATCTGCAGAATCACAGCTGTCTGTGTCTCTAAACATTTTCCTTATAATGAAATTAACTGGGAGCAAGATTTTTTTGTTGTTGTTGTTGCTAATTAGTGTTAATTCCTTTCAGGGTGTGTTGTGTTTCCTTATGAAATGAAAACCAAAGAAAGACCAGTTTCTTTTTGTTTGCTTGTTTTTTTCTTTAGTAAGTACCTGGTTCCCACAAAGCTGCATTACATAGAAAATGTGAAAAAGAAGAACGGCTCTTTTGCCAGTCACGGGCCACCAAATGTTGGTTTTGTCTTAGTGCAAATGGATTTCCTCTGTGTTGGCTGAATTTGAACAGAAATGGGTTAAATTGCTGTGGGAGGATAAAATAGGGGGAGTTGTGGATATTTCCCATGGGACCGTGCATGGGTCAGAGCTGAGTCTCCTGTGGATGGGGCTCCTTCCCTGGGCGCACTTACCTTCATCTGGAGTCTGAATACTCTCTTGAAATAACAACAAGTGGCCCAATTTCAGGGTTCTTTGTGGTGTTTCTGATAAAACTGAGAATAAATTGGGAGGTAAAAATGGGAAAATTGCAGCAATCCTTCACCCCACCAGGCACCACTTACATTCGACTGTGCCTGCGATTCGTCAACCCACCCATTTATATTCCTGATCATTAGTGTAGATTCAAGCCCACTCTTTTTTCTGCAAGTCTACCCTGCTTGAGCCTTTAAGGGAATAAAAAATCCGCTGCTGAACAGGCTTGGAGCTGCAAGTGTGTTTTGGGGCTTTGCTGAACCTGTGCCCAGCCATTTGGATTGGCAGAAGCACTCATCACCTCCCTGCTCCCTCATTCATGGAGCTTTGATTTGGGGAGGAATTCTTAAAAGCAAGCACTGAGGTGCATGCTCATGAGTTTTTTCCTGACCAGTAACACATGGAGATCATCCCAGGACTGTGTTTTATCAAAATAAGCTGCTTCCTCAGTGGGAGCAGTTGAAGCAGACCATCAAAGAAGAAAATAACAGTTGACAGAAACATTCATCCTTCTTTATGGAAAGCAAGCGTTTTCCTCTCAGAAATGCCTGGGGTTCTGTTGACAATTGATGAACATGGAGCACATGACAGTCAGTTCTAACTAGCAGCAAAAATCATGCACTCAGCTTTGTTGTCTGATTTCCCTGATGCAGCAAAACAGTTTCTGTCACAAGAGCTGCTTTTCTTTTTCCACCCCCTTTGCCAGTAAATGGCTACATTCCAAGAATGTATAGACAGAACCTCCCAGCTGAAAATAAATGCTAATTTTGAAGTATGTTTCAGAGCCTTAATAAAGTTTTTTTTTTCCCCCAAATCATCAGCTAATCTTCAAACTGAAAAGACTCTTAAGTTTTCCTCAATTGGATCATCCATCTCTAGTAAGTTAATGATCTCTAAGACTGTTTGAATTTAGAACTTCTTTTAATACTTCCTTTCTCAATTTGCAATTAGATGATTCAATATTTTGAATGAATGCAGCTGATCCAGCCACACTTTATGACATAAATGTGCTGAACTAGCATTAATTTTCACTCCTTAATTTTACACAGTGTCTTAAACGGTATGTATCTGAGAATTAGTTGCTTTGGGTTTTGTCTGCAGCTGTTGTAAATCCAAACTCCTGCCCTTGCACCTCCACCTGAAATTCATCCTAAAATGTCAGAATCAGGGTGTTGATGTGCTGTAGGTGGCAGGGAAATTTTGTGATTCCTGAGGACTAGGATCCCAAAACACTTGAAAAAAGAAAAAAATTGCCACCATGAATCATGAACCACTTATGTCCACCTTACAGCCATGCATTTTGTTTAACAACTCTCCACCAGATAACCTGGTTATCTTATTACTTTACTGGGTCCCAGGCCCTTGGTAACTAATATAAATGTAATGTAAACACACTCATGGGCTTTGAAAAAGCCCAGCTAGCTACTTTTGAGAGGGAGACTGGGTGTGGAGAGGTGCACAATAGGGAATGTTCCTGGTAGATAGCCCAGATGTGACACAGCAAATTTCTCTCTCCCCATTCCCTTGGTGCTACACTGCTAGCCCAGAAAGCTTTGTGCCACCCAACAAAATCTGGTTTTTAAACTGATTTTTTGAAAACAGGTTTTTTTTTTTTTTTTTAAATATCATCCCAGAGCGAGACCTCTGTGGTTCAAACACGTTTGGGGCTTAAAAATCATGAGCCGAGTGTTATCTCAGGGCTGTGGGGATAGGGCCCAGGGTGAGATTTGTGGGGTTCCTCTGGGACAGGTTGAGATCCTGGTGCAGGCTCCCTCCTGGAGCACGGCGTGATCCAGCAGGGGAAGGGCTGGGAGCCACAGGAACACTGTACAAATTTGCTGGGAGGAAGGCAAACAAAGAAGTCAAGAGATGTACATAGGTGATAACAAGTTAAATATTAGAGAAGTTTGCCTATATTATACTAATAGAATGGGATATCAGTAAGAAACAAATAGTCAGACATTCATGGTTGGTTGGGTAGGCTGAGAACAGTACCAGCCTGGGCTGATAACACTCCAGCTTGGTGTTGGTACAACTGAGACTGAAAACAGGGCATTTGAAAGCAGATAGAAAGAATAAGAGGTCAGGATCTATCCAATTTTTTGCTTTCTGGGCTATTGTTTCCTTTCATAGAGGAAAGAACTGTGGCAGCAGAGTATCAAGTGAATTCAGAGGCCAAGACCTCCATTCCTGCCTTTCTCACTGATTTAAAGATCTTTTACCTTGAGAACATCACACCTTATTGAGACAGGGAGCTGTTAGGTTGTATGGCACATCTTTACCTCATTCAGTGAAAAGTCTACTTTTCCCCATACCTGAGGTATCCACCAATTCCAGTCTCTGCTGGGGAGACGCATAATTTTTGATAATTTTATCATCAATGTGCTCTGAAAGGGAAGCTGCATCCGCCTCCATTCCCCCAAAATCTCTTATGTGACCACAGGAGACTTGCAGCCTTCCCTTCTGAATGTCACATGATGATAAATTACAGGAGGCAGACATCCTTTCCCTGAGATTTTTCCCAGGAATATTAACACAGTTGAAGGCCATGCCAAAGGATAGTAACTCATTACTAATTAACACAGCATAATAATAACGTTTTTAATCTGTTGGTGTCTTGTAATGCTCCACATGAGCACAGCAATCTAGGAGAACTGGAGGAAGACTGGAAATGTGTGTTACAGCGGGTGAAACATCAATTTATCAACTTCTCACTCAGAGCCCAAGCCACAAACTCAGATCAGGGAGAATTTCTACCTCAGCTGATGTCAATGAGGGGTTTGCTGATGATTTTGTGATGCATTTCCAGAATCTCAGATGAGCTCAAACTCTCTCACCTGGAGTTTTCTTTGGTGCTTATTTCGATTTCAATGGGAAAAAAGCAGAGACATTTTAATAAATCTGCTTTACAAAGATTAAAGTGGCACTTCTGGAGCAAGAAATCTCCTTTATAGCTCAATGAGGTTTTGGTAAGATGTGTGATGAATTGGTTTCAAGATACTTTGTTTCCACAAGCATTTTCTAAACTATGATTTATTATCTAAGGCTGAACAAATTTCTGTCTTTTTCATTGTGTTCCATAGAACTATGAGATAGAGTTCCTAAAATTTTTGGTTTAGAGTGAATTTTAACGTCCAATTCAAATAATTCTGTTCATTTTTGGGTTTTTGCAGTAGAAGAACACAGAACACAGTAAGAACTGTGTTCAGTAGTGACTGTACAGATTATCTGATAAAATATTTTTGAGCAGATTGTGAATAACCAAATGCCATGTATATATATATTTTTTTTTTCTACAATATAATTACAATGTTTCTAGTTCTGTGTGCAGTGTTATCACTTTTATTTCCCTAACATGACCTAGAGAGAAAATCAGATGGTAAGTATTCTCCTCTGCATTTGTGTTCCTACATTAATGTGGACAAAATAAATTATGTTTCTTAAAAACTTTGTCAGAAATGATAGATATTCAAGTCAGTGTATTTTTGTGCATGTTTAACTACTTTGATGAAGAATGGATATTATCCTTGCAGTTCCTATACAGTGGATACTTATTTTTTTTATTACTATTAGCCTTATTTTAGTGACCACAAAATCTTATGAGTTTTGTTGGTTACTTGGTTTCTTTTCCTTGCTGTGTTTCATGCTCCTGTGCCAAAGTTTTACAATATAAATGATTTTTTGTCTCGGGAACTTTTTTTTGGGGATGCAGAACCATTTAAAAGAATCTGACCTTGCACCCCAGTGGCCTTTTGAATCTATTTTTCTATGTCTCACAGAAGCCTGGTCTGCATGAGTGCAGAGTTATTTGTAGAAAAGGAACTGGACCACGAGATCGGTTTGGGTTTGCAGTGAGAAGCACAGGAATGTTTCATATATGTGATTTTTCCTTCTGCCCGTCATCCCTCATTTATAAATCCTTTATACCTCTGTCTGGGGAGGGGGCTTTATGAAAGGCTGACACAGGTGACTCCTAAGACTGTCTTGTGATACCTACAAGTAATTTCTTGTTTGTTTTTTTTAAATATGAATACAAAAATAAAAATTATTCCCTGCTCTTAGAGCAGTTCATGGAAACCCAAGCCTCAGCACACATAAAGCAAGAACGGAAATCCAGGAGACATCCAGGTCTCCCCTTAAAATGGAAGCCATTTCCTACACCTTAGTAAAGCTGGAATATGGTTTTGGCTCAAGACCACTTATAAATGGCTATAGTTAGCTTGCAATTAGAAAAAAAAAAAAAAAAAAAAAAAAAAAGTAATTATTTGTTTTTGTTAATTCTTGGGACATTGCTCACCAAAGCAGAAACTTTGAAAAACAAATGTCAAATGCCTCACAGAAAAGTCTGCTAGCAGCAGCTCCATCCTGACTCCTGTGTTTTGAAGATAACTGCTCAGACTGAGCTTGACTGGAGGTTTTTGGACCACGTGCAAACCCTGCTCTCATCCTGCCCTCATCAGTTTTGGACACTCTTCCACTCCTAAGGCTTCAGCTTGCTTTTCTGAGAAAAACAAAACAAACAAAAAAATAAATATAAAAAATAAAAATAGTAGAAACCAAAACCTACAGCAAAACCTGTACCTCGGAGAGGCTGTGAGAAGGAGGTTTTTTGGAGGGTCAGCAGCAGCTGGGTTGACACAGGTGTGTGCTCAGGAGATCCTGGTCAGTGCTCCTGAGGCTGCCAAGCATGATGTTACCTGGAAAGAACAACCTGTTTCCTTCCTTGCTTTAATAGCATCAATCAATTGTTACAGCAACAATTTTCTGCCAGCAGCCCTTCCTCTGATGTCTGAAACCCTTGGCAAGCCTGAGCAACTTTGGGATAGGCTTGACCAAGCATCCTTACCCTCCTTTGACCAAACTCTTATCAAATTCTGACCCCCAGCTCACACTGCTGTGACAGACAGAAATAGATTCTGGGGAGGGGAAAGAGACAGTGTTTTGCAGTCTTCAAATAGTATTCAGAAGGAAGACTAAAGCAGGCACATTGCACAGAAAACACGTATTTTTCTTTCAAAGTGGTATGTGGTGGTTTTGTTTTTTTTTTAATCAGTAGATCACTGCACTGAAATTTTCTATGGCTTCAGGCAGGAAGAATGAAATAGGTAACTTTCACTTTTTTCCCATACGTCTCTATTCTTTCTGTCTTCCTTAGTAGAACCACAAGGAAATGAAAAATTAATTAAACTAGCTGAAAAGTGGGGAGTTTGAAAAAATATATAAATCTGCTTAAAAATGCAAAATATTTAATGTCAAAATTAAGAGTTTTCATTTCATTAATTTAACATGTAAGAAAAATTTTATGGTAAGGGTTTTTTTTCTCTTTCTTTGTTTGGGTTTAATTGTTGTTGATTTAATATTCCTTTTCCTTTTCATTTTAAGAAAATGTAGCAGGTGAGATCACCTGAAGTTTTCATTACACCATTCTTGCTTTTGTCAAATATTTTCTTCTTCTGGGAAGATGGTCACCCAGAAAAGCTCTAAAATTCAGGATTATTTCATCCTATGTGAAAGTAAAATTTCCTGTGAAGGCCAGAGAGATTCCACTGCTTACTTACCTTTAGCTCTAACATGAAATAGTACCACAGAACATCCTTTGTGTGAAAGATGCCAAAACCTTTCCTCTTCTCAGTGCAGCCTGGTGGTTACAGACTCTGGATGCTAATTTTATGGACTTTCTCCTAAATAAGGTGAGGGAACAAGGTTGAAAAATTTTCCTGCAATTTATGTTCCGTTTTGAAATGTTGTCTCATTATTCTCAGAGGCATTCCTTCCAGAATTTCGATATGAGATGTAGCTTTAGCTTGCACATTATTTTATCTGCTCCTGTGGCTTCCAAGCATTGACATTTGCACTGAGAAAGCTGGTTTTCAATGCATATTTGTCATCCTGGCTTCCTTTGTCTGTTTGTTTGCCCATTAAAATTTGTAATGAAACTTTGTGTGGTGGAGCAATTTTCTGCCATATATACAGAAAGTATAATGTGTCCATGTCACAAAATTTCAGAGGTAATTGTGTTCGAAGTATTGCTGAAATGCCATTTATGCAATCTGGGTAAAACACCCTTATTTCACACAGATTTATTACAGGAGTACAATTTCATCTTACCATTTGGTATGCAGAAGCGCCACAAACTGAATATTTGCATCTCTGTAGTTATGTGGCAGAGTTACAAGTCAGGTTGAAAGTCACTTTACTGAAAAATGAGCCAACATTTCTTGTGAAAGAACACCAGTTTGAGCTCGTGAAATCTGCCACTGTATTCTTTTTGTTGGTGGTGTTGGTGGAGATATTCAGCTGATGAATCCTGCCTTATTGACATTTTTAATATACACAAGCTGTCTAAACTTTCTTGTATTGAAATCCTCCTTCAGAATTAGTTTCAGTGTTGTGCTGAAGACTCTGCTCTTTGGGATGGCAAATTGCAGTCTGAAAAGGGAGGGTGGGACATGAGTGGGGAAATTTAACACACCTGGAAATCAGTGGAAATTGGTTTGCAGGGTTCCTTAAGTAGTTTTAAAAAATCCCACTCAAGCTGCACTTGCAGTCTCTGGAGGATGTTTGCTTTCCTGTTGCTAGGAGCAGCATATTTAATGTACATAGAACTGACTAGTCTAAAAATGTCATTTCAGCAATTGTGGCAATTTTTTTGACATTTCATTTTCCTTATGGGCCAAATTTCTTTCCCTGCTGTGGCCTGCTGAAGCCTTTATAATTGGGAATCTCCCAATATACCGATGCATTTGTGATGATTTAGATTTCCTCCAGCAAAGAAGTATGCAGAACTATTTTTTTTAATTATTCCTTTACCTTTCTGAGTGTTTCAAACATTCACGGAGCTTTAAGTCCAGGAGGAGCCATCACAACTGCATAAAGACAGGTTGCAAAATTTCCTGCAGTTCAGCACTTGTAGCTGCAACTTGTAGCTGAGCAAGGCTGAGCAAATCAAACTGTGTATATATTTTTGGCAGATAATCCACTCTGATTTGAAAGCACTGATGGATGTAGAATTGTTTGCAAGGCCAGATTACAGGCTGAGGGCAATGACTGTCTCAACCACAGTATCTTGCTCCACAACTTTTTTTTTTTTTTTTCCCTGTGTTTCTGGTGTCATTTCCACCGACAGTTTCACAGCTTAACCTATGCCAAGAAAATGTCTGGTGCCATTTGCAAATGTCCACATGGCTGGTTAGGGCTCTGGGGGACTTGTTGAATTTGTTATTTCATCATATATTTCATGGATGGAGGCAAAACTTATATCTGGGCCTCAAGCCTGTATGAAAAAATGTTTATTTTCAGTAAGGCTGTGGCATAACCATACCGTAACTTTGGCTTTGGGTTTCCAAAAGCATTGTCAGAAATAGCATGATCCTAGAAGACACAGTCTTCTTGCTCTTTTGTGTAAGCTCACTCTTCTGGATTGAGGTGGAACAAACTGCTTTGACAGGATGGCTTTGTACCATCAAGCTCCAGGCCAGAGGAGATATTATCTTTAATTCTGTAAGCTTTATTCCTAATTACTTGTTATGCCTCCTTTCACAGCCAGCTTGGGGACAGTAAGACCTCTACTCTCCATACTGGGCTTATCTGTATAAAATGTGGTGTTCTTGTACGTGCTGTGGGTGAGGTCACCACAGGCAGTGTGGGATCCTTGCATTGACACACTTTGCTCCATCTCTGTGACAGCATTTGAGCAGGGCACTGGGACTCAGAGATATAGTATCTAAACCTGCCACAGCTGCTTCTTTCCTGAATGTAGCTGAGGATCTTTTTTTTGGGAGATGCACAATCTCATGCAAAGTGGGTGACATCCACCATGGACTGTGCAGAATGTGCTGATCTATTCTATTTTTTCTCCTGGGATGTTTTGCCAGTGAGAACTCAGGGGAAGAGGAGCAGCAGGACCCTGAGGTGATGGGCCAGCTCTGTAGTGATGCATTGCTTCTGCAGAGTGGCATTCAACAGAGAGGTGGTATTCCCTATGGAGAATTAAACAAGGATTTTCTCCTGGGTCAGAAATTCTGTCTTGAAGGCTTTGCTGGCTTTTTGTTGTACGAGAAGATGGGGAAATCCCAGGGAATGACAACTGGAATTTAGCAGTGAGAGCAAAGGAACAGCTCAATAAAAGGGGTGTTGGACAGAGCAGCTGAGGTACCAAAAGGAAAAATGTGACTATGGAGAGACAACTGACAGACTGGAAAAAACCAGAGGAGGAAAGAAATGGGGAAATAAGAAGCATCAACAACCTCATCTTTGCGTCCTCTACTAACTAAATACTTGATCTAGTTTAAACTGTCAGAAAAGCAGAACTTTTCCAGGCAACAAAACATACCAGAAGATAGGGGTGATTTAAAGAATGTTTGTAAGTCTGAGAGAGAAATTTGCAGTTAAAATAAAGGGGTTGAGAGAGTAGAAAAGAGTAAAAAATTTTGTATGAGTGGGATTGGCTAGATGGGAACAGCATAACCTTTTTTTTTAATCATGTGGCCACTTGCTTGCCAATCCTTCTGTTACTGAGCAGAGCTTGGATGTCTGCCTTGAGACAAAGCTTATCAGCTGAGGGAAATATCTCTCTGGTCTTTTCCAGGGTGTCTGATCCCCTGGAAATTAATTTTAATTACTATTTAAATTATCATGTGTCTTGAAGGTGGGCTGAATCCTCAGGCAAGTGTGAGGCTGATTGCACTGTGCCCCTGAGAGTCCAGGAGTGAGCATTTGTGCCTACAGAATAGTGTGTTAAAAGGTTGTCAGAAGTGAGCAGGAGATATCACTTCAACCTTATTCAAAGCTGCATTAAGGAGGAAATCTCCCCAGATCAATTTTCTTTAGGAGCAACTTCTGAAGATCCTCACAAAGGAAGTACTGACACAATAATGTGCATTTGAAGATGTGTTTTCAATTCACAGTGTAAATTTTAAACCATTTCTACTGAAATAACTCGGAAAACACACATGAAAATCATCTGGTTTTAATTCCCTGTGGGCTGCAAATCTCTAAGTGCATAATGTTTTAAGTTTCTTTTTATTGGTAATCTGTTGGGCCAACTCAGTCTAGTCTAATTTGTACCAAAAACACTGAAATGTGCAATTTTGGCATGCGTTTGATATGAATTTTCCTTGAAACACCGTGGGTTTTGACCAGGATGCCAAACAAATTGAATTAATTAAAAATGTGGAAGATTTAGTGGTGAAAGGAAAAAGTAACAGAAAATATTTGCAAAGATTGGCCTTTCCCTCCTCTCCTCCTTGCCTGCCAAAGAACTGGGAATCCCAGCAATCCCTTTCAAAAGGGGACTGTCAGGACAAATCACCCAAAGAAAATACCCAGCACTGCCACCTCCTTGTTCTCTGCCCTTAACAGAGCTCCAATAAGGAAACTCTGACCATTCCATTTCCTCTTTTAAAATAAAAATAAACATGCTAGAGGTTTTTGAGGTCTCTCAGTGCCCCAAACTTGTCTAATTCCTTATGGTACCCAAGGTTCTGGGTTTTTTTTTAAATTTATAGATTTTCTTACTTGATGTCTTTCACACCCACCTTTGATTGATTCCTGATACATTTACAGGTTTTCTGCTGTGGCCTTAAATGGTTCACGTCTCTGTTGAGGTATGACATTTTTTGCGTGCTTGGAGTGTTTTGGTGCCCAGATAATTTTCCAGGCATGCAGTAATACTTGGGCATCTCATGTCAGGGATTCCATCAGGAGCTGGTGCTGATGGCAGAGCTGGTTTTTCTTCCTGTGCTTGGGATCTGTACAGCAGTTGATGCCTCTCTAGAAACTGCAACCTCATGAAAATAATTTCTTGTCTACACAGAGCAAACCTTGGTGAGAACACACAGATCTGAACTTTGCCTTACAAACCAGACCCTGAAGCCGCATATTTTCAGGAGGCTTCTTTTTTTTTTTTTTTTTTTTTTTCCTCCCTTGGTTCTTTCTTTTTCCTTTTCTCTTTCTTTATAATTTTTGCCATTTCTTTATGTTTTTGCCAATTTTTGTGTTCAGAATTCTGACTGTTTGGTAAATTCCGCAATTAATGGTCTGCTCAAGTGTTAAACACCAGATAAAATATGTAATAAATGTAGTAATTTTCTGTGTTTGAACACATTTTTCTGGTTGTGTTTTTTTTTTTTTCTAATTCCCAGCAAAAGATTTGTAAGCTGCCAGACTAAGACAGGACAGCAATAAATACCTTTGCTTAGCCATTCTACAATGTGAGAAGGCACCATGGCATTAAAATCACTTGTTTTTATTCTTGTGATTAAGACAGATTCAGAAATGGACTGGATGGCCTATCAGGAAATAAATTATTCCCTTTTTATTGCATTATATTTAATGTAATTTTCACACTGGTGTAATTCTAAACCCAAATATTTTTATTGCCAGTGAAGTACCTGAGAGGAAGATCAGGTTCCAAATATTCCAGGGGAAATTTCACCTTATCAGTTCAAGATGATACTCTGATTTCAAATGTAGTTCAGCATTTTCCTGGCATTGTAGGGGTTTTATGGGTGACTCCTTCCTTACCTTGTAAATACTTATGAAATAGGCAATACTCCTTATGTCATTAAGATAAATTTTTTTGGTCATGCTGCCTAATAACGTTTTCATCTCATATTTTCCTTGGCTCCGGACTCACACTTTTTTCTGCCTGCCCAGGTTCAGGGTGGGACAAGGCTGTTGTGAAATCAGCAGTGATATTTCAGGGCTGCTAAACTGCATCTGTGAGCCTTGGTAATATTGGTTGGATTACCACTAATAATTTAAACCAGGTACTGACATTTACCAGCACAGCAAGTGTTTATTTTGGTAGATCTATTGAAGAAAGAAAAACAAGAGGCTTTCTGAGCTAAACTCTCATTCTTGCTTGACTGTGACTCTAATATTATACTGTATTAAGGGCAGGTTCATATTGTTTCTGAATAACTTTAATGACTTTCCTCAAGTGTCACTGAATCCAGAAGACTTTGGCACAAACTCTTTGCTTAGGAGAGTGGAATTCTTAGGGCATAGTGAAATTCCAAAGAAGCTGAAAGAAAGTGGGTTTAGATTAAATACCAGGGAAAAATTCTTTACTGTGAGGCTCATGAGGCACAGGTTGTTGTCACATTCCCAGTGAATTCCCCATCCCTGGAAATGTCCCAGGCCAGGCTGGCTGGGGCTCTGAACAACCTAGTCTAGAGGAAGGTGTCCCTACGCATGGCAGGAGAGTTGGAATGACATGATCCCTAAAGTGCTTTTCACCAAGGTCAAGTTTTAGTCAGATTTTAAGTTCTTTTTATTTCCTTTTTGTCTTCTTTTTTTTTTTTTTTTTTTAACATTTTTTTTAGCATCCCTTTGAGCAGTCAAGACAAGCCTTTACATGCTTAATCTTCTCCTGCATGGAAGCTGATTATGCTACTAGAAACTGTATATTGGAGGAACAGGTTGGGGTGAGTTGAGGACACCATGGCTGGAGCTCGAGCCTAGAATGGCTTTTTTTTTTTTTCCTGACAGGTTATGGTAGGAAATTACAGCAGACTTCTGTACATAAATTTGCTGCTGCAGTTGGTAGAGGCTGCTAATTTGGCTAGTGGGGCAGGAAGATGAGAAGAGGGAGGTGGTAACTATGGAAGTTCAACCTCCTGGCCTGCATATTTCTTGGGTAATCCATACATATTCTCCCATGCCTTTGGCTTTTCTGCATGACGAGAATTGGTTTTAGCTTTTAAATCTTGCTCTTATGTTGAAGACATGCGTTTTCGTTGCTCCTCACACCTGTGGGGTCAAGTTGTACTTGGCAAAGCAATAGGATAATTTATTCTGTCATTGTATTGGTAAAAGTTCTCTCTGTTAATTTATAAAGGCACCAGTTTCTGGAGTCTGGTGCAATAGAGAGAGGCATTTTTTTTTGAGAGGAAATTTTAAAAACTAATTTGAAAAATAATAAAAGGAAGTAAATCAACTTGTTCTTGTTTCAGCATCCTTATTATAAGAATAATTTCTTATCTCAATCTCTTCCTGAACCAGCAGGAGTTTCCATAGCCTGAACTGATCAACCACTCACATGGATTAAAAAACACTTCTGCAAAGTAATTCCAAACAAAACCAGCTGCTGTGACAGGATAAAAGCACACTGTAGCCACGAGCTGGCTGTGGAACAGGCAGTGATGGCAGGTGCAGCTGCAGGTACTGAGCCAGAAGAAATCAGATTTGTTCACAGTCAGCTGGTTTCACATCAAGAACTAACCCAACCCTGGGAGAACTTCTGCATCACAACATAAGAAGAGGAAAATGTCTTAAAAGAGGCATGGACACTATAAAAACACTAAAAAAAATAAGGTCCAACTCACAGGCATATCAACATTGCTCCTCCAACAGAGAAATAAAACACTTACCTTCTTCTACACAGCCTGGAATTATTCCAGAGTGGGGGCAACATTGTTTGTACATATCCTGCAGTCATTTTTATCTCAGAATGCCTTCACATTAGGAAAAAAAATGTACTTTATACCCAGACAGGGCGCTTTTTATGAATCAAGAAAGAAAACCCTTGCTCATAACACACTCCAGCACAGGGTATTTTTTGCCTTTGGAAGAGCAGCAGAGGGGTGGAATCTCAGCAATTATTCTTTTCACACTAACTAAATGTCTTATTCTGTGCATATTTTTTATCTGATTCCTGGATCTGAGAATCAAGCAATAGCAGCAAAACCCTGTCAGAAATTTTGGCAATTAAGTGAGGATTTTGTGACCTGGCTCCATGTGACACAAATGGTCACTAGGAACGAAGATTGCCATCCTGGAAAATACTAATGAAGAGAACACTATGGAAGGGTCTTTCTGGAGAAGCAGATGTGTTTTCCACAGATGTGTTTCTGCCATGGATATGGAGCAAGGGGCAAAGTAATCTACCTGAGTCCCATATCAAAAAAGAAAAAGAAGAAAAAAAAAAGAAAAAGGGGAAAAGGTGCATGAAATTTAACAAGTATAAAAGGGGAAGTCTCTCAAAACTGTTCTGAGCTTCAGAAAATGAATTAGAAATTGATCAGTGCTTGTTTGCACACTGGCTCAAAACGTTTAGTTCTGTCCTCACCCTTCCCTTGGAAGTCAACTCCTGCTGTTATCACCAGAGTGACTTTCTCTGATATTTTGCAGGCCTGTTGTGAATGTTCTGAATGTTTCCTCAATGAGTCAGAAGGGCTGTGTTCCACCCAAAGGAGGCTAAGAGACTTTCAGGTTGACATCAGAACTTTTAAATTCCTTTAGGGTTTTTTTTGGTCATCCTGTAATTGTTAAATGCAAGATGGGGGGAAGAAAAAAGAAAGAAAATTACAAGAATTTTCATATCTGGAGAATCACCCAGAATTGAGAGATAGAAACACCCTAAAACTCTAAAACTAACAGAGATGAAGTATCTGTGTGTCACTAAACAAAATTCTTTACTGTGAGGGTGAGGAGGCACAGGTTGCCCAGAGAAGCTGTGGCTACCCCGTCTCTGGAATTGTCCAAGGCCAGGTTGGAGCTCTGAGCACCCTGGGATAGTGGAAAGTGTCCCTGCCCATGTTAAGGACTTGGAGCAAGATGGTCTTTAGCATCCTTTCCAACCCAAACCATTCTGTGAGCCTATGAGGTGAAAAAAATGCTAAAAAATTGAGTTGCTGCATTAGTGAATCTAACTCCTTTCAGAAACATGGCTTAAGTAATATTTCAAATAGGAAAAGAAGAGTTCTTAACGTGAAATCAGTCTAATTTCTTTCTTGGAAGGGATTCTTGTTCACTTCCCAGAATGTTTTTAACTAGACAGCTCTGCATTTTTGCAGACGTTAATCCATTGCTGTCAGTACAATTAGACTGGCTCAGATAGGGGAATGTTGTATCAGTCATTCTTCGGGACTCACCGGAATAATCCACTGGAGCTGGAAATGGGAATTCTAGCTAGCTCAATACAACTATTCAGAACCTATCACTGCCTCCTCTCAGCTGGAAACATTAAGTGTAATCAAAGTCCAGGGATTCTTTTATTATTTATTTGGTTTAACCACCCGTGGGTGAGGTTTCATGTGACACACTGAGGTTTAGTGCCATTATGTCTCCATACTCCATCGAGTAATTACAGACAGATATGTCCCTCTAGCTTCTTGGTTTTGCCCCACAGAGCAGCATCCATACTCATGACACAGTCAAAATAAAGAAGTAATCAACAAATTAATTTTAAAAAACAGCCTTTTCCCTTTAATAGAGAGCAGTGTCCATGAAGGGAATCTTCATTTGCAATGGGGCACTAATCTTTTCAAAGGAGATGAATAAATGTAAGGTATTACATTCCTTTTTTTTTTTTTTTTTTCCAATACTCTTTGGGAGAGATTCAAGCTCCAAAGGCACCTTGAAGGTAAAGGTTTGAAAACAGGGAGCTTTTTAGCAGGGTGCCAGATCCTGAGCATCTGTAAATCAGAAGGACTGGATGTCTTTCATCATATCTGTGCTTCTTTATACTCTTTTCACATAAAAATCCAAAGGATTCGAAAATGAAAGCTCAGGTCTCAGAGACATGTGGTTAACTTTAAACACTTCTCAAGTGTTGTCTTATTTACTAATATTTTTTACCCCCTAAAGTGAAGCTCATTTTTAAGGGAGGTTTTGATGATGATACATTTCTCTACAGTCAAATAAAATCAAGAAATGTCAGGAGATGTCAGTCCGCCTATGCTACTCTGTAAAGATTTCGGTGCTAAAAAAGAGATGTAAAGACAAGAAAAATGCTCACTGTGGGGTGCAAACACAAAGCACTAAAATATCATTAAAAGACAAAACCCCACAAATTAATGTGGGTTGAAGACAACACTTCACCCAATCCAGCTATAAGATAAAAAAGATTACTTAAAGTAAGTAAAATCAGGAAAAGTTGCTTGAAAAGAGGAAAATATTAAAGACAGAGTTTCCACCACCAAGATTACTTTTCCCCTTCTTTCGGTTTTGGTTTTTTTTTTTTTTTTTTTTTTTTTTTTTTTTTTTTTTTTGTTGTTGTTGTTTTGTTTTTTTTTTTTGTGGGTTTGTTTTTTTTTTTTTTTCCTATTTCTTTCTGGTTTCTTGGATCCTTGGGAAAGTTCCAGGCTTTGGGCAGTTAATTTATTTCAGCAGTCTGTGGATAGTGTAGCAGGGGGAAGAGCTATCAACAAGGAGCTGGACAAGTGACAGTGCCCCTCCCAGTCTCTGGATCAGGCAGAGATATTTCCATGAATTCCTTTTTACCCTTAATAAGAGTTCTTTGCACTTCTATAGGCCTTTTATCAGCTAAACAGCCAGAGGGTTCATGAATATAAAAGGCTTTGTAAATGGTGCAGAAACGAGGGAAGAATAATGTTGGGATGAGGGTGAGGAGAGCTTCTCCAGAACATCTTTCTCTATTTATCCCACCTCCCCCCAAAAACCCTGGCTTCCCCATAAACTAAATCGTCAGAACTTTCTATCCCAACATATATCCCAAGTGCCAGCTTGTGTTTTTGGTTTTGTTCATCACCTTTCCTTGCAGACAGGAGGAGAGGAGACTCGAGGAGAGGGGAGGGGAGAAGAGGGGACGGGAGGAGGGGGGAGGGGAAGAGGAAGAGGAAGAGAAAGAGGAAGAGGAAGAGAAAAGGATTTTTTCCCAGCCAGTGCAGTTTTCTTGGAGCCTGGCAGAATGCTGAGAAAGGCTGAGACAGATCCTGCAGTCTCAGGCTGGGTTGCCACAGAACATTGGTCCTGCAGAGCCCACTTTCCACTGCTGAGCCCTTGCCAGAGAGCCAGCACATTGCTCACATTGGCACCTCTCCTTTGCTCAGACAGGTGTTGGGAGAGCTAGAAGATGCTGAGGAGATGGCTTGGAACCAAGGACCCCACCCAGCACAGAGGGATCCTCTCCCTAGACAGCTCTGGAGTCAGACTCCGGCAAGCTGTGCTGCAGCAGAGCTGCTCCAAGCATCTGGAGACAAGAGGGTGTGAGCCTGGATTCCTGCCTCTGAGGCTCGTGCAGCAGCTTTTGGAAAGTGTAGCTCCCCAAAAGCAGTGGGTTTGGTTACCCCAATGTACCCCAGAGTGTTCTGCTGAGACCTGACCTCACTAAATGTACCCTGCACTCCCCCTCTGATTAATTTTCCCTTTAATTTAAGGCTTCTCAAGGTGAAATGGACACTTCTCTGATAGGACCAAATGGCATTTTATGTCATTTTGAGCTGCTTTCACCACTGCTAAGCCTGGCCTAAGACAAGGCTGAGATTTTAGTCACAGGGAAATATAAATAACCCCCTCCCTGACCTTATGTGTATCAATAATAGGAAGTACTCTGTTGTCTTCCTCAAACCTTCCACCCAGCTTTGGATCTGAGCTAGCTGTTTCTGCAGGAAAAAAACACTTGTGTGTCTCCCTGTGTCAGATTTCCTTGAGAAATGGAAAGATAAATGAGTTGTGGTCTTGTAATATATGGCTCAGGGACGAGTTCCACATGGCTTGGGCAAGGGAAAAGAGCTCGTGAATTAGTTTAGGCCTACTACAGCACTTTAAATAAATCATCCTGCATAATTGCTACCACCCATTAGTTTGCTGGTATTAAAGAAGAGAGATATTGACAGCTTGTTTATAATAGGAGTCTTGATATCCACTATATAACCCTGCATACTCTGATTGATGCTGAGTCTCTGTAAACAGAGCAAAAAACTTTTTTTTTTTTTTTTTTTTTTTAATGTTTACCTCTGGTTTGACTTATTTTCTGACAGACACATCGATTGCAATATAGCTAATCACAGCATTTTTTAGTCCCCTTTTATTTTTCTCCTAGGCTGAGTATTGGCAATTTCTAATCTGAACTGTCTGGAAACAATGACCTTTGCTGCCTTTGATGGGTTTTTGAGTAGCCTGACCGAAATTACCAGAATGTTAGTCATAAGCACAGACTCTCAAGACTGTGTGTATCTAAGGCTAAAATCAAATCCAGTGTTCATAAGTTCTCCAGGGAAAATTTAAAATTGTTTGTTATGTTTAGAACAAATGAGTTTTTATGGGTAATTAGAGATGGGAGAATCCAGTGTAGTTTTGTGTTTCAGTAACTGATTTGAGCCTCTTGAAAACAAAAACAAAATGTCCCAAAGAAACAATTTTTTTTTTTTGTCATGGAAAAACACGATTCAGATGAATGCAATAAAAATGTTTCTTTTTTTTTTCTATTTTCACTCATTAAAAATAAGTCTATGGTATGGTTTTCTATGCCTGAAAGTAGTAACTTCCTTTCAAAATACCAGTGGTAAATGGGGCCATGGTTCTGTGGAAAACTAAATTTCAAAATATACACATTTTGCAGCCCTTTATTTATCTCTTTAGTGAAACATAAAAACAACTATTAGATACTGTGCTAAGGTCTGAATAATAAATACAAATTGATTGATGTTTGTGGGGCACTGGAATGTTCCTAAGGTAAATACTGGCAGACAAGTTTTCCAGAGAACTGGGGGGACAGAATGAAATGTTCTTCTGCATAGGCTGCTTCTCCTACCACATCATCTTTAATGATGCATCTTTTTTCACTTGCCCCCTCTCTTTTCCTAAGCAATAAAAATCATGTGGTATAATCTGGGGAAAGTGAGCTGGAAATTCTTTCCAGTGCCCTAATGGTGTAGAACAGATTCTGAGGCATGGGTTGCCTTCTTTAGTACAGGATGATCAGAGGTTAAGCTCCCAGCATTACTTGCACAGCCTTCAAAAGCTATGTTCTTCAGGAACAACACAAAGTTTTCATTTACTCATCCCAATTCCCCATTCTGTACTTCAATTATAACTTGGTTATTTCTCCCCCGATTGCTTCTATCACTGTTACTCCCAGATGTTTCTCTTTCTTTAATCTTTCCTCCACCTAAAAGGAATGGGTAAAGAGCTGGAAAAGGTGAAAGTAGAGAAGCAATTTGAATACCTATTAAAAAAAAAAAATTTACTGAACTTTCCTTTACTTTACTCTGATGTCATATAGAGCCACCTTCAAAAAAGGCAATGGATGAAATGTGTTTGTCCTGATGAGGCAAAACACCATGACACCTTTTTCCTTTGTGTTGGAATGGCACTAAGGAATAATCACTGAACAAATTTCTTGCTTTGAAAACAAATCTTTGTGGGATTGGTGGATGGGTGTCAAGATTATTCTTACATTCCATGTCAGAAACCAAGCACAGAGTTCCCGAAACCCTTGCAGACTCTTCATGGCACTTCATCCTGCCTTGTGCAGTGCATTTCTAAGGCAGAACTCCGATTTTTGAGCTAAACAAGCTCCACTTGGCTCATACCCATCTAGAGGAACCCAGTGCTCCAGGGGCAGCATCTGTTCTGCTAAAGGTGTCCCTCCTTGGGTACATATTGATCCTGCCCATCCAGGAGGGCATTTTTGTCATCTGGTGCCTCACAGAAAGGTTTAGAGGCTCTTTGATGGGTTCTGCTGTTAAATGGGTTATTTCCAAGGGATAGGGAACTGAGCAGGAGTTGGAAGGGATGTGACAAGAAAAAAGACAGTCAGGATGTAAAAATATTGTTTCCCTCAGTTTGCAGCTGGCTAGGTAGGGAATAACAAGGGTTAGCAGGAGTTGAAATGAGCAGAAATTGAGAAGTGGGCAAAGTGGTTGGATTGAAGTCTGATTGTGAATGACATTCAGTCATTATATTATAGCAGAGAAATTCTGCCTCCATTTAGACCTGAAACTGATCAATAGCATGGATGTCCCTCACTTCCTATCAACCAAGCAACAGCTTGGGGTTTTTAAATTGTTTTTAATTATCCATGAAATCTTGTTGAGTTTTTTTTCCCCTCTTCTTTTTTTTCCCCAATTTGTTGTCCAGTTCTACAGCTGAAATTTTGATGCATTCATAAAAATAATTGTTCCTAGGGAATAGCTTTTTCAGCTCTCAGTTGTTTTCATGGTAAACTGCAATTTTCCTGTAAAAGTGTGTTTTAAATCTCACTCCCAGGAAACACAGCTCTGTGAAAACAAATACTTCAGAACCAGCAGGGAAGCATTTCTTAAAGATACTGCGTAGTTGATGAGTGCCTCTGCCCTGGGAAGTGAAAGAACAATCTCTGCGAGGACTATGGGAGAGAGAAGAGGAAAAAACCCAGAAGACAGTGGTCACTGTCACAGGATGACTAAATAGCTTTTCTAAGGTTTGCCACGCTTTTTGTAAAACCATAAAAAATGGCTTTGTGGTGAGTCTGGCATGCAATCCAGTCAAAAAATAAAAGTGGTCACTCTTTCAAGGCTCCCTGTATCTCCAGCAACTGCAGAGAAAACCAGGCAGCAGAAGAAGAGGAGGAAAAAAAAAGTCCAGTTCTTGTCCAGACTATATTTGGTTGAAGTTTTCCAACCAGGGACTTGGCAGATGACACATATTCCATAAACTTCCTGAGAGAGGCTGGGAAGAGGGAAGGGACTTGTTGCACTCATGATGTTGCCTGCCACGAACAGGAGAAAAGATCATTCAAGCTTTCAGGAGTAAAGATAATCCTCACAGCCAAATGTGAATGGAGAAGGGACCACTAGGGCAATCTTACCTGGACAAAGGTGGAGGGGACAGACAGGATTTGTATTTGGCAAGGGCCTCTGCTGCTGCTGTGGCGCATTTTCAGGCAAATATTTTGGGTCCTGAATGCTCCATGGCAGCAGTTTTCCACCTCAACCCTCCTCCAGACTTTCCAGGCTGTTTTTCTGGATTACCGTTGAGCACAGATTGTGGTCTGGATCTTACAGAATGTGGCCTGCATTTGTAAAGAGAAGGGTCGGCACTGGAAAAGCAATGAAAACCTTTCTCCAGGCTCCCAACTGTAGTCTTGACTTCCCAAAAAGGCTGATGTCATGTGCACCAGCGACTTATTGTGACCAAAACACAGCACAGTGTTGGAGTAGGCACTCATGGTATAAAAAATTATATTCAGGCTGGGCAAGCTTGAGTTCTGTGTTGTTTCTGAGTAGTTTTCTTCTCCCAAATCCTTGGATTTTATCTATTCTGGCCAGTTATCTACTGAAGTCAGCAACAACAGTCAGGAGAGGGAAGTACAAGGCCACAACATCCTGCAAGAATAATTTTACACCTGGACATGACAAAGAGACTGAGCTGTGTTAGGAGACACTTTCTATGGTGGACTCAAATATTTTCAAGGTGAGTTCACTTTGAAGGAAGGAACAGCACCATGGTGCCCCATGAAAACTGAATGAGGAACTCACCTGGACAAACCATTTTGGGTTCTCCCTGATGGATAAAGCCCTGATATCTGTTTTTGGGAATATCAGGGACAGGGCTGTGACCACCTGGAGTGATAAGCTGAGAGTGATTTTTCATGGTAAAGGGCATCTTTAATATATTGTCATTTGTTTGGGTTGCCTTGGGACTAGATTATCTCAGCTATGCTTTTTCCCAGATTTCTGTACAAAGGGCCCTGAGCTGTGAATTGCTGTTCATGTTTAAATCACACCACATTGGGAACAGGCAGCTGCAAGTGAGATGTTCCCTCGAGCACTGGATGCTTGTGCTTTGCTTCAACAGAGATGGTTTATCTTTATCTTCAGTGTTGAGCCAACAAGGGCAGGACAATTTATGTTTGTGGTCTCCTGTTTGCAAAAATAATTTCAGATATCTGTGATTGCAGCAATAATTTCCAACATTAGTGGAAGAAGTGCAAGTTCATCTTGTACATGTGTATTGTCCAGATTCTGTGGGGACTGTACAAGTGGGTGAGGAGGAAACTTTCCAAGCTAGCAAGCATTTAAACCTTTGTATTTTATCTTTAAGGCTCTGTAGGAACAGCACTGGAAAATGCTTAAAGGAAAGCACATCAATCTTTGGGCCAAATATTCAGCCATGTGATCGAGGTCCTAACTGTTAAAAGCTCATGTACATTTTGGGAAAACCAAGTCCTGTGCTACAGGCAAAAGGCAATAACTATGTTTTTCTCTTGCAAACCCAGATGCTTTAGGTTAAGTGAAAAATATGTTTATTTCTAATATAAAAATTTTTTTTAAAAAGTTCATTTCTGATTTCAAATAAAAAGTCCATGTGCTGACAGATATTAAATCTGTAGCCGAAACTAGAGTTTTCTAGGTTTTTGTTTGTTTGTTTTTTTGTTGTTTTTTTTTAATGCATCACTTACAGCCAACAGCAGGACATGCTGTTCTTCAGGCTTATATTACCATCCTGGTGTCCCTTATCTTTGACAATGCAATGCAAAATGGAAATGAAAGGCAACATCTAGAAGAGGTGGAATGGTGCCTGGATGACCAATATATATTTTGCTGTGGCAAAGTAGGAGATTTCAGGCTGATGAATTTGCAAAAGCTTTGGAATCCTCTTTAGGGAAAAACTGAGAAAGTTGTGTTGAGCTTAATATACTGTACAAGCCTTGCTTCTGTAGAAATCAGGTGGTCAGGCTTACATTTGGAAATTATCTGAATAAGCTGCCATCTGAACATTATGTACTTTTGCACGTGCTAATTTAAGTGTGAGGTCACTTTTCTTTTTCCCCTGTAAATTTATTTCTGTTTAATCAAATTTCTATTTTTATTTCTATTTTATAGAATTTCTATTTAATTTTTTATTTCTATTATTTAAAGATATAAATATATTTTTCAGGATGTAATTTGGCATACACAAATTTTCTGTCTGCACCTGTATTGCATGGATAAAAGACTTGATCACAGAAAAGACCTTATGCTATTGCCTGTGATGCAGAAAAACTCTGAGACGTAAAGTACATTTTAGGGAATTGCCAACAAATAGTGGGGAGATTGCTCTTCATTTAAGACTAAGCAAATGCCTAAATTTTTACAGTACTAAGTAAAATCAAACAATCATTTCATCCTGAGCTTTTGTTTTAGGTTCCTAAAACCCTGGGCAGTATTGTGAGAAAAGGTAGTGTGACTGGTTTGTCAAAAGACTAAGGTACAAGGCAAGGTAACTTGGAAAGATTAAAAAAAAAAAATTATTAAAAATTATTTTATATGGTAATTTTGAGCAGCTTATTTAAGCAGCAAGAGTTTCAAATGTCTTATGTTTTCTTTGTGGTGAAGAAAATTGTGAAATTTGACTGATTAGTCAGTTCCTGTTTTCCTTTTTACATAAATCTATTCTTATTTCAATTTCGCCTTTGAGGCTTTGTATGAACTGCATACCAACAGGGAACTTTGCATGCATTTTGTACTGAAAAGGCCACCTCAGGCTGTCAATCTGTGCTTTAAAACCTTAATATGAGAAATCTGATGCTTTTTAAACCTCACAGAGCTTAAAAATTAAGCAAAACACGTGAACACATAAACACCAGGCTTTTTACAGTGCTGCTTGCTATCTGTCTGGGAGGGAAAAACTTTCCTGCACACATACTTAAATATTTGCCTTCACATGAGGCAATTAGTCATTGTTCAGCAAGAGGAAAATAAAATTGGTACATGCTGTAAGTAAATAACAGCATGTATTTAAACTAAAACCTGAGATGGAGGAGCCAAGAATAGCTTTGCAGGTAAGCAATGAGGAGGGCTTTGCCCTGCTCCCTCCAAGTCAGGCTAGGACTGTCTAAACAGTCCAATTCAAACATGCACTTTCAGATTGAACTTCCTTTGCTTTTTGCTTTTATCCTCACTTATTGTCCGTATCGGTTGGAAACATCTCAGTTGTATCTGTATACAATTTTTTGTATTAAAATCACTGCACAGCGTATGCACTGCTATAGATTTCCAGCATTGTCAGGGTGTTGAAAGGAACAGAAAAATGGTTTAGATCAGAGAGGTTGTTGTTGTGGTTAAAACACTGCACAAGACAGTCTGGGCACAGTCTCTGGCTGTCCTATCTAGCTGTGGCCAAACTGTGGAGCATAATCTACAAAATCTGTGTTATCTGGTCTAGATGGTATTTTCAATTTTATCAATTTTGTGGCTTGAGCCACCAGCATCTATGCTGCTTGAGAAGCAAGGCTGGAGCCTCCCACTCAGGAATCTCCCACTCGGTTTGGAAAGTGCAAAACTGAATCTAAAATTTCCCTGCTTTCCCATTTTCCTCTTGTTTCAGTAGAGTCACTTTGAGCCTTGAGTTTTCCTTTTTGTCACAGCTGCCTGACACCTTCCCTCTCCAGATGAGATATCAGTTTTTTGGAATTCCAGCTATGGAATTCAAGTCTTTGGGTAAGCTCTTGTGAGACTCACCATCCTCTGAGCAGGTGGAATTTTGGGGGAAGCACACTTAGGTAGCACCACTTTTCAGCTGAGTGCCTCTCCAGAGAGCAAGAGCAGTGGGTATTCCCTGACTGGTTTTTGAGAAGTTTTTAGGCAGTGTCATGAAGGAGGCATTGTAATGAGGGAAAAGTAAGACACCTTTCGTATAGAGGCTGGAAGGATCAAGAAGTTGTATAAGTTGTAAACATCCTGCAGAACAGAGTAAAGCAGTGTTCCGAGCTAGGCAGCTGTATGGAGGGGAGGAGCAGACTCTAGGGCACAGCTGGTCTCTTCAGGGCAAAGAGTGGTGATATGAGTGGAGTGGGATGATGCTGAAATAAACCCGTTTAGCCCAGCATGGTGGGAGGCAGCTTCACTTCAGCTGCTACAGCTGTAGGCTCATGGGCAGAGCCTGTCAAGCTTGCTTTCAAACTGTGACAAGCTGCTCCGCTCCCAAGAAGGACATGATCCTGAATCACAAACCTCACATGCTCAGGAGAGCCCTTGCCTCCACCCCTGCTAGACACAGCTCTCTCTCAGTGCATTCAGACAGATAGAAGCTTTTACAAATTCCGCTCCCAAACAAATTCCACCAAGCAGTCACTGGGTGACAATGACATGGGTGACAGGGCTCCAGAGACGTGGAGCAGTTCCAGTGGGGGTTCTGGGCACAGAAGAGTGAAGATACAAGGCAAGACAAATCTCAGGAATGCATTTTGGAGCAGACATTGTCAAAGGTCAGCTCAGAGCACAGACATACAAGTGCTGAACCTATCATGGAAAGTTAAGAGATTGTGCAAACTTGCAGGACACTGAATGTTCATGCTGGAGTTTGAGGATCATGCTCAAAAAAAGCCTGGTGGCAAACAGGAGCTGTCTGTAAATGTGCCTTTTTCACTGTGAAGGGCAAGGCCTTTTATTTTGTCAAAGGCAGTGGCAGATGCTAGCACTTATGGGGGAAATCACACTCTTGTAGGAACTGGGCTTTAAGAAAATCTAGGCTGTGGCTCTGGGTTGCTGCCAGTCTTGAGCATGCAGTATTTTGTCCTGGGACATTGGAAACATGATGCCAAGGGCAAAAAGTGTGAGTGCCTGACCAAGTGGCTAATAATCCATAAGATCTTCTTTGGAGCTGTGAGAAGGAAGTATGTGTCATAAGACAGAATTTAGGGCTGCTCTCACTGTGTCCCTCCCTTCAGCTGGGTCATAAGACAGCTACATTAAAGGTGTAGAGATTTGGCAGCAAATAAACCCCTTTGCTTTCCAGTTGGTCTTCAGAGACGAGAGGACTTGTTGCAGCTGGGCCTAATTCCTGATAATAAACTTATCACCATAAATCTGGTCATATTCAACAAGAACCTGTGTGATCACATATTCATAAATAATGCTGTTTACTGAAGAAAGAGAAAGAGATTCAGAATTGTCATTGGTGAATTAACTAGCCATGATAGACCCCTAATAATAAAAATAATATTATATAATAATATGTCATAATAACAACCATACCCAGAAGCTTAACAAGAAAGTGCCCTCACTTGGGAGGAAGGAAAGAAGAGTAGCCTGTCAACTTTTTGAACTTTTTGGGTCTTTCTCCTAACTAGGTAAAAATTCCTAAACTCCTTAACATAGCCCAAATTATTCCCCCTCCTCCTTCTTACATATGAGAAGATCCAAGTGGAGAGTTGAAGAATATAGTGGTGGTATGTACTTGATTAACCTTATTGTCATATTTAGGGATGCGTAATTATAATATTTAAATAACCCTTAATAATTCAAAAGTTACTTTTTCTGGCCATGATGTCTGTCAAAGTTCCACTTATATATATTTGTGCTTGCACCTCTCTGTGACAGACTTTTAAGAGATAACTTGTCACCCCAGTGAGGTGGTTACAAGGTGGAAGTCATATCTCCTCTGCAGGTTGTGATGTGGCTGAACAGGGAGATGTGCCACCTTTCCGCCTGATTTGTGGGCAAAATCTGTCCTTTCAGACGGTGCTTGCCTCAGACCTGCTAATGAAAGAGCTGATTGTCTTCACGTTATGTTTTTCTGAGGTCTCAGAACCCAGGACAAGACAACTGGCAATGCCCATGCCCTTGCTGTCTGTACCCATTATCTCAGCTCACTGTACAGGAAAAGTCACACCACTGGGAAATCCCTGATGTGACTCATTCTTCCAGGATAAATACTTGTCATGCACGTGTTGATGCAAAAAGAGGAGTGAGTTGCAGAAGACACCTGTCCCCCATTCATTTGACATGGAATAAATCTTATTTTGGGTGCTAGCCAGGACAAGGGGCTGCCAGATTGTCTTCCTGTTCTTGGACTCCACACAGAACAAGCATTGCTGTTTGGAGATAGGGCAAAAGAAACAAAATCCTTGCCCACTTCGTGCTTTTTGGCTGCTTATTTCCAAGTGAAGCCAGGAGAATAATGTGTTTGTTATTCAGCTGTTTTTTCCCTTAGTGCTGTCTGTGATGCTGACTGTTTGCAATCCTCAGTTTGTGGAGGGGAGGTGTAAACTTTGGCCACTTAATCTTAAAATTCTGCCTGGTGCAATGGAAAGTCAGCACAAAGGTACCTAGGACAACTAGTCCTGGGTACCAGGGCTTTGTGCCACCTCATGAGCATCCTGCTCGGCCCTCAGGGACACCTGTGGGGAGTGGCTGGTGCTGACAAATCCATGCTTCTGACTTCCCTCTGGCTTACCTGGTGCTTCCCTGGGCTCCATAAATCAAACACAGAAACTTCCTTTAGGGCTCTGCCTGGTACTGTTGCTGTCATTGGTATTTCTGATCTCAGAGCAGCTCAACTGGACTTGAAAAAAAATATTTTCTCTTGATCAAACAGTTTCAATGTTCATATCTCATTTGAGGGGGTCTGAAGGACAAATATTGGTGAGAGTCTAGGTCACCAGCATGGCAGTGAACAAACAGTCCATTGAAAAGAAGTGGATTATTCTGGCTCATCCTGCCTGTGTTGCCTCTTTTCTTCACCAACCTCATGCATGATTTTGGATTCTGGGAAATGTCCCCCTGCCCCCAAAAGTCCTTCACTATCCCTTGGATGTGATGATATCCATCCAAGATGTTCTCTGCCTGATCCCTCAGAAAATCACAGCCATGAGTAATGAAGCAAACTTCAAGTACTCTTTCCTTGGGATTTTACTTCTGGATCTCAATTTGACTCCTCTCCTTTCAGCAAGAAAAGAAGGAAATGGTGAAAATAAGGAAGTAACAGCTTGTCCTGGTTTCTAGGACAGGGTTCTGCCAATAAAAGGCAGAAGTTCCCCTTTGAAATAGAGAATTTAATTTCACCCCATCCAAGTATTATAATTGTTTGAAATCAAGGACTCAAGGCAGAGATAAGGGGTAGAAGTAACAGTTCTTTTACTACTGTATCTAACCGCACAGGTAGAAAACAACAGCAGTTCTTAAAATTACCAACAAAAACAGAAGAAAACAACCCAGTTCCAGTCCTTTCTTTAGCCACAGACACACTCAGTCTGTGTTCATTCTCAGGGATGTAACACGTGCAGCAGAGCAGGCGGGAGCGAGGGAGGTGAAGGGGAGCAGCCACAGCAATGCTGGGCTCAGGTGGGAACAGGCTCCTCGCTCACAGTTGTGTCCAGAGACCAGTTGTATTCCCAGACGTAGGAGGCTAAGCAGGACAAATGCAGGGAAGTTGACACAGGCGTCCGGCTCTCCTGCCTCCTGGCCACGTGTGGAGCAGACGGAATGGTCCCTCCTCTCAGCTCCCTCGCCGGAAACAGCAGTGCCCCTCCAGAAGCCCGTACGCTCCTCTGGGTAGCCCCGCCTGGAAGCCCGCGTGCCCCTCTGGAAGCCCGCTCCCACCTCCCATTTTTGTCTAGAGTCATCAAAGATCCTGGGTGTAGCCCAGCAAACTCCTTTAGCATGACAATGGGAAAATTCTTTAAATTGACACAGTAATAGAAAAAACTCAACCCCCAACACAGCTGAAGAAGATGACCACAGTGATCCCACTGGGCAGGAATAAAGAGAAGATTTTTCAGCAGCCTGGATGCTGCTGTTTGAACCCAGAAGAACTGACTTATGGGCAGAAAATTCCCTGAAAAAGGCAAATGACATCACAGGCCAGAGAGGTAATGACAAATCACAACTCTCATTTTACTGTGGACTTGTCCTCCAACCATGTACATGTTACTACAAGGAGGAAAGCGAATGAGAAGAGAAAAAAAGTGAACGTGAAAATGAAAATCAGAATTCGTGTCCCAGAATACATCTAACATATGTGGGAAAGATTGACAGGGGAAATAGTATCTGACAGCATGCCAGAAAATATGATTTCTATCACATGGGAAATTTTAATATGAAGTTTTAATCTTGCTGTTTTATGGAAGCAGCTACTTTCAAACTGAATTGCGCCTTGTCTTTTTAATTATCAAAATATCTTGTTTTGTCAAAACTGAAAGAGTGTTTTCCTCATATTATGGCTTTTTAAAACAAAACAGTCATAAAAATATGGCACAGGAAGATGTGAAAAGATAAAGTTTGGAAAAGAAAAATACCTTTGTTGCTCTTTGAATCATTTCAGTTCTCTGACATGCATTGACATGCATCAAAGAACTGCATGACTCATGTTGAAGTGGCATTAAACTGACAGATTTTCTGTTGAAAGCTTTTCAGACAGGTTCAAAGTACCTTTTCCCTAGCATTTGACCTGCATTGAGTTTCTTACTCACTATTTCAACCTTAGAGATTGGTACAGCTCTATATGAAACATGGGGCTCCTAATAAGAAAGAATGTGAAAAACGTCAGAAATTTCTGCTCAAAAAGAGCAACTACTTTCTAAAAAAAAAAAAAAACAACACCAAAAACCAAACCAAACCAAACCAACAAAAAAACAAAACAAACAAACAAAACAAACAAAACAAACAAACCAACCAACCCCCAAAAACAAAAAATAAACAAATAAACAAGCAAACAAACAATCAGAAAAACCCAACAAAATAGGACTGAGCAGCTTCAGTTTATTTTGTTTTCCAAGACTGAAAATTGTTGAATACACCTGAAATGCAGCCATCTGCCACATTTTCTGTAACAGGCTTTGCACTTATATAGGTGATGGGACAACCATCTGGAGGGACAAGAAGGAGTAAATAAATATCTCGCATTTCCTGGGATTTCAGAGTTTGTGTTCACACAAGCTTCCTCCAGAGCCTTGAAGGAGAGAAAGGTGGAGTGAGAAATGCTCTGATGTGTGCACACTTGCAGGTGTCTCTGAATCTGCCTGTTCACCTGAGGAAATACTTCCTTTGTCTAAAGATTTTCTTTTCAACTGCGCATTGTGTGAGAGTCACCCCAGGTTTAGTTGATGGCATTTCCATGCACTTTTAGGCAGGCAAACCTCACAGCGGTCACAAGCAGCAGGAATGAAAAAGACACCCGGAGACACCATGAACCCAAGGAATGTAGTGGTTATTTAACTCCTTTTCAGCGATCACTGGAAACCACTTCTGTCACAAGAAGGCATTTGCAGAAGGTGACTGGATGTCTCTCTGTGTTTGAATAAGCCAACAGGATTTTCTGGAGATGTGTAATTAAGTGGCTTACGCAAAGTTTTGTGCTCATTGAGCCACGGTAGCTGGAGGTGTGATTGTTTTACCAACAGAGAGACATTTACACAAGCCTATCATAAAGACACCTTAAAGGGAGCACAACATCCTGTGCCCTGACATGGGACACCTGAGAGTGGGTATAATTTGTCTCCACTTCACTCATCATTGCTTGAATGACAGGCTGAGAATATTTCGGGTGCAAGCTCGGAATATTCTGAGAATATCTCAGTGCAAATTCCTCCTCCTTTATGAGGCTGCCTGCAAAATGCTCAGTGTCTGCCTACCAGATGCACTCCAAACCTGAAGGGGACAATGTACCATGGTGTTCTGAGCCAGTGTGAGTCCTACAAATACAAGAATGCTTGGAACAATATTGTTAGCAGTGTCCTTCTACTGCCATGAACCATAACTCTGTGTCAGAAAAACTTGGAGGAGAGGGGAAGAAAGATGGCAGAGAGGAAATGCACTTTTCCTTCTCTGCAACAAAAGGGAAAGCAGAACTTTCCGTGAAGCTTTAGTGAAGTACTTTATTTTAACAGAAAAATAGTCTCACGAGATTATTTTTAACACATGCAAAAGGTAAAGGTTGCATCCTTTGGTGGAATTTCACTCTGAGCAGTTGGGACACAGAATGAGTGTCTCAGAAGGAGGAGATAACCAGTATTAAACTCATTTATGATGGCTATCTGGGAACAAAATCTATTTACAGGTGGTCTTTGTGCCTTAATTCCCAGTGCATATAGGATATGGGACAGATTAATAAGCCTGAACAGGGTTATGTGGGGAGAAATTACTTGATTTTTGGAATATTCTCAGATATTTCATGGCTGGGTAAAAGGATCTGGTGTATGCCATTATCCTGATGTTATACTTAAGATGGTGTGACTTTTTTATATAATAAATGCTATGCTAAGTCAGACCGAAAACCTTTTGCAGATTTGATATTTATGTTCTGAAGCTGTCAGTACCAGGAACTCAGTGAAAACTCCCATGAAACAATCCTAAAAACATCCCTTTCCAGCCATGCCTTATTTTCTGTTGGGTTTAGGCATCTGTCTCCAAAGTCACTGTCCATTTACTTAGGGCTGATAACCACTAATGGACTTATTCCTTACAAATTTGCCTATTTCCTTTTGAATGCATTAACACTTTTGGCCAAGGGCACTGCAGTTTGAGAAGAGAGATGTCTTGGAGTGCTTGGAACCAGCTACTTGGCAACTCCAGTCATTAATTTGTTCCTCCTTTTGATGGGAGATGGTGACGAGTTTATTCTGATTTATCCTCCTTTGGTCATTTTGCAAATTTCTGTTTTAACTGTCTGTAAAACAGAGATTTCATGCCAATGCAGTGATGAGTGGCATTTTGTAAATATCTTTTCAGCTGGCACTTAGTCTAATCTGAAGGCAAAAGCCTCTGTAGTCATGCTGGACTTAACACAATATTTAAAAGTGCTCTCTTGGAGGCCCTGTTGTCAACCACAGAGCCAGATAATAATATCACTGGGTCTGAATTCTACCATTTCATACCATGCAACTCTCTCATCTGGTTACCCTATGACCATTTGCTCCTTGACAGCCACTCCCAAACCAACTGAAACCATCAGCAGATGACAGCAGAGAAAAGACTCAGCCTTTGTAAAAACACCTGGCACAGAAGTGATTCCTACAGGAGCTCATCTTTCAGGCCCCATTTGTCATGAACATGACTTATATTTTCCTTCCCCAGTCAAGAGCAACAGGAAATGCACAGCACAACTGAATTAGTTGATCCTCATGGCTGCCAATTTTTGCAGGAATTAGTTGCACGGTGGGAGAGCAACACATTGAGGTCCTGCGGTCAGCAAAGTCTTATGTACACACTGATTTCAAAGTTTGAGAGCTGCTGTTCTCAAAGAACAGAGGTCAAACAAGTGCTTAATTAAGTGGTGGGTAAGGGCCCAGTTGAGCAGGTTTTAAGGAAGAAGAATGGAGGGGGAAAACAGCTTTACATTTCTAATAGTATCCTTGAGAGAGAGATTTCCCCCAAGGGTTGTGTGAGGGATGTGGAAAAAATGAAGGAAATGAAAGAGGAGGAGAATGTCTAGGATCAAAAGATTACTTTTACTAATTACAGGGTTTATCAAACCATTAGCTTGGTGGGAAATCATTCCCCTACTCTGAGGGGAGGACATGACTGGGAGCCCTCACCTGGGAGACCAAGAAAGGGCTTCTGTATTCACAGATTAGTTTTAGTTAGAGGGGACCTTTAAACCAACCATCCAACCTCACTTCCAATATGTTTCCATGGATGGGACATCTACCACCTCTCTGGACAATGTGTGCCAGTGCCCCAGTTTTTTTGTAAGAAACTTCTTTCTTATAATTTGTCTAAATTGACCGTCCTGAAGTTTAAAACTATTCTTGCTCTATCACAACAGGCTCTGCCAAAAAGTTTGTTCCCATCTTTCTTGTAGGCCCCCTTTAGCTACTGAAAGGATGCTCTGATGTTTCTCTGCAGCCTTGTTTTCTCCAACAAGTCAAATTCTCTCAGTCTTTCCTCACAGGAGAAGTGCTGAACATTCTGATTATCCTCATGGTCAGCCTCTGGACTCGCTCCAAAAGATCCATGTTGAAGCTGATAATTCCTATTCAGCAGAAATGCACCAAGAGTGATGAAGCTGTAAAGCCAACAGCAAATTTCAGTATCTTCTGTCCACCTAGAGATGTATACTAGGCTTTGCAACTTTAAAACTGGAGCTGGGTAGGAGAAGTACAATTTTAAAATAGACGAACAGTGGGAAAAGCTTCTGTGATGGGGCTAAGATATGCTTTAAAAATATTTATTTCCTCAAAATCCTCATCCCTTTCCTCCCACTGTTTTGGCATGATTCAGAACTGAAAGTGGCACATCTTTAGGCTAGAAAATGCCATCCCTGTGCACCAGAGTAGTTCATACGTTCCCATGTGTGCGGAAAGCCCACAGGGGCAAAGAAATGAGGTGGTGTGCAATGAGAAGTGTCTGTGCTGCTCCACAAAAGCTCAGCCATGTGCCATGTCCAGCTCTTCCTTGAAGCCCGGTGGATCCGGCACGTCTCAGCACAGAGAGGTTTTGAGATGGAAGAGAAAGAAAAAGACAATTTTTAAGGCAAATTGTTGAGGATTTGGGCAGGAAAAGCCTGGACCCACCTGATTAATCAGATTTGCAGTGGGATTTGAGCAATTTGTCCCTCTCTGCAGACTTGCTCAGTTTGGTGTCTGAGGCAGGGCTTGCTAGTCTGGGACGTGTGTCTTTAGTTAGCTGCTGGGTTGGTCTCTCCACTGACGCAACTCCACCGAGGCTTGCTGGTTTGCAAAGCTCTTGGCACCCTGCTCTCAGTTTTCCTCTCTCTGACTCTCTCCACTCGCCTCCTTTTACTCTAGGGGTGTAACCTGGCAAATCCTCCTCTGTGCTTCCTCAGAGGCACTGGCACTGGGATCATGATCCAGCTGACCTTTCCAAGCAGGTCTTTGGGGGCTTTGCTCTGTACTCACACGTTTTTTTTTCCTGGCCACATTTTTTTCTGCATGACGCACGCACATTATTTTGTGCTTGTGACTCCCAAAACTTCTCTTGCTCTCCTTTCTGAGTGATCCCACCTTGGATGGAGCTCTGGACCTCTGCCTAGGGCTGGTGCTCTGCCTTCCATCCTTGGTTCTCTGTTGTCACATTTTACATCCTCCTTCCCCCCATCTGGGTCATGTGGCTGAGCCACAAAAAGTCAGGGGCTACTCTGGAAGCTGACACTGAGCTAGAATATAATCAGAGAAAAAATAAAAATTACAGAAATGTACACACAAATGTACAAGTTCTTGTTTCTTTGGGGGAGGGTGGGGGGGATGATGGCTCTGCTATGTGTTGACCATGCTTTTTTTTTTTAATATTTGCTCTGTTAATCTTGGAATATTTGCTTTCCCTCTAGGCTACTGGGGTCAAACAGCCTGACTGGGACTGGTGGGGAGGAGGGTGGAGGAGACAGCTCTCCATGCCAATCTGATATGGAAAGGTGACTGATATGAGGGAGTTCATTCACTTTAATGAGTTGACAAAGTTAGCAAGGAGAAAATCAAGTTCCAGCTGAATCAGCGTATAAATTATTTTGCATTTGAAGGAGCAATCGGGATGAAAAATAGTGCATTAATTTGGATTAATTTGAATGCTCTGTGATGCTGAACAAAATAGTTTTGTTTTTGTTGTTTTGTACTGTTTCAAATCAACATTTTTTCTTCCAAAAGTGGCTTGAGTTGAAAAAAAAAAAAAAAAGTTTAAATCAAACTTCCCAAATTTTCTTTAAAAATATCCAAGTGTCAACATTTGTTTTTCCAAGAATATCACATTTTATTCTAGAAAGTCCTGGGAATTGAGGGGGGCAGGGCAGGGAGAGAGGAGTTGTTCCAGCAAGAAGAAAATATTTTGGGCTAAGAAAGCACTCATTAATTGCAAACTGAATTTGTCAGTGGTTTCAGTGTCACCAAAACCATACCACCTGGCAACTTCACAGCATCAAGGATTTCCTCTGTGATGTGTTAGCAGTTCAGCCTGGAAAAGAAGACTAAATATACAGAGCAGAATCCACAGAGCAGACACACAGCTCTAGGACCCTTTAATGTCTTAATTTCTTCAGTCAATTTCTTCAATCAATTTACACACATAAAAAACAAACAAAACAAAAACAACAAAAAATCAACAACAACAACAAAAAACAACCAAAAAACTCCAAAACTTACTTTTCTAAAGCTGCCAACCCATTTTTTAAACTAGGTTTTTTTTAGAAGAGAGGGACTTAAACTGATTTTTTTCAGCACGAGAACTTTGCAATGGAGCAGAGCTTGCAGCATTCCTGTATACCTACCCTAAGACCCATCCTTTGGAAGATCAGGCAGGCTCCTAAACAGAAGTGACCAGCCTGCATTTCACAGGATTTATTTCTCTCTCAGGTTGTGGTTGCTGTGTTTACCTGGAGGCAGGCAGGGCCATTTCCAGCCTGGTCCTGCAGATGGTGCCAGGGAAGAAGCTGGAAAATGCCCTCTGATGTGGAGGTAAGGCTTGACCTCTCAGGTCCCTGGCATTTCCCAGATATTCTTGAAAAACTACCGATGACTACCCCCTCTCATTCAAATAATTTGATTTTTTTGCAGTTTCTGTCATGGTTTCTAATTTGCAGCTACAGACACCTAAACAGAAATGCTCTTAATCCAAATCACTTTGTGAGGAGAGTTATTACAATCTTGTAGCAGGTTATAAGGCAGAGGAAATCTTATACAGCAGTTTCCTTGTCTCCAGATAAACACAAGACGAAACTCATCTGAAGACACTCCTTTCTTCTGCACATTTTCTGCTCATGCTGCGTCAAACCCAATTATCATCATTACCCCACTTCTGTCACACTCTATAAACACAAGCCTAAATAAACCAACCAGCACAGCCAATTTCTGTGCAAGGAAGGATCTCGTTAGGGCTCAGCAGAGAATGCTTTGCAGAAGCCAGGGGCAAAATAAGGTTTAAGGGTCTCAGGCCTTACTTTAGAGTCAGAGACATCTCCTGGGAGCAGCATCTACATTTTTCAGCTTGGCTTGGGGCAAGAGAACTCTCACCTCCCTGAAATCAGCAGAGTTTCTAACTCTATGAGGATGGCAGAGTATTTAATGAGAGTTCCAAGATAAAAATCAGACAAACCATAACTACCAGTAGCTCTAAAGCCCCAGGAGCATAGACTTTCAAAGCCTTGCTCTAGGGTAATACCTGCATACAAGAAAGTCTGAATAAATTAAAAAAAAAAAAAAAATTACACCCCTCCCCCCAAAACTCTTGCTATTGGGGAAAGAATTACTGTGTGTATGTAAAAGGAATATAGGGGGATATTTTAGCCTGAACCTTCCAGCTCCTGCAGTGTGGACTGGATCCAATGCCTATAAAAGCCAGTGGAAAACTCTCCTTGACTTCATGAGAACTGAACCAGGTCCCATGTGAGTTACACCTACCCCAGATCCCTGCCATAGGTGGACATAATTCTAAAATAATTCTAAGAGAGAGAGCAAGTGTAGGGAGATGGATTTACATTTTCCAGCTCACTCAGCTGCTATTTTAGTCCAGAGGAAACATCCACATGTTTTCAGAAGAGGAAGACATTCTGTAGCATATACAGGTATATTTTCCTGTAGTTTCAAGGTAAGTCACCTGAGAACTTAAAGACTTTCTTTGAGTCTTTAAAAATCGAACCTAAAACATTTTCAGATGCTTCTTCCAAAGCCATCTGTGATTCTAAGATTTTCTACCCTCTTGCTTATGCAGTCAGGGCAGCAGCTGCTTCAAGCAGAAACAGGGATCCAGATTTTTTGGAAGTCAAAGGCAAAGGATTTCTACTCTGGCAGCCAAAAAAATAAAGGCAGATTAAAAATCAAAAAAACAAAGATATCACATGAAGGAGATGGTCTAAACATGCAATGTGCAAAGTGAGGAGACTCTAATGTATAGTGCCTGCTTTAAATTAGATAACGAATTGCCTAATACTGAGTGAAATGAGAGAGTGGAATTAAAAAGAAGAAAAAACCAACCAAACCAAACCAATTAAAAACCTATTGGTTGCCCTTGGCATGTTTTAATTTTGCTTCTGCTACCCTGGTTATTCGCTGAAAGATTTACTATCACCTCATGGAAACCTTTGCCAGTTTTTACCATGTTGAAGCTTTTGGAAGAAATCTATTGTATCATTTAATTTTGTGATCTGTTTCTTTGTTTCTTCCCACCCTCACCCCCCACCCCCCCACCCCCCCCCCTTTTCCCACTGTAGAGATTTGCCTAGAGCTCTGACACTGGATTTCTGGCTGCTGTAAGCCAGCCTTGTCATACAGTGACTTTATTAATTGACTTCAGGAGGGGTGAGACCTCGTACCTGCCCTGAACTTTACTTTCCCTTGTGTGTCAGTGCTTGCACTGATGTCCTTGACTAATGTGCCTCAAAACCATGACCTTGTTTCCAGGCTGATGAGACCTGTTTCATCACTGGACGCTTGTTCCACAGAGAAAATGCCCTGCCAGCACCCTCACCTCAATGTGCTGCATCTCTGAGGAACCTGCATTTCAGAACTCAATGCATTAAAGAAATACGAGAGGTTATGACACATCTACCCTTGGACTTGCTGTACCCTTTGTACCTATGGACTTGACCAGATGTAAGGTCCCCAAAGAGAGGTGGTGGGTTAAGGGCAGTGCTTGGTGGGCTTGTGTCTATTTAGTTTTGGGCCAGTGAGTTTAGACAAGCCTAACCACGCTTAACATCTGGTCACACAGAAACACTAGAGAGCCAAAAAAATAAATAATGAGACAGTGTTCCTGCCACTTCCCATTTCAAATCCCTGTGTGGCCACAAGCTTTCCTTTCAAAGCTGTCCTGTGATAAAGCAATGTGAGATATTCAGCATTCATGAGAGCATTCATAAGAGCCATTGGTTTTCCTTGTAACTGAGTCTGGAATTCAGTCTTTCTGTGAGTGTTTTATTATCCTCTCTGATGATAAATATCCTTGTGTGCATGGTGTGAGCTCTGAGGAAGCTGTTTGCTGGGGCAAGAATGGTCCTGTGGGAAAATGATTGAAGTATGAACTCAGACAAGAGTGTTCTGACTTTACTGCTGCTTTTCTGTGCAACCAGACAAATAATTTGATTTCCCCCTTTTGTTCAGATTCTGCACAGTGAAGCCAACAGCTCTGTCTCAATTGCATGCAAGTGGAGCAGGACTTGCCCTGATATCTGCATGACTCTTTCCAGCTCTGCTGTGTTTATGCAGGATGCCATATATGTATGTCTCCTTAAAGGTAGTATAATAGACACCAAAAAACACAAACTGTAGCAATTCTCAATGCCAGACAGTCCCTACAGCAAGAAGGAGTTCAGTCTTTTTCTTTAAAACAGCTGTGGGAAATAAGGTGTGTAAATAGTGGCAAAGCAAGGCCCTGTTCCTACAATATGGACAAGAAACAATTTTCTGTTCTTCTTGTGACCAAGTGATGAAGAAAAGGAGCAGCAGAAATCCATGGCTTGTGTTTCTTCTTGCAGGACCCATCTTAGCACCACTTGGTGACTGTCTGGGGCAGTAAAAATTCCTGAGCTACACCTCCAGCACACTGAAAAACATTGGTACAAGTGCCAGCACCCAAAAAAGCAGTCACCGTGCCAGCTCCTGCCAGACTGGCTCAGCTTTCTCAATGTTGTACTGCATATGAGAAGGGTTCATCACTCCAATACACAAATTATTGTTTTGCTAGACTTTTTTCCTGGGGACAGTAATGCCTTGGTGGCTGTGACAGGTGAAATTGCACCAAGTGCATTTCTCTGTGTCAAATGCAAACTGAGTCCTTGCTCATCTGCATGCCTGTGGCATCAAGCTGCTTAGTGTATTTTTGGAGCAAAAACCACACCCAGCCACAGAAACGTTTTCCCATTGCTGCCTCTCTGTCTTTCTAAATATCAAGAAACCCAGGGTGCAGAAAACCAAATGGGAGGCTGAATAATGTAAGTTTGAGACATACCTTCAGCCCCTCAGGTCTGTAAGGAAGGCTTTTGTGCCTGAAGCAAATGTGATGGAAGTCCTGGAGGGGTTCTGAGTGTCCTTGGAGCATTTAATCTGTAAGAAGAGAAGGTTAGTTACAGAGAGGTGTTTGCTCTTACTAAAAGAGGTCTCTTAATCAAAACTTATTCACTATTCATGTCTGAAGATCAGTTAAAGTGGGACATTGGACCATAATAGATTTTCTAGTCTAATATTGAAAACATCAGGGCCCATGAGAGTTTCCTGGCTCATAAATAACGAGAGAAAGAGTTTGGCCATTACTGCTTCAGGATCCAGCCTTTAGAATTGAAGACTGTGAAGTGATCAGCTCAACTAGACTGATCCTCAGACAGACTGGGATTTCTGCCCAGTCTCTGCTGGGCTGTGTGGAACCACCCTTCAATTGTGAGTCAACATTTTAATGAGGTAAATGGGAATCTACAGTCAAAGCTTGTTGATGGTGGTCTAGAACCTGATTCACCTCGCATTGTGAGATCTCTGTTGCTCAGAAAACTTCCAACATTGGAAAAAATGTGGGAGTCTTTTTCATCTTATTTCAATTATATTAAGGGTCTTATAAAACTTAATACACAGTTCAGAAAAAAAAATAAAAAAAGAAAGGGTGTGCAACTACATGGTAGCCCACACTCCCTGTTCACCCCGTCTCTGGGTTTAAGGAGGGCATTTCATGTGCATAATTTTGAATTCATAAACAAGACAAGTTGGGATGTAGCTGTAGTTGGGATGCTTAGCTGTAAAGACAAAGTCACAATGGTGAAGTGAGCACCCTGTTATCCTCTGCCTTTTCTCACCCCAGGCAATTTCAAACCAAGGGCCCTGATATTAAAACAGGGCTCGAAAATAGAACTGAATCAAGTGCAGGCAGCTGCAAGAGTGAACCCCACTGACTCTCATAGCTCAAAGCCAGAAATTACTTGGTGGGTTATCTGGTACTAGGTAAAGCTTGTAATTTGTGTGTTGCTGTAGCCAGCTCATTGGGATTTTGGCACAAGCAGCTGCCTTATGCTACATATAGCTTGGAAGTTTGTGGCTTTTACAGAACTTGCCATTCAGTGGTGAAAAGGGATCTGTAAAATAGAGGCAAGGGCTGCAACTCTGAACTTGGGGTCCATAGGCAGGATAAACCAATATCTGACTTCCTATTCTTTCAGGATTTGTGACTCTTTTACTAGAGCAGAAGTAATAACTTCCACCACTTTTCAGACTTGGGGATGAGTCTGCAGCTTCTGCTTTTTCTCAGTGGCTTTCTCCAGCTACAGCTGAATGTGACAAAAATAGAGATGTGAAACAAAGGAGAAATTCACAGCTAAAATAAAACTCAAGAAAAGCTTGTTCTCTTGTCACTCCACTGCAATTTGCAATCTATTTGAGAAATGGTGAAGCTATTTTTAAAGACCACCTTTTTAAAAGGGTGACATTAATATAAGGAATGGCAATGATATACCATGACCCTGCAGCCTAGAGTAGGGAGGATTATTGGAGGAGGTAAATAGGTTGTGAAATCCATGAGTAATATTTCTCTGGTGAAATACTCCGGCTTTCTGATAAGGTGTTTCCAGCTTCAAAGCTTCAGCTGCCAAAACTGTAAATTTCTACTGGGGAAAATATTCTGACTGACTCTTGTGTTAAAGTATACATTTGTTTTTCTACCTCTTCTTTAAGGGGTAAGACAGCCTGTTATCCTTAAACCCTAAATTTCTTGCTTTCCTTACTTTAGCCATATGCTTTCAGGAAAAACCCTTGAGAGTGAAGGCTTTGCCTGCATGGAGGTAAATGCCAAAGGGAAATATTAACATGCCAAACTCTAGAAAATGGCTCTAAACCAAAGTTGTTGGGAGAGAGGAAACTAAATCCATGAGACTCCTGTCAGCTTGACGTGCTAGATGTCCAGAGACTGGAGAAGCATTGCAGGACAGCAGGACAGCAACTGAAGAGCAGCACAAAGGAATTCCAGCCACTCCAAACAGCAGATCACTTCATGGGGAGCCAAAGTGAAATGCCTCTGTGTAAACAGACAGATCACAGGGAACAAAAACTGGAGTTAGAGACTGCAGGCTATGATCTTACTGGCATCATGTGACTGGAGTGCTGCCACCTTTTGTCCAGGTGAAGCCCACTCTGAAATAAAAGCTGGAGCCTCCTGTGCACGTTCATGGGGGAGCTTCAGCCACCCTGGCATCTGTTGGATGGGCAACAGAAGAGGACATATATGAACCAGGAGATTCCTGGAATGTGCTGAAGACATATTTCTTCTCCAAATGATAGAGGGAACGAGGAGAGCTGCTGTGCTGGACCTTGTTCAGGAAATGTCAGGAATGTGAAGCTCAAGAGAAGCATTGGCTGCAGTGACCATGAAATTTTATGATTCTGTGAAAGGCTGGACTTCAAATTCCTTAGGGCAGAGTAGAGGGTCTGCAGCAAACTCTGCCCTGAACTTCAGGAAAGCAGCTTTTGGTCTCTTCAGGGATCTGCTAGGTTAAGTCCCATGGGATAAAACCCTGCAGGAAAGATCAGCCCAAGAAAACTGGTTGATATTTAAGGATCTACTCTGAGCTCAGAAGCAGTGCAGCCCCATGAAGAGGAAGGCAGGCAAAAATCCCAGGAGAGCTGTATGTATGAACAAGGAGCTTCTGGACAAACTGAAACACAAAAATGAAATCTGCAGAGGGTGGAAATAAGGACAGGTAGCCCAGGAGGGACACAGGGAAGTTGTCTGGGGGGATCAGGTTGGGAAAGCTGCCCAAGGACTTCAAGGGCAACAAGGAAAGCTTTTATCAGTGATAAAGAGACGACTTGGGAAAATGTGGACTCTCATCAGACAGAAAGGGAGAGCTGGTTATCAGGGACATGGAAAAGCCTGAGGTACTCAATGATTTTTTTTTTTCTTCACTCTTCACCAGGAAGTGTTTCAGTCACATCACCTGAGTCTCAGAAGACAAAGGCAGGAACTGGGAGGATGAAGAGCCTCCCACCATAGGAAAAGATCTGGTTTGATACCATTTAAGGAACCTGAGGATGACTGAAGGTGTATTGGGACTGATGAGATGTGTTCCTAGGCTCTCAGGAAACTGGCAGATGAAGGGGTTAATCTACTATCTATCATATTTGAGAAACCATGCCAGACTGGTGAAGTTCTCACTAACAGGAAAAGGGGGAGCAAACCCTCAATTTGTTTAAAAGGTAATAAAGGAGGACTCAGGGAGCTACAATCAGTCTCATCTCAGGAGTAGATCCTCCTGGAAACTGATGCCTTATCCCTGGAAGTAAATGAAAACAGGTTTTGTGAGGCTTCACTTGAAGGAAAACTGGATGCTCCGAGCATCCTTGAGTTTAAATCATGAAGCACAAAAAACCCAAAGTGGAACAGAAGGAGAACATATGTGTCTGACTTCTTACAGTTCCGTAGTATCTCATTAACATTTCCCAAAGCTGAGTGAAATAATTAGCACCAGAGTAAGACAGCCCAGAAAAGCATTCAGTGTGTTGTAGAGATGACAAAGGAGGTGGCTGAACTATTGATCTCTGAAGGCACTGAACCCACTGCAACAGTGACACCAGTCACTGTTGCTGCAGTCTTCCCTACTCTCACCCTGGTGCCTTGCGTTCTCATTCAAAGAACATAATTTTCAGTAAAATTAATATTCAGGGAGGGAGAATGGAAGATAATTTCAATGGTTCAAGTTCAAATAATTGTTGCAAAAGGATGGTAAAACTATCATAGATAGGTATGAGACATAATGGACAGTACTTCCCCTGCTGTTTGTATTTAAGTCCATAGTGGAGCATTTCTCTCTCAGGTTGAGACTTGCATTCCTATCTTGCCACTAAGGAAAATGTAGGTTGAAGAACATTGGTGACATGTAATTTCAAAGTAGTCTATGATAATCAGATAGTGGGACCCATCTTTTCAAATTTGTGAGTGTGTGGGAGACATATCCCACTGCACATGTGTGACTCACAGTGTCTTCTTCAGGTTTGCAAGTATATTAATTTCCAAATAAGAGTAATTCTCTTAGTTCAAGAGAAAGATTGGGCCAGATCTCACAGAAAAAAATGTGCCATTAATGAAGCAGGAAGTTTCCAAATGCCTGGAAAGGAAATGAGGGCTCATCTTGGTGCAAATTACCAGGAACTGGACGCCTCGTATCTTCTGATGGTTGCAACAAAAAGGATGCACTGATCTGTGGAAGGGACACTAAAGGCTTGAGGTTTTTTAAACAAGGCAAAAGGAGTGAGTGAGAAAGAGGTTTTGCTTTCTTGAGCTTGCAGCTCTTCAGTAGTTAAGGCTGTAGCTAATCAAGGGATCCCTAGGAGGCAGATACAAAATCCAGATTCTTTGCATGGTTTCACCTCAGCATATCCAACACCCATTGGTAATCACAGATGAGGGGCGGTCTACACCATGGTACTTTTATAACTCAAACATGGAACAATGTTTATAAGCTAGGACTAGCTGTCAAGCCTTTGAAGAATTCCCAAACACTCAGGTTCAGGTTAACAGGGAGAAAGGGGAGGGAACAGTTACACACAAACTGTCAATACCCGCAGCGCAGCACATAAAGAATCTTTGCAAATGCTCTAATCCTCCTTGAAAAATGTGAACATAAAACCCAGAATGTGTTCCATATGTCCCAGTGTTTAATTGCTGCTCCAGTTCCAGCTGAAAGCATAAAACTTAGCAACCTTTATATTGATGCTAAACAAATTGTGTCACTCCCAGCGCTGATATGTTTTAACACTAATACAATTAAACTTGCTTCAGCACAATCCTGGTAAGATAAACAGTGTTGCTGTCACAATAAACCTTGTCTCTCATCAGTGAAATTGAAGGAAGATGTGTAATCCAGAGCAATGTGAGTAGACTCCACTGTGCTGTGAGGATTCACTCTCTTTTGCTTTTCCTGAGTGCAGATTGGAGTGCTGATAGACTGCAAGTGAAAGGCATTTGTGCCTTCTGCATTGAGTGACAAGCTAAAAACTGGACTCAGGATCCTTGGATTAGAAAAGAATTTTGTGGCAGAAGCATGCTTTCAGATTACACTTGCATCTTGTAAAAATATAGGATGGTGCTCTACAAGAAAACATCTTTTTTTTTTTTTTTTCTAAGGCTGCTAGTGTTCTCTTTTTCATAAAGGGCTAAAGCTGTGAAAGCTGAGGGAGAAAGTGAAGTTTGCAGTGACAATTGGATGTTACTATCTTCTTCCAAAAATTTCCGAAATTTTTAAAGTATCTTAACAGCCTGATCACTTGTATGATGCCTTCTATCTCATGTCTGATGACCTTTCAAGTATCTAGTGGATGAATTTTTAAAGTGGCTTGTTTCAAAATGTATAAAATGAAAGGCTAAGCACCTTCATAAAAAACCTGAGACATAACTACATTTCTTGCACGTTCAACCTTTACGTTGAAAGGAGATAAGAAGGACTAAAGTGATGTGCCAACTTAGGCTCCAGATATTTCCAACCAACTACCAAAGTTCCTGTTGTCACGGAAGGGAAACAGGAATGTAGGAGAAAGAAATCTGGCCAGAAATGTTGCCTCACAGCAGGCATCATTCACTAAACTCCATTGACTATTTCGTGACATTAAGCAACATGAAGAAGCTAGGTGAAGGTACCTCAAAAGACCAAAAGGAATGGTAAGAAATGTAATATTTCTTACTGACATGTGGAAAATGTCCTGTTTGAAGGAGCTAAGGGATAGAATTTATATGACAAGAGCAATATGGAGCAAAATTCTCCTGAGTGACCACATCCTAACACCCTGGAAAGGTACAAAATTTTGGTGGCTTTCAAAAAATGCTTTTGTGATGCAAGGCAGATCATGCCAGCCCCTTCAGTTCTCCATCCATAATGTGAAGATAATCTATTTCTGTCATTTAGAACAGAAACTCTTGCCTCTCAGTGCAGCCAAGGAAAAGTGGCAGCGTATGATTTCATCTGACATTCACACCCACTTTTCTGGAATATCAAAGGATTTATATTTTTGTTTAATTAGTAAGTAGCGATGGTGCATGAGTAAGTAGCGAGGCCTGCAGAATAAATAGGTCCCAATATCTCACATCCCAACAACCAGGCAGTGCTGTTCACTCCCCCTGTATTAACTGTGATTACTGAAATACTAAAAGTGTCAACATGGGAACACTTACAAGTCCAGAGTAAGGAAAAAAGTCAATAAATCTGTTTGCCTAATTTGGCTGGTGGATCTCTCCTTAGGACATTACAGCTTCAGATGTCTTAATTCTTTCTTTTTTTTTTTTTTTTTTTTTTTTTTCCTTTCCCCAGAAAGTCTCAGCTGGAGCATTTCAAGAGATAAAAATCCAAAGCAATAGCATGTATTTTTAAAGGATGGGTGGCTATAAAAAAATTCACTAAAATCTCCAGCTGCACACCCTGACATTCCCAGATTCTTTCATCTGTCCCAGAATGAGAAGGGGTTACACCTATGTTTCCCCAACCTGGGTGGTGTGGTCACAACCACAGCTTTCCAGGACTAGTAGTCAAAGTAGATTATTTCACTGGAATTTTATGGACTTCCTTGAAAGGGCAGGTCTTGGACAGAGAGCTTGTGGCAAAACTGTTACATTAATTGACAAAACAAAAGGAAAAAAGAAAATCAGGCAAAAATTACTATGCTTATTCATGTTTTGTGGGCTTTTTTTGGACTTTCTTCCAGATGTGACTTATTCCTCATGAAAGCTGATTCCCAGGCACCTTACCCTCCTGGAAGCAGAGTTTGGAGGTTTCTTTTGTAAGCACTTTGAAAATATGGACCCATCTCCAAACAATGGCATAGCACCTGTCTGTGACAAAGACCTTCCCAAGAATTGTGCTCTTACTTTTGTAGCAGTGATTGTAACAATACAGAGGATATAAATGATTTATTTGGTCATACAACAAAGCCTGCAATGATAATTTGCTGATGATAACTTTCTGGCTTGCACGCGCACCCCAAGTAGGTCTGTTAGGGAGTTCGCTTAAGCAAGTGGTCACTTCCTTTCCCTGGTCACAAGCAAAGCTACTGGAACACTGGCAGAAAGATTAAGAGGTGGTTTATGTCTCCAAATCTCTCACTGCAAGTTCACCTGGACCTGGGAAATGCACTGGAGCCAGAGGTTGCATTTTGCTCTTGCCCAACAGGTTTGTTGCCATCATTTATTGTTGGTTTTTTTGAAAGTATCAGGACCCCATTCTTACGGTCAGCACAGGTGGCAAGAGGAGCATGTGACACCTGCATCACATTCACATGTCCTGAACAAAAACCTGCTCCACAAAGGCATGAGGAAATGTGTGAGGTTTCGGGGAAGTTTTGTTTTGAAAGGAGTTAGGTAGGATGTGAGAAATCTCATCAAAGAAGGTCTCTTCATTCTTTATACACATCTTTCTTCCTCACATTCGTGTCAGGGCAGATGACTGTGAGGAAGGCAGTGTTTATTTAAAATATTTGCAGCTGCACATAGCTCCAGAGGTGCAGTGAAACCTCTCAAATCAGTACTGAGATGACAGGAGAAAAGCATCCCACTCCTGACACTCCAGGACAAGGTGATTGAGTTTTCCCCACGAGGACTGACTGTTAACATAATTAACCTCCTTGGTTATGTGACCAGAGAGAGACAAAAGCAGCAAGAGGCAGGTTGGTCTTATTACAGTTCCTTACAGAAACAGTGGGTTCAATGTTGCTGCTGGAGTAGTTTCAGAGCCACAGGCTGTGGAAAATGCCACATGCCAACTCAGATGCATTTCAGCCCCTGTTCTGCTGCAGCTCTGCCAAACAGAAACTTGTCTAGAGCGTGTGACTGGCTCATCTGCTGACTGCCAGGACAGTAGCACCCTTGGCCACCCAGCAGGAGATTGCATTCTATGAGCAAATACAACCTGAGAATTTCCCTCAGCACCCCTCTCACCAGGCTGTTACCCAAAATGAGCCAATAAATCAAGGTCTGGGCTATGGGAAACCCCCGGGGAGCTGCTTGTTTCTGAGTGGGATGCTGGAGGAGAGAAACCTTTCTGCAGAGAGATTTTGCCCCAGGTGAACAGTTCCAGCTGCCAGAGGGACGAGCCTTGTCTTAGGAACCAGGTCCCTGTGCTAACAACCTACAAATGTGGAACAGGTCCAGGCACAGACAGATAAAAAACCCCCAAAAACCCCAAAACAAAATAAACAAACAAGCAAATAAACAATCAAAACCCCAACAAAAACCTAAAAAACTCCAAAACAAACAAAAACAACCAACTAACCAAAAAACCCTAAAACTAAACATCCCCCTCCCCCAAAAAAAGGTGTTATGGGCTTTGTCTATACTTTTTTCAAATCTAGTATTAATTTCTTAATTTTGCACTGTAGCAGGCTAAAACTTGTTTTATTCCCCCCCTGTCCCAAACTTTGCCTGCTGTGCAGACTGATTTCAGGGTGATAGGTCAGTGCTGTAGGTGCTCTGCTGTATGTTAGGACTGCTGGCACTCCAGCCTTACCTTGGGGCTCTGAGGATGAAGAGTGGAGAATAAATGGTGCAGGGGTTACTGAAGACCCACAGGGTGCACACAGAAGATGAAATCAATGTTTACAGACCTCTCTGTGGAGAAAGAAATAAACTACTGTTTTGGTAATAGACTAGCCAGGCTAAAGTTCTGTTCAGGAGAACCAAAGATGGTTTGTAATCTATAAATAGGCAACCACTGTCCCATATATATTAGAGGAGAAAATTATTTTTATCTGCTTTAAAGAGGAAGGAAAAACACAGCGGACAGGCACAGGGAGAGTATCGTCACAGCAGTGAGGGCCTAATGCTGAAAAGGTGGCAACGTCACAGTGCCAGCTCTCTTTTATAGTGAAACAGATGCTGTTGCTGCCCTGTGTGAGGTCAGGGGACTGCAATTGTCACTTTCTGTGACACAGACAACACTCCTCAGTGTGACTTCCCAAATTTTATCTCCATATAATTGATCTCTGTCCCAAATGCTGATACTTTTCATTTTGCTGTGAGGCTGATGAAATTACAGTAATTTGCAGTCCAACCCCTTGGGTTTCTGCTTGGAACAAAGGCATCATAACAGACCAGCAGGTACATGACTGAGTAATTTCTAACTATTCACATCTGTAGAATGTTGGGCTGATAGTTCTTTATCCTTAACATCATTGAAGTGAAAACTTAGTGATGGTCAAGTGTTGCTTTTTCCAGTGTCCTCTGGCCTTGGACACATTCACATTCTGTGCTGACTTAAGTAGAAAACCTGAAGAGATACGAGGTGGAAAACAGAACTGCAGCTTTCCCTCCTTGGCATCCAAGCCTGAAATAACAGCAGAACTGCAGTCTTTCTCTTGTGGCAACTCATCTTTCTTTTTTTTTTTTTTTTTCAATAAGCTTTCTTTCCATTCCCATTTCAAGACAGGAAGTGAAAAGGTGTTTCAAAATAAAGTAATTACAGAAAGCTTAACCAAGTCTTCTACTCCCCCATCCCCTCTACAAAAATCACTATGTGTCCAGTGGTGTCCAGATCAAGCCAGATGGGACTCAGACTGCCTTTGACAGCTTGGCTTTGTTGGCTGGAGGAGAGAACCTTGGATTGCTCCCTAAATAGAGCAAGAGAGTCACCTTCTGTGCTGCTAAACCAAAAAGGGCAACACACAAAAGCAATCACCGTGAGTGGCTGACCAGGAGGGTGAGATTCTGGTTTACGCTATCCAACTTCTGGGTAGAGGACAGAAAAAAACATAAGGACTTGCAAACTACTCTGTATTGCTTGTCAGGAGATCTAGTCTTTCATCTCTTCATATCTCATCTCATCTCATCTCATCTCATCTCTCATCTCATCTCATCTCATCTCATCTCATCTCATCCTCTCATCTTTGTAGATTTACATCCCCCTGATTGTTCACTGTTTTCACTGCCATTTTTGTGTGAATGGGCTTTTTTTGTTTTTAATATTATTCTCTATATAAACAGTAGGCCTTCAATGATTTTTGCTGCCCGAAGATGTTACTGGCACTTTGAGAATAAAAATAGGCACCAATATCCTTCAGAGAGCAGCCTCTGCAGAAAGGAGGGAATTCTCTCACAAGTACAGCCCTTTTTCCTTAGTGTTTTATCACTGATCACCATAGCAGCTTCCTCTGCTGAATCTGAATGTGAAACCCTTTCCTGATTCTCTTAAAAATTCTCGGCCCTGTTGATGTCAAACTGTCTCATTATTGCTAGGTGTTTGGTATCCTAATTTCCAGTGCTGGCAAGACAGTGAAAAGCATTTAAATTACCTTCTGTTGCCAGAAGGTAAATGATTTGAATTATCCAGTCTTAAAACCAAATTGGAACAATCAGACTGTTATTAAATTGCTTTCATCAGGAAAAGTATCTGTCATTGTTTGCCTTGTGAAGGTATCTCAATGTCAAACCAGATCACTACGCACAAGAAGCTGTTTAAGAATAAAAGCATCAGCCCTGCCCCAATTGGTTTTGATATTCTGGGCTACTTCTCTTTTGCTCTTCTGGTACATGGTCTCCTCCTTTGCACTTTGCTCGGGTTGTTGCTGAATGATGCGGCAAAGATCTGCAAAATCCTTTCTCCTGTGTGTTGTGGATGGAGAGGGACACTCAGTTTTCAGCCTCAAGGGCCAAAGAATTATGGAAAATTAAAACAACCTTCCTGAGTGGCACCAGCAGCTTCACCATTCTTAGGGAAAAGAGGAATACTCTCAAATTCAAACCAAAAGGAGGGATTAACCTCAGAGGAGACAGTTATAGCAACAGCAGGGAAAAGCAAGAAGGCCAAAAAGAGCATTAAATTCAGGGCTATCCAACAGAGATATTGCAACAGCTGCCTAGGAGAAGGTTTGCAGAGTTTCCATCAATGTTTGTGGCATCAGTTCAAAGCCTGCTGTAGAAAATGGGTGCGGGGGAAGAGGAGCAGGGAAACTTTTACAGTGGTTGACAGAGTATTTGACATACATCTGCTATGTCACTACAGTCACAATTTGGCAAGACAGAGAAAAATTAATCCACTCACCATGTCACTTAAAAGATTGTACAGTAAACAAAAGATGGTTCAGTATCTGAACACCACCAGTGCATTTGGTTTGCATCACTGGCACTGCTGCAGGGGCTGCTGCCACCCATTCCCAAATGACCATTTTACAGGATTAAAGAGAGGCTGGTCTGGCTCTGTCAGCTTCAAACCAACTCTGGAAATCAGAGTATCACCACAGCCAGCTCAGGACATTCCACTTTTGTCTAACTGGGTCTGGAAAGACATCTGGAATGGATGTTTTACAGCCCCTCTGCATAAGCTGTTCCCATGCTGCACCATCTTTCTGGTGAAAAAAGATCAGCTTTTGTCATGGGGAGGATGTGGCACTACCTAGGGATTGGGAAGGTTTTGAGCTAAAAAGTATTTCTGGTATACTCACAGAAAATATGAAAAAAACCCCACTTAAATTGAAATTTTGTGGTATGAGCTTAAGTTTAAAAGAGAAAAAGAAAAGTATATGTTGGCAAATATATTTATTGTAGTGTCCTATCACAGTAAGAATAATTTCTAGACCACTCACAGATTTGCAGCATTCCTTGCCTGAATTAAAGGATCAGGGGTATATCTCTGCTCTGAGAGATCTGGGTTTGAAACAACTTAGAAGTACACTTTGAATATGGATGTACAGCTAGAAATTAATTTGGAGATGCAGTGCTATATGCCCAAGGGTAAATTACACTGCACCATGGCAAGACAAGATTGGTCTCTGTCATACATACACACGGCAGGACACAATTTTACAAAGTCAGTAACTATTCTTCCAGAGCTTTCTGAAACTCCGTTGTATACCTGTGGAAAAGCTACAACCAGGAGAGAAAGTTTGGAGGACAAATTATTTGAGCAAGTCAGAAATACAGACAGGAACATAAAATGAATTTGCATGGACTCTGTGTGACTGCCTTGCAATAATCTGTTTATACAAAATAAACATTTGGTATAATTCCAGTCCTCATTTGCTCAGCTGCACTCAGCAGCTCCAACTCCAGTGAGCAAAGGTGTCAGAAACGTAAAGCCCCAAAGACATTTAGCATCAGATCCCATCTCACACTCTAAGAGGAGGTGGAGTTCTTACAGGATCACAAGTCTCTGTGTCTCTACTTTTTGTTTGTGTTGACCCTTTAGCCAGACTATATCTAAGTCTGGATGGAAACATTTCCAATTTTCATCAAAAAGATAGTAGCTATCCTTACTTCCTTGACAAAATATCAGTGATTTCCATGAAAAGTGTGTTGTTTATAAATATACATAGATTTGCAATTTGTTGTTTCTTCGTTTGTTTGTTTTTAAAATGGATTCCTGCTATATATATTGCTGTGTAGTATTCCAGCCAATACTTCTGCATACGTAAATCCAGACAATTCCAAAAGCAATTGGTTCTTCCAAAATTCTGAAAAGGAAAATTATTTTACCCAGATACCTTTAGCAGAGTGGATTTAAAATACATTTTGTACACACTAACATGCATAGTTTGTTTAATGGTTTTCAGTAAGAGATTTCCAGGATGAGTTGAAACTTGCAAAACAGTGTTGCCCAATTCCTAAAAGGAGGGGAAATAAAGGAAAAAGAAAATATAAGTACACTGAAGAAACATAGTTTAAAAAAAGAAACAAAAAACCTTCCAAAAAAAGACAATCAAGGAAATAAGAAACAAAACCAAAAACAAAACAAGAACAACAACAAAACAAGAACAACAACAAAAAAAACTCCCAAAACAAAACAGAACAAAACCAAAACCAAAACCAAAACAAAAAAAAAAAAAAAAAAAACCAAACCAAACAAACAAACAAACAAAACAAAAAAAAAAAAAAAAAACAAAAACAAAAACAAATTTAAAAAACACACAAAAAAAGCCAAAAAAGCAACCAAACTCAGAAAACAAAATTAGCACCCATTTCATCTGTCAGCTGAAATGCAAATGCTTCCAAGGTCCAATTCAGGAGTCTTAAGCAGTAAGATATTTCTAGGCAGTGATGCATCAGAGCTCTCTCTGGCAATACCCTCACAGCCAAGAATTCATCTAGGAAACACCCACATTTCAAGGCCTCAAACATTTATTTTGAATACATGCAATTTATTGGCCCATCATCATAATAGCATTATTATTTATTAACCTAAGATGATAGCAGTGATTAAGGCCCCTAGTTAGGAACAGAGCTCGGTAATATTTTACAGATATAGAAAGGAAGGTAATGTTTGTTTTAAAGAGTAGCAAGATTCTTAGAGTTACACCCAGCAATGGAAAGCGGCCAACAGCAAAGGTCTGGGGAAGAAATTATGACTCCTCTGGAAGATCAAGAGACAGCAATCATGTTCTTTAACTCGCCAGACGCATGTGTGCCTTGCTGAAGTTTTATTAATAGATCAGCAGCAGGGTATTTTCTCAAATATCTGAGTTATCAATGTGCTTAACATCAGTCTGAGATGCAGACACACACTGTGGTCTTTAGCTTAGCACCTTCTTTTCAAAGACTGATTGAAACATCATCAGGCTTAATACAAAAGTAGTTCTTTGATGCTGCTGAATAAAGTTTGTTCCACGAATGGGCACAGGATCACAGCTCAGATCTGCAATGTTGGTAGTATGCCCACAAGAGCAAAGCTTAATTTTCTCAGCACCTACTTAATGCGTTAATTTGTTAATGTTAATGTGTTAAATATAGGTATTCATATTTACATCATCAAGGATGCTAAGGCATAACTGCTGAATTTTTGGGAGACTAAAAATTGACTATTTTTTCCCTTCACAGTATAGCATACAGTTGCTTCTTGCACTTGGAAGCTGTGGGCCCAGTTACCAAGCCTGTTGTCTGATTTCATTGTAGAGCTAAAAACCAACTCTGACAGCAAGCTGACAGCAAATATAGCACACCAAGGGTCTGTATCCAGCCTGATATCCTGTCTATGAGCCTCAGACACCATGAAAGAAGCAGGTTATGATTTGCAGGTGACTTTACCAGTGATTTATTTTTCCTAAGAAACTAACCATCTATATTAAACTAACAGGTGTGCTTATGGTGCTGTTTAATTCTTGATAATTCCTTTTTAATCCAGATTTATCTGGGCTGTTTTCTTTTCTTTCCTATTTTTTTTTAATCCCCAGCAGTTACATCCTTAATATCTACACTACTTACCACCAAAGAGTTCAGCATTTTACTCTGAGGTATTGCAGAAGAAGTACCTCCCATTTTTCTTTGCAATGTTGCCTACAAATTTCATCTTACAATGGCACCTCCAAACCATCTGTTTGGAGAGGAAGCATCAATTTCTACCTATGCTTTGCACACCAGTCATCTTTTTCCACACCTGCCACTTGCTCTTTTGGGTCAGCTGAAGAATAAGCTGGCTTGTCCCTGGAAGAGATGCCTTGCCAGCCAGACCTTTGAACAGGACATCACCCTGGATACACGGCTGTCAGAGAAGACATAATGTGTGAAGTGAATGCCTCAGACAACAGAAGAACTTCCCCTTCTCATCTTATTTGTCTTGCTTAAGCAAAGAGAAGCCACCAGGTGACTCCCCACCTGTCAGTTTAAATGTCTTGATTCCTGCTGAGGGAACTTCCGCCAAGTCTGCAGCCCAGACATTTTACTTTCTTGGGATTCATCCAAATTCTTTCAAATTCTTTCCCAGAATTAAAGTAATAATAACTAACTAGGGTGATACCAATTTCTATAGATACAGCAGGCCCTAAATAAAGTTATCATGAGTGAAACTTAACAAGATAAGGAATAATTTTTCATCTGCTGTCTTATAAGTCAGATTGTGGTGGCTGGATGATGCTTCTGTTCTTGTTTACGTTGCGATTGTTCTCCTCAGGGGTTGGGCTTTAATTCCTCACTATAAACAGGCTTTGCTTTAAGTATTCAGCCATATGACAACAATAACTGTTATGGTTAATACCTCTTCCGGCAACAAAAAAATCAAGTTTTGAGGGCAGCTCTGAGGACTGACACTGGAAAACCTCCCTGGTCTGATAAATAATTTGTCTCCTCTACAGGGTGAAGGGTGATTAGACAGTGTTGATCTGCAGGAAGCAGCACAGGGAATGGATCTCTCCAGGAGGGAGCTGTGTGCGAGGTTCTGCTCCAAAGATCTGGACCAGCTCTCAACACCCTCCCTGTGTGGAGGGAGCTTGATTCAGGATGACCAAAACGCTTTATCTACACCTAAAAACCTATGGTGAGCAGCAACAACCCATTTGCATTTTACTCTGGGCACCAAATTCACAGATTGAAAAACCCACGTGCCTGGAGAAGGATGAAGAGAATTCTGAGATCTGTAATTTTTTCCCATTTCAGGCATTTCATCCTGACGAAGCACCCAGAGATCGTGGTGGGAGGGGTATGGATCTGCACAGGCATGTTCACATTTGGGTCTTGGACTCTTCTGTGTGGCAGCTGGGGGTCCTGAGCCAGCAGATGATCCCAAAAGTACGGACAGACACCATCCATCTGCTATGGTGACAGACAGAAATGAAAACTCCAAAAAAAGGCAGCAGTTTGAGGCTTGGCTTTGCTGGGTCTGAAACTATATTTTTTTCACCAGGTCTGTTTACACTGCTTAGATTTTGCTCTGCTCTGGCCTGCTGCTCCAGACAGAAGCTGTGTCAACACGCCCTTACAGCTGTTGCATTTGTCATAATGCAACAAAAAAGATTTTATCTTCATTCTCTTCTTGTTTTGAAGTACAGCCAAAAAAGAAAAAAAATTGTTATGTTCTATTTGGTGTTTCTGAGACATGTATTGTTGGGAATCCTGGTGGTTCCAATGTGGTATTTTGGACTGTTCCAGCTTTCACCTCTGGCCAGGATTATTCAGTTTCTGCTTTTCTGAGAATGGCCTCCATCCTCCATCCAAGGAAGGTGTTCTGTTCCTTATTGAGGTGCTCATTACAGGCTTCAGACCTGCGCTCTCAGCTCCCAGTCAGGTGGGAACCCAAATTTACCATGGATTTAAGTTTGGAAGTTCCTGTAAGTCTAAAGATAAATAAATAAATAAACAAACAAATAAATAAAATATAATAACAGACAAATAAAATTAATTAATTAATTAATTGCTATAATAAAGAAATATAATAAATTCTATAACATACAATACATAATAATAATACATACGATGCATAAAAATAATAATACACAATGATGAATAAATATAAATAAATAAAATAAATAAATAAATAAATAAATAAATATATGTGCATACATACACACACATATACACACATATGTATAATCCATATACGCTATAAGGATTCATAAACTAAATAAATGTGTCGTTCTTACCTTGCTTGCTTCAAAATTTGTGAGCAGCTAATGGGGAAAAAAAAATATGGTTTTAGTTTCTGTAAGGAGAAGAAGCTTGGGATGCCATAAGCACTGAGAATGCTTGTTTAAGACTGAATAGCAATATTTTTTCCTACAGACCAAATTCCCACAGATGAAGCTGAGTTCTGGAGGGGTTTTTTCAAACTGAGTTCAGCACTCAGGAATTGGGTGGTGAGGAAAACAGAAGGGATGAGAGAAAGAGAAAGTGAAAAGGAAGTTAATTAAACAATTATTTAAATGAGGCCAGCATGGTAATGAGCTCCAGATGTTTGGGATTCCCTGGACAGTCTCTGAACTGGAGAAGCAATGGTGGGTTTATACACATTTGTTTACTTCTCCCACCCTGAGCTTGATTACTGCTTTCTCTAAAAGCTAGCAAAGAAGAGGCCTATCCTGAAGTACCTCTGAGGCTTCACTCCAAATTTTGACCTGAGTTACTCTGCAGCCAATGAAGGCAGTGGCAATAATTCAGATATGTTATGGCAAAATTGAAAACACAGCCTGACCTTCACTCTGCAAGTAGTATGTGGGCAATGAAACAACAAATGAGCACATGAATCTATACTGACAGCTACCCAGGGCCAGGTTCTGGTCTTTGAATCTCTGCTGAACAGGTGCAAATCCTAAGCAGAACAAGAATATATGGAGAATTACTGCAGACTTGGCTGACTAATGGATTTACTCAAGTTGGACAACCATAAGAATAAGGATTTTGGAATGTACCTGACTATTTTCAAATCGCACACTTTATAAAGGTGCAGCTTCTACAGCCCCTCTGTGTCAGATATACAAGGTGTAGTCCCTTTAGAATTCTGGTTTCAATCCTGCTACTCCAGAGGGATGAAAAATCCCAGATGATCATGGCTTATATGACTGACCAAGGTGATTCTCAGTGTCATATTTCTCTCTTGGAAGGCACCACTTTGTTGGCAGCAAAATATTTTGCATTGTTTTAACTTGAGAAATAAGTCTAATATTGTAAAATTTTGTGTGTGGTTTTTGGTTTTTTGTTTTTGGTTTTTTTGTGGGGGGTTGGGTTTTCTTTGGGGCTTTTTTGGGGGGTTGGGGTTTTTTTTGTTGGTGCTGTTTTTGGGTGTTTTTTTGTTTGGTTGGTTTGGTTTTGGGTTTTTTTTGTTTGTTTGTTTTGTTGTTCTTTTTGTGGAAATGTGTTCTGTTGTTGCTTTGGTCTGCAACCAGCTCTCCTGAACACCACATCATGAGTGGAATCTTCTTTGAGGCACATCCACTGATTTGTGCTGCCTTCTTGGAAAGTATTTTCTACCAGTGTGTTTGCAGGTACCAAAGCTTCTGAAATGGACCAAGCTGTTCCCAGCCTCACACAGAACTGTCAGCAAATCCCTGGTCCCTGATGTCCCACATGATGGATGTGGTACCTCCCTGAGCTCTACCAGCCTCAGCAGAGCTTTCAGAGGGTCTGTCCCATCATCTCCCCAGGCACAGAGGGGAGGCTGACACAGCTGCATGTCAGCATGCAGGATCTTCCTTCCCACACTTTTTGAAGATAGGTGCAATATTTCCCCTTTCTTCAGTCACCGGGGATCTCACCTGGCTGTGAGGACTTTTCCAGTGTCATGGACAGTGCCTTGGCAGCTCCAGCAGCCAATTCCCTGGGCACTCTGGGCTCCATCCCAGCAGGTTCCACAGAGCTGAGCATCTCCAGGTTCCTCAGCTGGCCCTGAGCAGGATCTCCCCTTCCAGGGGCAGAGCCTTTGCTCCCCAGTGCCCTTCCTGCTCTCCATCCCCTCCAGAGGGCTGCCAGGAGAGGTTGCCATTGGAAACTGAGGCAAAAAAAGCCTTTGGGTACCTCAGGCTTTTCCCCATCCCCTGTCACCAGTTTGCCAGAGTTGTTTGGAGTGGGGAAAACACTTGGTGTGACTTTCCTTTTCTGTTTAATGAAGCTGTAGAATGTCCTGTTACTCTTTCCTTCTTTCCAGGTTCAGCTCCAGCCTCACCCTGGTCTTCCTGATCCCAACCCTCCAAAACCTCTTAGAGAGTTTCACCTGCCCCACATTTCACTGTCTATGCAGTTGAACTTCTCAGTTGCTCTTGAGTGCTCTTCAGTGCTGAAAGAGTCAATGGGCCAAATAAATGGTAAAGAGTAAGTTTTTTCTCTTTTACTTTCAGATTGGTGTGTTTGTTTCTCAGGAGATGATGGCTTTCTCAGGCAGATAAAGGAGAAAGGGGAAAAAAAAAAAGCTTAGAATAATGCAGTTTTTTCTCATTTTTGGATTATCTTTGCTAAACTTTTGGTGGAATGATGAAGGTCCATTGACCACTGCCTGTCTCATGATGGTTCCACTTCTAAGACTTTCAAATGTGAGAAGACTTGCATGGACTTATCAGGACTGCAGATTTCCCAGGCTTGTATCAATTCTGTAAAGAATTTCAAAAGAGCAATCTGGAATCCCACTGGCTCACTTTCTGGATATGGCTTTTCTTTACAAAAGTCCTCTTCCCAGCAAGTTTGAAGACCAGCAGAGCCCTCAGGACAACAGGATGTGCCTTTGTCTGGCTTTGGCTGGGCTGATCAGTGTGCTTGCTTTGATGGCGTCAGGAGGTTAATTGCTGTGTCTGGAAAGTGGTGCCTAGAGCTTGGAGGCAGCAGATAGCTGGGAAGCCTGGATGATTCCCAAAAGCTCTGCCAAGGTCTTAAAATTGGACTTGCCAGAAGGAATCTTCTCACCTGGTGCCCCATTTCCTGGGAGGTGGCAATGGGAAAAGACAGCAATCAGGACACACAACTCTCTCATCTATCTAGCTTTCCTCCTCTCCTTCACCCCACATTTCCTTCACTGCTGGAGTGAGTTAACAGAAGCATATTTGAGTCCCTCAGAGAGAGTCAAGAATGCAGGGATTGAATTAAAGCTTTTAGAGAAATTAAGATATATGAAATTACACAAACATGAAGTAGAAGTGTAAGCTTTAGTTTTAAGTAAGTAGAAACATTATTGTCATTTAGATGTGATATAGAAGTATAAGACTTAATTTTAAGTAAGCAAGGATATGCTTTAAGTGCCTTAAGAGAGTAAAATGCCCTAGAATCTAGTGTAAAGTTTAGGCTTGGTTGAAAGTTTAAAAACTTAGCCCCAGACATAATGAAAACATAGTAAGAACATTGCTTACATTTCTTTAGATAGAACAGATAGAATTATTTGTGTGAATAGATAGAGCTATACATGTAAGTTATGTGTAAGAATTAACACCACAGAATGAGAATTCTAGTAGGTTTAAAAGGAATATTTTAGGTTCATGTTCTTAGGTCATTGGATGATTTACAAATAAAAACCCTGCACTGGGGTAAGAATCTATGCCGCGGCCTGAAGCTTGGGGGAGTAAATACACCGATACGATGTGAGGATAACACTCCGATTTATTGCTTTGTTACAGTGATTTATATAGTCCTTTTAGTTCCGTACACGCGACAAGCAGCATCTTGTCTTTGTCTTAATTGGTTAGATACACCTTACACGCGCTGTACACGAGGCCTATCCTAAATTATAATTGGTTACTTTTCTTACTAAATATAACGGTATATGTCTAAAATTAATTTCTATTTCCTGCCTTTTATCTAGTTTCTGGAAATCCCCTCATTCCATCGTCTACAAGGACACTTTGTCCTTGGGCCTAGTAGCATCGCTATTATAATAGCCCTGGGCCTGCCCTGGGCCTAGCAAAAGCCACTTTTATAATCTCTCATAGTATTTCATTATTCCCATTACCCCAGCATCTCCCCCTCTTTTTTCAAAAACAGCATAAACAATTTCCTCTAAGCCTTGCGTTATACATCTTGCAATGCATGGGCCAAGCAGCAAACACAATAAAAACAAAAGCAAAGTTCCCCCAAAATGCGCTATAATGCTACTAAGCCATGGTCCAAGCCCTAAAGAGGATAACCATCCCTCTAGTCCTAACCCATCCTGCTGTTTCAGATCATGCAGATGATTCTGTAGTTTCTTAATTTTTGCATGAATTGACACTGAATGGTCCGACAAGTTCATACAACACATGCCTTCAAACTCTTCACAACCATGGCCATGGGCTAGCAAAAGATAATCAGTGGCAGCTCGATTCTGCAAAACTGCATGATTGACACTGGACACATGGGCACTAAGTTCATCCAATATCTGTGATGTCGTGTTTAGTTCATCCTTTGCCCAACAGGCAAGTTGTTCAGCTAATACCATTGCCTTGCGAGCTGCTGCTCCGGGAAGGATCGTGGCTACCGCTACTTGTTTAAGCTCAGACCAAAACTGAGGATTGCCGGTGTCTTTGCAGTCTAAGTCATGAACACCGCGTTTGGCCCTGATCCTAGAAATCGTCATCAGCGAGGATACATTGGGATGAAACAATGTTAACTGACCAAGATAGCGCGGTCCTCCTCTAGGCCGAGCAGGGATACCATTCCATGCTCTGTTCCCACAAATTAAAAAAATACCTTTTGGCAACTTTAGGGGCATCATAATGTTGTTTCCATTGCATTTAGAGTAGAGGGTCCCGAGCACCTCATGATCCTGCAAATCAGATTTCAGAGATGCCCACAAGTATTGGTCCTGATTCCATTGTGAATCCTTAAGTGGCTCAAATGAGAACCATCCACCTGTTTTATTTGCCATACTAGCATTGCTACATCCTACAATGTCTATTTCTTCTGGTGGGGACTCAAGAGTGATATTCAGAGCCAAAATAATACGACACTGCCACCCTCCATCAAGCTGATTGCGACTCAATCCTTCTGCTGTTTGATTTACCTCCTTAAGCATTTGAGTCTCGTTTTGCACAGCAGCATCCTTTACAAATCCCATAAAACTGGAAGGTTGCCAGATTGGCACTCCAAACAAACAGGTCTTAAAAGGGCTATTAACTCTTCCTAAACTTAAGCAAAGTGAAGATTGACCTGTTTGATTTGCTATGGTTACACAAACATTTTCACGAGGACCGAAAGAAGTCAGCGCCAAACAGCATCCAATTATCACAGTTAAGGCTAAAAGTTCTTGGTTAATAAGGAGCGTATAGCCCCCCATCTTGATTATGTTTAGCGCAGCACCGAAAAAAACCCCACCCCAGTGCCCGTGTTCTAACAGCTATCTGCAATCGGCACAAAGCACACCACACTACAAAAGCAACATGCACAAAATGCAAAGCTTCTACGTTTTCAAACAGTCAGGGAATTCCCAGTTCTCTCAAAACCTGTTCTCCTGCGAGTTTCCGTAGTTGTTCAAAGGGATTCCAGGTAACAAACGGGTGAGTGCATCTAATGCATCCGCCTAATGCTTGATCTATCCATCTAGAATCCCTAACCTTCTCAATCTGTCCACAACCCCCACATTTAATCACTATATCATCTATCTTTCCTCTACACTCTGAACAGCATCTCTCTAAAACCCACTTTCTACGAGCTATATATCCATAAACCAATACTTGTGCATCATTAATAAGCGAAGGGGAATCCCAATGTAGCGAAGCACAAAGATCGCGGTCGATATGATACAAAAACAGTGCATTAAATTCTTGGCATAACGGCTCTAAGATGAGTTTTCTGCGATGCTGCCATCTGTCACGATCTTCTGGAGATAAGGCCGCACCCACTTGGCTGGTATCCAGTGTGTTTCGTCTCCTGTAACAACACAAGCATATCCTCTTCCCCAGGTTAATAGCATATGTGGACCCTCCCACGCTTGTTTCCCAGGATCCCATGTCATTACTTGGACTGAATGTTTGGTAAAATCGTTTGGGTTTCCTTGCCCGTGAATTTCAGCTGGCGTATATCCCGATTCGCCAACCGGATTTTTCCAATTTAAAACATAACATACTTTCATTAAAAGAGCATTGGGTGCGAGGGGGGGCATCTCCCCCTCTTTTTTCAAAATATTGACGAGGCGCTTTACATCCTGATGACGGCGCTCGACGATCGCCTGACCAGTGCTATTGTGTGGGATGCCCATATAATGCTGAATGGACCACAACTGTAAAAATTGTGCACAAGCCTGGCTATGATAAAAGGGTGCATTATCTGTTTTAATGCTCTGTGGAACACCCATTGCTGCAAAGCAAGCAAGCCAATGTTGTTTTACACATTTAAAAGCTGTGGAATGGGCTGCAGTTTCCCAAGTCATCTTGCTACATGTATCTACTGTAATATGTACAAAATGCTGACGACCAAAGGCTGGGATCTCAGCGACATCAGACTGCCAAATCCCTCGAGGTTGAAGGCCTCACAGATTAGCTCCCTCTTGTTGTAGAGGAGCTATCCGAGAGCAGTGAGGGCATGCAGCAATGATGGCCCTGGCATCTTTTCTGGTAAGGTGAAATTCACGCTGAAGGGCTTGTGCTGATTGATGGAAAAATTGATGAGATTGCATCGCTTGCTGGAAAGTGGAAGCTGTTTGGACAGCGGCGGATACTGCCTCACCAATAACCTTGTTGCCTTTTGTTAAATGACCGGGTAAGGACGTATGACTTCTTACATGAGTACACCAGAGAGGCGCATGCCTGGCCATTATGCTATTTTGTAAACGAATGATCAGTAAGGCAATCAAGTTATTGTTTGATGTTCCGACGATAGCATGATCGAGACGTGCAACAATGCCGGCAACATACTGTGAATCAGTGACAAGGTTCACGGCTTTTGCATGATGATATTCCAGAGCCTGTAACATTGCTTTAAGTTCTAGGATTTGTACGGAGTGCCCTTTTTCTTGGGTCACCTTTATCTGCCAGTTTCCTTTTTCAAACCATGTGAATCCGAATTTCCCTGTTCTGCCGCTTGCATCAGTGAATACAGTTTTTGCCTCTTTTATTGGTTTTTGTTCAATAATTGGTCTCTGGACTACGCATAAATTAGTTTTAAATAAGGGGTGAGAGGGGTAATGTGTGTCCAATTGTAATCCTAGTGTTGCCAGGGCAAAGGGCAAACTATTTTGTGCCCATTCTTCCAATAGTTCTCCTGTTTTCCATGGTAAAAAATTTTTGTGGGTTCAATGCCAAATACTTGTCGTACCCGTCGTCGTGTTTTCAGTAACAGGCTTCCAACCCAGTCCATCAATGTCGTAACTGTGCTAGATGGTTGTGCTGGGGCAAAGACCCATTCTAAAATTAATAACTTTTTCCCAGGTGTTATTTGGCATATAACAGCCGCAGGGGGATGCTTCTCTCCATATACTGCAATATGAAGTGGAAGTGTTTGATCATATCGGTATGCTTGGGTTTGGCTCAGCGTTTTTTCTATATCTCGCAGTGCGGCAAGTGTTTGTTCCGTATGTTGGTGTGGTTCTGCTGGATCCGTGGAATTTTTTAACAAGTCCAATAGCAGTTTCAGTTGTTCATTGGTAATACCGCACCACGTTTGCACCCATTGTATATCACCTACAAGCTTTTGTACATCGTTGACGGTACAAATCTGGGATGTCAACTGCAGCTTATTTGGCCTTATTCGGCTTTCCGTTACATGCATACCTAGGTACACCCATGGTGATTTTCGCTGGACTTTTTCTTCAGCAATAGTCAATCCATACGCTGAGAGAGCCGCATATAAGCTTTCTTCATGTTCTCTAGGTAGTGGTGATTTAGATGCAATTAAGAGATTGTCCATATAATGATACAGGAGATACTCAGGGTGTTGTTTTCGCCATGGTTTTAAAGCCAAGTCCACATACCATTGACAAATTGTAGGAGAATTTTTCATACCTTGTGGCAACACTGTCCATTCATATCTTTCGTTGGGTCTTGCATTATTTACCTGAGGGACTGTAAAAGCAAATTTTTCTTTGTCGTCTTCATGTAGTGGGATTGAAAAGAAACAATCTTTTAAATCAATAATGAACAAATGGTAATTATGTGGCAAAGCAGCTGGAGATGGCAATCCTGGTTGCAAAGCTCCAGTATCTTTCATTACGGCGTTAACTTGTCGGAGGTCATAGAGAAATCGCCATTTTCCAGATTTCTTTTTAATAACAAACACCGAAGTATTCCAGGGGCTTGTTGATGGTCGAATATGTCCTTGTTTAATTGTTGAGATACTAATTCTTGCAAGGCTTCAATCTTTTCCGTTGGCAGCGGCCACTGAGGCACCCAGACAGGGTTCTTGGTCAGCCATTTGAGTGGAATCACTGGGAGGACTTGCTCCCCAGTGGCCGCTCCACAAAAGGCGATGTTTGCAAAACTACTCTCCGTTGTGAAAGAAGATCACGACCTGCAATCCATAGGGTGGTATCCATCACAAAAGGTTGGATGACAGCAGTATCTCCTTCTGGATTTATAAAGCGGTATTGATTTTTCGCTTGGTATGTTTGTGCTTGCCCTCCTATTCCTGCCAACTGCCCGGGGAAGCGAATTAATGGCCAATGGGCAGGCCAGTATGCACGCGGGATAATTGTAACATCTGATCCGGTATCGAGTAGCAAAATTATCGGGTCCTCCAGACCTAGCAATTGAGCCAAATCTTCTCCACTCTCGCTCACAATGGTGACTTCCATCCTTGGCCTTTCTAATGTTATTTTTTGGGTTAGTAATACAAGGGGATCACCTGTGCTGCCAAAGCCTCTATCTTGGCGTTCAATCTGTTGTGCCTTAGGTACCTGTGGGAAGAAGGGTATTAATTGCGCAACTTTACTTCCTTCAGGGATGGTAACAGGAGGTATAAAAACCTTAATCATTATTTTTATTATGCCAGTGTAGTCAGCATCAATCACTCCGGGGAGTATAAATATTCCCCGCTTGCTCATGCTTGATCTTCCAAGCAATAAAGCAGCAAGGCCATGTCCTAACGGTCCAGAGGTTTGGGAGTCAATTACGTGAACTTGTTCATCACTAAATAGTTACTGTTCTTGCCACGGCCAAATCGACTCTGGCTCTTCCTCCTGTTGCAGCGGTGAGGTTGTCGAGGCAGCCAGCACCCGGGGAGTCTGATGTGAGTATTTGTTGGCCGCGCTCACCCCGCGGCTGCTCCAGTTTCCCGGTGTATTCACCGGTGGGGCTAGCAGGGTTCCATCCTTCTTAAAGCGAGACCGGCATTCTCTTGCTTGATGTCCAAATTTGTTGCACCTTTTGCAACTTCCTCCAAAGGACTGCGGAATCGGTTTCTTATTCATGCGTTGGGTGCAGTATTTTTCCCAATGTCCCGACTGCCCGCAGGAGAAGCAGTTTGTTCCACGATCTCCTTGCATAGGAGCCTGTTTTAAGGCTACTGCCATGGCAGAGGCATGTATCTTTGCCTTAACCTTTTCCTCTTCTATTGGGGCTCGGGCACACGCTTCAATCAGTTGGGTAAGAGATGCTCCTGCTGGTTGCAACATAATGATTCTCCGGCAGGTGAGGTTAGCATTCTGCGTAGCTATATCCTTTAGCATGATTACTTTGGCATCCTCTGGCAAATTTGGCGCAGCGTCGAGCCCCTGTCTTACTCGATCAATAAAAGTAATAAATGGTTCATCTGGCCCTTGACTTATCTTCAGGTAAGGCTGTTGAGGTTTACCTATTTGAGGCATTGCAGCAAAGGCTTCTAACGCAGCCACTTTTGATTGTCAGGGGTGCAAAGCAGCTTGCAACTGACAATCTTGGTATTGCCCAATACCCATTAACTGATCAATGGTAGCAAAACGGAGAGGATCATTTGGGTGTAAGTTCAAATTTTCCAATTGTTTTTCTTCCAAAATTGTTTGCCACTTTGTCAAAAATATAGTGAGTGCAGTAAATCCCAATATTAATTCCATTATTAAACGTATATCTGCTGGGATAAGCTCTTGGTATTTCAACAGACTATTTACTTGCCGTCGTACCAGTGCGTTATGCATGCCATAGTTCATAACATCTCTTTGTACTTTCGTAACTACTGTCCAATCTAATGGTTTCCACTCAGGGCCATTTACTGTTGATATCACTGGGGCTGCTATGAGAGGTCCAAATGTAAGTTCTCCACTTATCTCTGCATGTCCCCGCCACCGTTTTGCAGGATTGAATGTTCAATCCCTAGGGGGATCTATTTCCTGAGTACCCCCGGCACTCTTAGACTCAGCTCCGGAGAGCCACGCTCGCACCAGGTGGCCAATCCCTCCATCCTCGGGGGTACGCCTTATCTTTCCCATTCTTTCATGAGCTGCATCGATTTGTTCTCTTTCAAGTGTAATCAGTCTATGTACAACCCCAAAGTGAGATTTCAAATAATGGTGTAATGTTTCAGAGTCCCAGTCACTATTTAATGCCGATTGTATCAATTATTTTCTCCGTCTCTCCACTGTTGGGGCCAATTTTTCCTCCTGTATATCAAGTTGGTTACTGATATTTTCCAGTCCCTCCTGTATTGCTTTAGATGCTTTTTTATACGCCTCCTCTATCTTCTTTTTCCCTGAGCTGGGATCAATCCTCTTTAACTCCTCCAGGAGCTGTAGCATTTGATTTGATAACCCTCGGACCTCCTGTGACAGCCCCCTCTCCCCAGTGTCATTATCTGCAGGAAGAGGCACCGTCGCAGGATCCACTTCCATAGGGAGCAGTGGGGCACTTGGTGGTGCTCCCGTTGATGGCTTGTCATCAGGTATAAAAGGTGGAATAAGATCATCAAAGTGACCTTTAGAAGCAGGAGCGGCAACAAGGCTGGGAGGCAAACTTTCCTTTTTATCTGTCTCAGTCTCTTTTAATTTACTATCTTCTGCCACCTTCAGACACTCTTTCAAAACTTTTGCAACTTCTGCTTCTGCGTTTAACTGTTCTAACGCCAGTCGCACTGATCGATATGTTTTTGAACATTCCTTTGCCCCTTTCGCTCCAGTCTGAACACCTTCCCATAAATCTTTACCCACTCGTTCCCATGTAGCTAAATCAAATGCGTCATGTGGGGTTGTAAAATAACCGCGTCTCCGACCCCACAACAATAAATCTACAAGGCTGTTCCTTTGTACCTTATAATCTGTTTTTTCAAGGACTCTTAATAGTCCATCAACAACAGCCTTCTCTATTGCTGATGCAGCGAAACCCATCCCGTACCAGACCGCAGTCTGCCTGACTCACCGGTCAGCTTGTGGCCACTAGCCTCTTGGGCTCCCGTCTCTCTCGGACGGCCGGCTCGCGGCCTCTTGGGCTCCCGTCTCTCTCGGACGGCCGGCTCGCGGCCTTTTAGGTTCCTGTCTCTCTCGAACGGCCAGGATCTCAAGCTTCGTCTCTCGTCCGCTTAGGCAGCTCCGATACGGAGGATAGTTCTTCAAGGATAATAATCCTTTCAGGGGGTCTTTTTCAGGGGCCCCATTCATCACGTCGGGGTCACCAGAATGCCGCGGCCTGAAGCTTGGGGGAGTAAATACACCGATACGATGTGAGGATAACACTCCGATTTATTGCTTTGTTACAGTGATTTATATAGTCCTTTTAGTTCCGTACACGCGACAAGCAGCATCTTGTCTTTGTCTTAATTGGTTAGATACACCTTACACGCGCTGTACACGAGGCCTATTCTAAATTATAATTGGTTACTTTTCTTACTAAATATAACGGTATATGTCTAAAATTAATTTCTATTTCCTGCCTTTTATCTAGTTTCTGAAAATCCCCTCATTCCATCGTCTACAACGACACTTTTTCCTTGGGCCTAGTAAGCATCGCTATCATAATAGCCCTGGGCCTACCCTGGGCCTAGCAAAAGCCACTTTTATAATCTCTCATAGTATTTCATTATTCCCATTACCCCAGCAAATCTATCCTTCCACCATCCTCCACCATCATCATCATCGTCATCATCACTACCACCACATACGGAAGAAGAAGAGGAAGAACAAGAAGAGAAGAACAGAAGAAGTACCAGGGAGCTGCTGCTCCTGCTCCTGCTTGAGACTCTATGCCAGAAAGCTTTAATACAGACTTTAATATTCTGGACTTTGCCTTTGAGACTGAAGTGCTCCTGCAATAAATGACTTTACAGCAACCAACAACTGCTCTTGTCTCTTTGAAGACCTAAACCCATTAATAACTCGACACTTCACATCGCAAATCCTCAGCTGCACTGAGCTGTCAGGCCTGCAGATCAGCCTTCCCATTAACCCCTTTGCGTTCAGAGCCCAGAGCCCAGGCTTGCCTCTGCTGGCACCCTGTGTTAGAGGTCTCAGTGAGATATGTGCTCACAGAGCAGCACACAGTGATGCACGCTGGTGTGGCACTTTGCCCAGGGTAATTAGTGCTATGTCTAAGGGCTAATTGGGCTGAGTTGCTAACTAGTGAGAGGAAGGTAGATGAGTTCTTGCCCTTGAGCCTTGCCCTGCTGCAGGTCCTTCCTCCCTGCTGAGGCTCTGAGGAAAACTCATCTGACATCACCAAAGAAACCAGCTTAGGCACCAATTGCCTGTAAGCTTAAACTCTTGTGCGTAGACCAAACACTTGTGAAAAATATGAATGCTAGAAAACGAGGTGGTAAGCAGTGAGTCTCTTTAATTTTTTCTTTTTTTTAGCTTGGCCTCAGAAATTTTCAGCTTAAAAAGTTGGAAAGGAAGGACAAGGCAGCAGAGGCATGGATGCCACAGAAGGGCAGACAGCATCCTGTCCAATTTTAGCACAGCTCCAGGGGGTTTGCAACCAAGGGTTTTATAGCAGGTTTTGAGGACTGGGAGGTGTTACAGATTAGGTGCATCCAAGGGAGTGGTGAGAGGATTTGAAGGGGAGTAGATAGACCCAAAAGTTTTTACAAAGCAGCAGGTAGGAGGAGAAGGAATAGTTCAGAGTGTTTCTTAAGATCCTCTAAGTTCAGAGTGTTTTTCCTTGGATGGGAAAGCAGAAGGCTTTCTCTTGCCTTGGCTGTGTTCCTCAAGGCTAGGTCTGCTCTAGGTCCTCTTGAAGTCAGTGGACAGAATCCCATTTACGTCAGTAGGACTTGGATTTGGGCCATAATTACTGGAAAGACCCACAGACTAAATGGAGAAATGTTTGCAGCCATGCTTAGCTCCATTCCAGGTTAAAAATAAAAATAAAAAGTGTATTTCCAATTTTACATCCACAGCACTGTAAATAGATACTTCTTTCCCCCATCACAGATGCAGCACTGTTCAGTTTGACCATGGCTATCTTAAACAGCCAAATGGCTTGAGCTTCCCCCCAGGGCATAAAAATAAACATGAATACTTCATAAAAATAAAATAAAAGACAGAAAGAAAAAAAAAAAAAAGAAAAGGATATAAAGAAAAGAAGAAAGTCACTCTGGTAACAGATTCTTTTGCTACCCGGACAGCAAATTTACTGGAGAATTTAATGGGTACTGGGCTTTATAAAAAAAAAAAAACAGATGAAACAAAACAAAAAGCCCCCAAAGCCCAGTCAAACAAAAAAACCTCAAACGTCCTTTTCCTGGGAGAGATAAAATTTATTTCCTGTTGGTTTTTTTGAGAGTCAACAGTTGAGAGAATAGATGCTTGAGGTCTGGACATCTCCATGTAACATCTAAGGAGGAAGGGGCTGCAGCCCGCAGTCCCAAACTTTCTCTGACCATTTTGTGATGCTAAAGACATCTAATTCCAGGAAGTGAGGACCAGCAGTGAGGATTGGTTCTTGTGCATACTTGCTGCTGCCTTGACAAGTGCTGCATGCCAGTGACCTTCTCTTCAGCTGGGACATGTCTTGAGCGTCCCTGCACTCTTCCAGGATGCCTCTGACACAGACTCCCTCACCTACAACCTCTGAAAAGCAAGAAGTGCCCCCTATATATCTTGATGCTTGAAATCTATGGGCCCAAATTAGGGATAATAACCCTGCATTACCCCATACCTTAATCCCAGTGAATGAACACAAGTGGGAAGCCACTGGGTTATCCACATTTACACTGCAGAGTACCACAGGAAAAGCCCTGTCCTGCAATCACAGTCTGGAAGGATATTTGCTGATGAAGCTGGCAGGTGCCCTCACATGGATTTTCTGGGGTTGCCTGGTGTTATTTTATTACCAAAAAAAGGCACTAAATAATGGCAAGATTGTTGCTGCTGCTTGAAGCCAGGATCTGTTTTGGTTCGTAGCTCCATTCACTCGGACAAACAGTTTCATCTGCTAATGCCTGTAGAGCTGTTTTGAATGCGTAACCACCAGTGTAACATCCACTGGTTATTTTGAAATATTTGTGAAAACTGCTTTTATTAAGCCATTGCTTAATGGGGAAACTGAAACGCTCTTCCTAATCATCCCATGCTCCCCTGTCTGTCCATCTGTGGGACACATCTTCTGGGATCTCCTGTCTAGCACAAACTCATCACAAGCCCCCTTGAAAGCAAAGGAGGTTTTTGCTGTTGACTTTGCTGAGTTCTGGATCAGCCCCCTGAGAGCAATCCTGACATTTAAACCTGACAGGGAGACATCGGAATTTTTCTCTCTGCGTCAGTTATGTGTCCGTGTCAGACCTCAGAGGAAACAATAAAGCACACAGGGCGAAAATCCCCCTTGCTCCACTACCCAGGATAGACCTTTACAGCATGGCATGAAATGGAAGCAAACACAGAACAGAAGGAGAGCAGCTTACATGCTGGCAGTGGTGGTTCTGACAGAATTACTGCTTCTCCAGGCCTGGGGACTGCTAGGCTGAGGAAATATGAATTATAGGAGAGAAACTTGCTGCTGCCAATGCTTATTACTGTTTGGTGTTTTCTCCTTTACCCAGGCTTGCTTGGCTGGATCAGACAGAAGGTCTGTCTCTTACAGCACTTAACTCTGGTTTTTTTTGTGAACACACTACGTGGTCCTGTCTGTGCTGCATGCAGTAATCTTCCAGGTCTGGAGGTTTAACAGATATAGAAATCTCCAGACCAACTCTGGTACAAACATCTATGCACTTGTAAAAATCCTTTTGGAAGCCTTTTATCCTTTCAGTCTCTGCTGCACTGTGTGGCGATGGATTCTACATTTTCTGCCTTACAGGACGTAAATGTAAGCACACATTTTTTCTGTTTCAGTCTTTATTTTAAAATTGCTGCCTTCTACAATTCGTGGGCTGTCTGGAATCACTGTGTGTCCCACAGCTCCTCCATTGTGTTACAGATGAAATCCTCTCAGCTTCTATGCATCATTCATTATTTTATAGATGTCTATCACTTCTACCCTACATTTATCCTTTTTCAAACTGTCCTGCTCTACTCAGAGTCTATGTGTATTTCAGAATCTTAACTATCCTTTGGGTTAGCACTTTGAATAAGTTTCCACTTTCACAAAATGAAAATTGCCTTAATTTTTCCTCTGTAGGATGTCAGAGGGCTTAACAAATGCGGAAAATTCACAATACATCTGATAAAATAATCCTTTTTATTAGACTGGAACCTAATAAACTGATGTTACAGCTGTATGTGTACTGTTACTGACCCAGTGAGTGCTGGAATAGTGATTTGGAAATCATCTGTCTGAGAAAAACTGAGAAAATTCTCTTATTCTTGCTTGATCTTTAATTTAGGAAGCAATCAGACTGCTCCCAGCTGGGTGGATCTTTGTTTCCAACTTCCTTCTAGTGCTGGGCTATTTTAGTTATAACCATGTCCTGAAAAAGTTTAATACCCATAAACTGTAGCTAGCTTAGGAAAATTGTAGTCACAGCAGCACTTGGATGTATGTGCTTTGACCTACTGGAGCCAGGTTAATTCGAGAGAAACACCCAAAATGCAGCTAGTTAGGGATGCTTTTAATGCAGGATAACATGGGACAGACCCGATGGAGGTTGGTAACCGTGAAGAACTTATGAAATCTATTAGTAGTCACCTGAAACTTTATCAGCTCTTTGCCATACTGAGAAACAAACCTTTGTACTCCTCCCCAGAAATGTACAAAGCCAATGACTTGCAAACTGAAGGGCATCATTTAAAACATTTCCGCTTTCTCTCTCTTCTGAGTGACCTAAAGGGGTTAAGCAGACAGCTGATTCCGTGAGGTATTTTGTAGTTGCATACTAGATTTGTGTCAAAAGAGCTCAACTTTTCTTAAAGCCCTCAAAGAGGCACCCACATTTCCTCATTTTTAAGAATTATTCTTTGTGCTGCTCAGTTCGATTTTGAAATCCTGGCTGCAGCCCAGCTGGAATGTGTGGCTACTGGCTCCTTTGAAATCCCAGCTCCAGCCTCCCTGGCTTGCCCCAGAAGTCTCAGAGCTGAATGTGATAGCAGCAGATCCATCAACACCTGCAGGACTCTGTTATCAGAGAGAGTGATTATGAAAAGAAAATGCCAGGGAAGAATTAGAAATTCACATTTTCCCTTTAAGCCCCTGCAGGGCTCCTTTTTTACTTCTTTCTTTCTTTCTTTCTTTCTTTCTTTCTTTCTTTCTTTCTTTCTTTCTTTCTTTCTTTCTTTCTTTCTTTCTTTCTTTTTCTTTCTTTCTTTCTTTCTTTCTTTGAATCCTTCCTTCCTTCCTTCCTTCCTTCCTTCCTTCCTTCCTTCCTTCCTTCCTTCCTTCCTTCCTTCCTTCCTTCCTTCCTTCCTTCCTTCCTTCCTTCCTTCCTTCCTTCCTTCCTTCCTTCCTTCCTTCCTTCCTTCCTTCCTTCTCTTCTCTTCTCTTCTCTTCTCCTCTCCTTTTCTCTTTTCTTTTCTTTCTTTTCTTTTCTTTTCTTTTCTTTTTTCTTTTCTTTTCTTTTCTTTTCTTTTCTTTTCTTTTCTTTTCTTTTCTTTTCTTTTCTTTTCTTTTCTTTTCTTTTCTTTTCTTTTCTTTTCTTTTCTTTTCTTTTCTTTTCTTTTCTTTTCTTTTCTTTTTTCTTTTCTTTTCTTTTCTTTTCTTTTCTTTTCTTTTCTTTTCTTTTCTTTTCTTTTCTTTTCTTTTCTTTTCTCCTTTGATACCCACACACCTTATTTATCCAAACACCTCTGTTTACACAATAGCAAGATTTTTTCCAATAGCTCTTGGCCTATTTCTCTTTCCTCATCTGACACCATCGTTCCAGGGAAGTTACTTGGAAAGGATATATCTGAGGCTGACACAAGAGTCATGGTGACTCAGTATATTGAAAGGTCAATGTCATTAAAGCACTTCTGTTTTCACTTAGTCGAGTATTACAGCACCCTCTGCAAACATAGTCTAGATTAAAAACTACATGTATCAGAAAAAAAAAAAAAAAAAAAAAAAAACAAAAACCCCAAAACTAAAATCTGAATCTAATATGTATACTCTGATATCCCAGTACATGAATCTCATATCCTGGAGGGGCACACCCAGGGGTGCTGAGGGAGCTGGCTGATGTAAATGTGAGATCACCCGCAGTTATCTTCAAAAGGTCTTGGAAACTGAGCTAGGTTCATGGAGACTGGAAGAAAGAAAACATGCCTCTTGTTTGCAAAAGGGGCAAGAAGGAGGATCTGGAGAAGTACAAGTTGGTCAGGCAACAATCTTGGAAGACTGTCCCAAACTCATTAAGGAGAAGGAGTTGGTTGAGAGGAGTCACTATCAATCTATGGATTTACAAAAAGGAAACAAGGCCTGAAGATTGCCCTGTAGGATGAGATGTCTGGCTTCATGGAAGCAGGGAAAGCAGTGGTTATTGTCTATCTTGACTTTGGCAAGACTTTCAGTGCTCTTTGCTCATTGACACTCAACACTCAACTCCACAAATCTCTATCAGACTCTGAAGGCCTTCAGGTGGAAGCCGAGAAGTGCTTTGACAACAGTGTGAATAAAGCTGAAATCAGCTATCTCCATTAGGGAGCCTTGTATCTCCATTGTTAAAATCCACCAGGTTCTGCTCTCCCTTTATCCATTTTGAGCACCAGTTTCTCATCAGTTGTAAATGAGGAAAAAAAATCATCCATTAAAAGTTTTGGCAACCTTAAATCACAAACACAATTATTACAAAGAAGCAGCTACATCTACACATTATTCTTTTTTTTTTTCCTTGTGCTTTTTAATCCTTTCTCTCTCAATTTGCTCTGACTACTTCTGTGCCACAGCTTCATGCATTCTCTTAGAGCAAAATTCAAATTCCAGAAATTAAAAAAGTCATGAAAGCTTCAAAGTGGTATCATGCTGCAGGAAATCCTCTCAGTTTTACTATTAATGGATTTATTATACTGTTTTCCATTGTTTTTTTCAATGAAAACCAGTCCCACTGAGAATAACTCTATAGACTTGCTAGTAAAAGTCTAAAGGAGAGGTAAGATGAGAAAAATAAGAGGAATTATGAATGTTTTTGAAAGGCAACAATGAGAACTGGGAACAGAACTCCTGTGAAATTTTGTCCTATTTCCCCCTGTTTTTAGTTGTTGAGCAAAATCTTTTAGAAGAATGACTAAGAGAACAACCAAAATCAGTACAACAGAACAAACTTAACTGCAAACACCAAATGATAGCAGTAATCTACCACTGATAGCACTGAATTCACACTACTCAGGTAGGATGTAGGTAGGAGAAATGTTGCCTTGGTTTTAACCATCCAAGGACACTATTTTTATTCTTCCATCCACTTTATTCAGCTTCCTCACAGCTTTGTGGGAGACCAGGAAGCGGTAACACATCTCCCCCAGCATGGCAAGGGTACAATAACAATCTTGATTTACTAACACATATAGCCAGACAGGAAGTTCTGGGGTGATAAAAGTAAAGCAAATTACTTTTCATTACAGATCAGTTTTCATAATACCCCAACTCCCAAATGGATGAGTGAGGTATGATCTCAGATTCTCTGTCCCACTTCTACCCGGAATGGCATTCAGCACCACAGAGACTGGGATGAGCTGGACTCTGACGAGCTGAGGTTGGCAGGGTCCATCACGTGGACGGGTAATTGCATCCTGAATCCTGTATGCAGAGAAGTGAACTGACCTCATCAATCCAGGATGATGCCCAGGAAAGGGAGGGGCTGTTCCTGCCCTCTGGGTCTCAACCTTGGTACAGGAATAGAACTTGTGAGTACTTAACCTGCAGAGGGAATGGGGTTTGGTGTGTGCTGAGGTGGGGTAAGGCTTGGATTTAAGGGAAAACCCACTCGTACCTCCACAGGAGTGTCAGGAAGTTCATCCCCCTTCCCGTGCTAGAGGCACATGATGGAAACTGTCCATGCCTAAACCTACAGGGATTCCTTCCCTCAGCGTGGAAACAGCCTCTGCTTTGGCAGCCTGGACACCAGTGACCAAATCAGCCCCCTCACAACACAAGGCACTGCAGAGTTTTTGCTAATCCTTCCCAGAGCTCCTCTCTCGGAGCCTCTGCAATTCCACATGCAGTTTAAATTGGCACTGCTGCCAAAGGACACCATTCCAGCTGTTTATGTGCTTACACGGCCAGCCAAAACATGGAGTTGTTTCTTCTGAAAACAAAACCTCCGTGTCATTGTGTTTTGATGGCTTGGCTGGTGGCCTGTATGGGGCAACCTGGGTGGGGGCAAGTGGATGAGGGAGCGAGGAGGGCCTGCTGCTCGCAGGAACAATGCTGGCTCCATCCTCAGTGAACCACAGCCTGGTGTTTTGTTCTGGTTGCTGTAACTGCTGCATTTTTTTTCTTCTTCTCTTGCGTATCATGTTACTTGTGCATGCACTTTATTCCTGCTTTACGTTCAATATGAAAAAGGAATTTTTAGGCAGAAAAACTGCCATGTGTGTTATCTACCTGGCGGTACCTTGCTTTCTTAAGCCAGCGTAAATGAAATTCTTTTCTAGGGTAAACCTCCTTTCCGCAAGTGTTGTAGAGCTCTCTAAGAAATGCCAACTCCCATCTCCTTGGCACGAGCTCCTGATTGCTACTCTCCAAGTAAGGCGCTCCTGTTTTTCCAGGGAGCATGCAGGTAAAGTTACTATACAAGAACTTCAACAGCAAGGTTTAGGACCCACCTGTATCCAATATTAAAATGTGGATATTTATCCTAGAGAGCAAAAATATATCATTGTGACTGCTCTGCCTCTGAGGGAAGGGAAGAGAAACCAATAGTAATGAAATCACAAAAATGATCTCTGGTTTGGCAAGTGTTACTCTTTCAGATTTGATCAGCTGAGATGTTTATCCACTTCTCTGCTTTCAAATCAGGGAAACAAAAATGAAAGAAAGAAAAACGTTCTTTCTTTTCCTTTTTTCTTTTTCTTTTTCTTTTTCTTTTTCTTTTTCTTTTTCTTTTTCTTTTTCTTTTTCTTTTTCTTTTTCTTTTTCTTTTTCTTTTTCTTTTCTTTTTCTTTTCTTTTTCTTTCTTTTTCTTTTTCTTTTTCTTTTTCTTTTTTTTTTTCTTTCCCTTCTTCTTCTTCTTCTTCTTCTTCTTCTTTCTTCTTCTTCTTCTTCTTCTTCCTCTTCTTTTTCTTATCATTGTCATTGTCATTATCATTATCATTATTATAAATCTTTTTATTATTGTTAATTATTTGTTATTTTTATTATTTTCTTAATAAAGCAGAGCTTACACTATGTTGGCTTTAGTGTCCCAGCCTCCATTCTGGCTCTTTTGCATAAAACATACCTTTGCACATGAAAGGATGGCTTTTGGTCTTGTAATTGATTTTGTTTCTCAAGTAAGTGTGACCTGGCATAACATACTGCAGATTGCAATTCCAACAGGCTTTTTGGGTTACTTGGTCTCTTTAAAAAATACAGCTCACTTCACCTCTGACTTACTTATCAGAGAAAGAATAGAACAATGGCCAAATTTGCATTCTTTCCTGTCTTGTGTCATGGTTGGGGGTGCAACACAGCTGGAAGGCAGAGTACCTCAGTGCAATCAAATTCCATGTTTCACATCCTGATCTTTACCTCTCTGAATTCTGCCCTTGCAGTCACAGTGTTCTCCAGTCTGTGACACTACAGGAAAATTATTTCCTACCTTTGCTTCATGTTCAAATTAAATTGGAAAATACTCATTTGTTGTACCAGAAGTTCTCACCAGGATTTGATTTGTCACTTGAGCTGAGGAAGGGTCTGGAGGCCCAGCAGGGGCTGAGGGAGGTGAGAAAGGGGCTCAGCCTGGAGAAAAGGAGGCTCAGTGAGGCCCTTCTGGCTCTGCACAACTCTCTGGCAGGAGAGGGCAGGGAGGCTGGAGTTTATCTCCATGAGATTACAAGTGATAGGTGAGAGGAAATGGCCTTAAGTTGCACCAGGGCAGATTTAGACTGGATATTAGGGAAAATGGTTTTTTGAAAGGGTGGACAGATGTACAACAGGCTGCCCAGGGCAGTGGTTGAGTCAACATCCTTGGAAGCATTCAGAAAATATGTGGACAAGGCACCTGGGAACGTGGTTTAACAATGAGCATGGCAGCACTGGGTTAGTGGACTCAATGATCTTAGAGGAATTTTCCAACATTACCTATTTTTATGATTCTGTGACTCATAAGTAGCTGCCTTCTCTGAGGACAAAGAGGCAAGCTGTGACCTCAGGGACACCACATCTGTCATTTCTTGTTCTAGACAGATGCCCTTGAGTTGGCCCACATATTACAGACAAGAGATTTTTACACAACGACTTTAGATCTTCTTAATACTCAGTTATGGAACAGCCACCCTCATACTGATGAGCAGAGAATACACTCAGTCTCCTGAATATAGATCTCTGTGTTCCACCTCTTTTATTTTGCAAAGCACAAGACCAACCAGGAAGTCCCTGTGTCTTGAACAAGAGACAAAGAGCAGACAGGAAATCCAGCTTGCTTTTTGATTGCAAATAACCAAAGACCATAAATTCTCAGGAGCTCTGAGCTTGTGACACAAACTTTTGCCAGGGCTATTGGTGTGAGCATGGTGCATTGTGAAGCCCACATAAACAGCCAATGCTAAACAGTGATTAGCACATTCCTCATCCCTATTTATCTTAACAAGACTTTTCCGTGTAGGAAAGTGCTGCAGTTGTCATTAAAACTGTTTCATTTGGATTGCCGTATTCCAGGCAGATTCCAGGAAGGGACTGATTTCCAACAAACAGTGCTTCTTCTGCAGACTGCCCCAAACAGAACATACAGCTCAGGCTTGCAGCACAGCAATGACAGGCTGTGGCTGGGAGTAAAGAAAGCAAGAACCTCTGAACTGATGTACAGTGGAAAGCTGAGGGAGCTACAATACCCCTGCTTCATCAGGGAAATAAGGCAAGAATAAATAAGGAAAATCTGGCCCTGCAGCTACTTTAGTGTTTGCTCCATATATGTTTAGCACTGAGTTTTCCTGACCTCTGGGCTGAAGTTCTCAGCTTGTGTCCAGATGGGTTGATGACAAGTAAACATGGGACACTGTGGTCCTGTTCTTGTCAACAGGGTTTTTAAAGCTAATTCTGCTCTTACTCCATGAAGTGGGTTGACTCCCTCTGCTCCATCCTTCCCTTAAGAGGAATTATGCCTGAAATTGGATTGCATAACTGCAGGAGGAAGGCGAGTCTGGGGGAAAGATCTTGTTTAGTAATTACACTTAACAGATCAAAAATGCTGCTTTAAAATAAACCTCTTTTGCAAGAAGTATATTATTATTATTAATAATAATAATAATAATTTAGGCAGCGCAGTTACTGATTAATAACATAATTGTGCCCTTTGATGGAAGCTTTTATGTAGGGATCTCAAAGGTTTGGTGGTAACAACAGTGGTGTTGCTGACCTAGAGGGACAATTGTAGAAATTGAGGAATGGGAAAGTTCTTAGTTTATGCTGCCAGGTGGAGAATGAGAGCCTGTGGTAGGTAGAGAGCGCACAGATCTTTCGCCTCTGAACTCTCTGCCTTTAGCCACAGATCAGCAACCCTGGAGACTGTTAGTCAGAGAAAAGTTTCACCTCATACTCCTCAGGATGTCTGAGATTTCAGATGCAGGCAGGATGCTCCTACATGCTTCTCTCCTATCCATCCTTTCTGTTTCATAGATATGCCTTGAGAGGTGAAGCCATAGCTAAAGGTGTGCAGAAAATAAAATATTAACCTGAGTCTCATCTATATGTAACAGTTCCTTATTTATTCTGCTGTTATTGGTACTCATTAAAACCACTCAGTGAATAACCTATGAAGGAAAAAAGACATTTCTTCTCCCAGAGAAACCAAACTCCTCCCACTTACCCGCTGTGCTGAAAGTCTCCATCATCATTAATTCGTTTAGCTGGATAACCAGTTTGTGTGATAAACAGCCCGTGGACAGTCTCTGCATGGAAGAGATTAGGAAGGTGTGTTGGGTTGCAATACAGGATGTGGCCAGAAATATGTATTCTATCACCATCTGTTGAAGTCGGGTGGGGAAGTGATCCTTATCTCCGTGGCACTTACTATCTGTTAATGGGCCATCCTTAAAACCAGGTGAGGCAATCATTTTCATTTTTTTCACAACCCATCCTCCCTCCAGGAAGATATCATCTGCTGCTGGACCATTAAGTCCCACTGTATGACTGATAAAATTACATCATCCCATTGGGAGAGGCTCCAGCTAGGGGGAGGAGCCAAGCCTTTCCTACCTAGATAAAAACTGAGATTTTTGACACCAAGATACCTTCTTTCCAATGGATTCCAGAGGAAAGCCGGACCTTTGCACATCATCCCTGGACCTTCAGAGGAAAACTGCACCCTCTTACAGGATTACTGCTTCAACTGAACCACATCTGCCACTGCAGGAGAACTGTAACTACCATTTAATGGGACTGCTACCAACACCAGGACTGACAGGGTGTCAGGTTGTATTCTGACTCTCAGGGTTGGGATTGTTCTTTGTAATACTGTACTTCTATTTTAATTTTCCTAGTAAAGAACTGTTATTCCTAATTTCTATATCTGTGCCTGAGAGCCCCTTAATTTCAAAATTATAATAATTTAGAGGGAGAGGGTTTACATTCTCCATTTCAAAGAGAAACTTCTGCCTTTATTGGCAGACACCTGTCCTTCAAAGGACAGATTTTGGTGCCCAACGTGGGGCTCGAGAGCATCAAGAGATAAAAGAAATAACAATTCTTGAGTACTCTCATTTTTTTGTGCTGGACATAGAAACCTCATTAGGTGGCATCATGTGGTCTAGCTTACCCTGGTTCAGGTGGCACATGATCGTGGCTATATTTCTCCCATTTGCATTTATCTAAACATGGGCCCTATAACTAAGGCTACTGTGTCTGTTATTCAGTTTGCTTTATGGGTTAATAAGGTGAGGAATTCATCATAGATTTTTAACTTCCTTTGGAGGGCCGTACATGGATTCAGGGCTATCACACTAACTGTATGTTTTTGGGGTTACTTTAACAATGGCACCTACTGTGAGGGAATGACACCAGGGAAAATTTTCTCCCAACCCTTCACCCAGTTTTTTGAGTCTACCCCACCAGTTTTTGAAGGGTTCAAATATCCTCTGAATGCTAATGATACCATACAATGGCTGGTGTTACCGATAAGCCTGTTCTATTTAGCATTCAGAGATAAGGGGATATTGGCTTGGATAACAACCCTGATACCTACCCCAGGAAATAGAGGTGCTGCCCCAAAGCCTGACACTGCCCCAAAGACAAGGGATGCTGCCCCAAAGCCAAACCCTGCCCCACAGGAGGGCGCTACCCCACTACCCAAATGAAATGGAAGTAATGGAGAAGATGTGCCAGAAGCTAAAGGAATACTTTTCCCCAGCTAGTGAAGAACCCTCCCCCTGCCTTAAAGAAGGAGAGTCAGATTATGCTGCAGTGGAACCTGTAGATGTTACATCTGTCCAGGTTCCAGCTGAACCACAGGGGCAGTCACAGCCAGCAGCAGTCGCCCCTGTGGAAACTAGAAAATCTAAGATGAAAACAAAGCACCTAATTAATAAGGATAAGAAAAGAGGGCCCTCACAACCAGCAGGAGAGCCAGAGAGTAAAATCGTCACCAAGTCCCTCTTGTACGGAAGTCTCCGTAACCTGCAAAAAGATATAGCACGACGGGGCCATGAGGCTTTTACAACTTGGTTACTTCGGGTCTGAGACCTTATAGGAACAGGTGTGCAACTGGATGGCACTGAGGCAAGGAATTTGAGACCCTTGACCCAAGACTCCGGTGTGGATCAGGTATTTGTAAGGGAGTCAGGCCTCCTGTTCCTCTGGGAACAATTTTTAATGAGTGTGAGAGAGAGATTTGTCCGCAGAGAGAGAACGCAGGAGGACAATCATAGAATGCATTGGAAGACCCTTGAAGAAGGAATCCAGCAGCTGAAAGAAGTGGCAATATTAGAGGTACTCTAATATTGGGATAGACAGCATGACAATGACCCTGACAAAGCCAAGTGCACAGGGCAGATGTTGTAGCATCTAGCAAACCTGGAGGCATCTAAATATATCACCTTTATTGCGATGATTAATGCTGATAACCTAGAGACAGTGAGTTCTATTGCTAACAAGCTCAAAAATGTTGAGAGTGTAATGAATGGCCCAATAGAAGCTCATGTCTCTGCTGTAGTCAAGAGCCTCCAAGAGGAGATGAGAGAAGTGAGGGAGGAAGTGAGGAAGATCAATGTGGTACCAGTGCGAGTCACAGGCCCCCAAGTTAGAGCCCAACTCCCCCCAGCTAGGGAGAAAGGGTACAACTCACGAGCTGACTTACAGCTGTTTCTGCGAGACCATAGGAAAGACATGAAAAAATAAGATGGGAAACCCACTTCTGTCCTGGCAGCACGGATGTGTCAACTCAGGGAGGGAAGCACTAACCAAGGGAGTTCTACTAAAGTAAAGATAGCCTTGACCTCACATAACCAAGGTGCAGGGTACTACGGAAAAAAAGATAATGTGTCAGACCCACTTGAAGGAACCTCTACTATGTATGCCCAGGAAGGAAATAATAACCAGGGCTAGAGGGGCCCTGACTCTAGCCAGGGAGAGGCAAGGGATAACAAGATCTATTGGACAGTGTAGATCCGATAGCCTGGCACATCAGAGCCACAGAAACATGAGGCATTATATAATTCTGGTTCACAGTGTACCCTAATACCATTAGAACATGTCGGGGAAGAACCTGTCTCCACTGTTAGGGTGACGGGGGGATCACAGGAATTCACTTTGCTGCAAGCTGAGATTAGCCTGACAGGGAAGGGGTGGCAAAAACATCCAATTGTAACTGGCCCAGTGGCACCGTGCATTCTAGGCATAGACTTCCTCAGGAACGGCTACTACAAAGATCCAAAGGGACTCAGGTGGGCTTTTGAATAGCTGCTGTAGCGGCAGAGACCATCAAGCAGTTGAACACCTTGCCTGGACTGTCAGAAAATCCATCTGCAGTGGGACTCCTGAAAGTGACAGAGCAACAGGTACCAATTGCCACCATGACAGTGCACTGCCGGCAGTACTGGACAAATCGAGATGCTGTGATCCCCATCCACAAGATGATCCGTGAGCTGGAGAGCCAAGGGGTGGTCAGCAAAACCCACTCACCCTTCAACAGCCCCATCTGGCCTGTGTGCAAGTCTGATGGAGAATGGAGATTGACTGTGGACTATCGTGCATTGAATGAAGTGACTCCACTGCTGAGCGCAGCCGTGCTGGACATGCTGGAACTGCAGTACGAGCTGGAGTCCAAGGCAGCAAGCTGTTATGCCACCATTGACATTGCCAATGCATTTTTCTCTATTCCTTTGGCAGCAGAGTGCAGGCCTCCGTTTGCTTTCACCTGGAGGGGCATGCAGTACACCTGGAACCGACTGCCCCAGGGGTGGAAACACAGTCCCACCATCTGCCATGGACTGATCCAGGCTGCACTGGAAAAGGGTGAGGCCCCAGAACATTTGCAATACATCGATGACATCATTGTGTGGGGGAACACGGCAATGGAGATATTTGAGGAAAAAAAAGTCATCCAGATTTTGCTGGGAGCCAGCTTCGCCATAAAAAAAAACCAAAGTCAAAGGACCTGCCGGAGAGATCCAGCTCCTGGGAGTGAAGTGGCAAGATGGACGGCACCAGGTCCCCACTGAGGTCATTAATAAGATCACTGCAATGTCATCACCAACAAGCAAGAAGGAAACACAAGCTTTCCTAGGTGCCATAGGCTTTTGGAGAATGCACATCACTGAGTACAGCCAGATTGTGAGCCCTCTCTACCTGGTCATCCTCAAGAAGAACGATTTCCACTGGGGCCCTGAACAGCAGCAAGCCTTCGCCCAGATCAAACAGGAGATCGCTCATGCTGTAGCCCTTGGCCCAGTCAGGACGGGACCAGAGGTAAAGAATGTTCTCTACTCTGCAGCCGGGAACCATGGTCTGTCCTGGAGCCTCTGGCAGAAGGTGCCTGGTGAAACTCGAGGCTGACCTCTGGGATTCTGGAGCAGAAGTTACAGAAGGTCCAAAGCCAATTACACTCCCACAAAGAAAGAAATCTTAGCTGCCTATGAAAGAGTTCAAGCTGCCTCAGAGGTAACTGTCACGGAAGCACAACTTCTCATGGCACCCCGACTACCTGTGCCTGGGTGGTTTAAAAGAACAGTTCCCTCTACCCACCATGCCACCAACGCCACATGGAGCAAGTGGATTGCTCTCATCACGCAGCACACCAGTGTTGGCAACCTGAATCGCCCTGGGATTTTGGAGATAATTACAAACTGGCCAGAAGGTGAAGATTTTGGTCTCACCAATGAAGAAGAGGAGAAACAAGTGACCCCAGCCAAAAAAGCCCCACCATATAACCAACCGCCAGCCGATGAAACATGCTACACTCTTTTCACTGACAGTTCCTCCTGTATCGTGGAGATAAACCAGAACTGAAAAGCAGCCATATAGAACCCCATGACAAGTTGCACAAGCTACCAAAGGAGAAGGTAGATCAAGTCAACTTGCTGAACTCAAAGCTGTTCAGCTGGCCTTGGATATTGCTCAAAGAGAGAAGTGACCAAGCTCTACCTTTACATTAATTCATAGACAGTAGCCGATGCTCTGTGAGGTAGGCTGAAAAGGTGGAAAAAGGCTAACTGGCAACATAGAGGAAAACAAATCTGGGCTGCTGAGGAGTGGAAAGACATTGCCACTCGGGTAGAGAAGCTACCTGTAAAAGATATCATCTGCTGCTGGACCATTAAGTCCCATTGTATGACTGATAAAATTACATCATCCCATTGGGAGAGGCTCCAGCCAGGGGGAGGAGCCAAGCCTTTCCTACCTAGATAAAAACTGAGATTTTTGACACCAAGATACCTTCTTTCCAATGGATTCCACATCACCCCTGGACCTTCAGAGGAAACACTGCACCATCTTACAGAATTACTGCTTCAACTGAACCACATCTGCCACTGCAGGAGGACTGTAGCCACCATTTAATGGGACTGCTACCAACACCCTGACTGATGGAGTGTCAGGTTGTATTCTGAGTTTGTCAGTGTTTTGGGACTGTTCTTTGTAATACTGTACTTCTATTTAAATTTTCCTAGTAAAGAACTGTTATTCCTAATTCCTATATCTTTGCCTGAGAGCCCCTTAATTTCAAAATTATAATAATTTAGAGGGAGAGGGTTTACATTCTCCATTTCAAAGAGAAGCTTCTGCCTTTATTGGCAGACACCTGTCCTTCAAACCAGGATAACAGGGAATCAGAAAACTGTCCAAGCTTCTAATGAATCAGATTTTGCTCCTAAACCCACTAAAGATATCTGTTTCAAAACCAAAGCTGGTGTCACTGACAGGCCAGTTGAAATCAAGTTGCTAATACAACATCCTTTTATTCAGGGTGTTGTCATTTCAATTCCCTATTCCTTTATGCTCCCCAGCAATACAGCCACCTTCCTGATGGAGTGTGAAACCCACCAGAGGAGAGGTGATCACTTCTGAAGGTGCTCTGCCCTTCTGGTTTGTTTCTACCTCCTGCTCTTCACAAGTTGCCTCTGTACAAGACTAATCATAAGGAATTTCATTTTCCTGCAGCAGCTATTTTTCGAGTGATCCCATGAAAAGCAACCACAGTGCCAAAATAAGATATTCTGATGACCACTATCAGAGATATAAACAACCTTTTTTTTTTTTACTCTTTCTCTCTCTTTGTCCTCAGTACCTCTCTAAAGTCAGCAAAACATCTGCCTTCCAGAAATTCTTTGGGCCAACATGAGCAAACTCATAGCCTAGACTAAATGCTCTGGGGCTGATGGCAGGACTGTCTGAAGTAACAGGAGATACTCCACTTGTCAGACATCAATGCTCTGAGGTCAGTTGTTAGAACACCCTCAGAGTATTAAATTGGTGATGGCTTTCTCAGTGGTGGGGGTGGAGACTCATGCTGGCTTTTCTTGCAGCACCAAGTATAGACATGAATTTAACCCTTTACCAGGTTGTCACCCACACTCCTTTACCAGCAACTGTCATCTGCAGCCCCTAGAGGATCCAAAAAAAAAAAAAAAAAGCAGTACCTTGGGGAATTCATATTGATTTTTTGTGGAAAGAATGAAGCAACATGACAATAAAGTAATAGGAAAAATCCAGCAATGAGACCTGGCAACATGAAAGAGATGCAGTGTGCACCAAATTATCAAAAAACTGCATTCATCCTTCCCTCCAAAGAGCTGAACCAGCAGAAGAAAACGAAGTGGGAGGAGGTAGAGGTTAAGAAGGTTGAGCAGCTCTTCCAATCAGTGATGGATAAGTTGATTGTACTGGAAATGCAAAAAAAGACCCTTCCATTTGGTATTCTGCATCTCACAATGGCCAGTGGTGGATGCAGAGGGGAGAATACATATGGCAATACCCTGAATGCCCCCCATCCACTGCCTGTTTGCAGCTCAGGAGCTTCACGACCCACTTTGGTTCCTCCAGGAACTTGCTCAAACGTCTGTGAGCATCCTCTGGTAGAAAAGGGAAGGGGTTCCTGGCAAGTAGGAGGTAGCAGTGATATCATTATTGTTAAAGGGAGGTAATCTGCCAAGTCTTATTCTCCAGAGCTGGGATGGAGGGCAAAGAGATAAATATGTAAATTACAGCAGAGCATCAAGCTGCTCTCACCAAAAATTCTCTTTACATCACCCTCCATTTGGAAAAAAAAAGAAAGGGTGGAGAAAGAAAATAATCTGAGACTTAGTGTTCTGGGCACTGACCAGAAATCAGAGGACAGTTTCTTTGCATCTGACAGAACATGAAGATGATTATTTTCAGGCTTATTTGAAGTTCGGAGCAACTGATCAGAACAGTCTGATGAGGGACTTCAGCAACCCCAGTGCTTTACTGCTTCTTTGTGTTCCAGAATTGCCTGCAGCATTCTAAATATTTATTTACTGTGTTTATAATATTTATATATTTTTTACAAGCATTCATTGTTTTGTTCTGAAACTATTTGCTATTGTCTCTTTGAATGCTGACCAAAAGTAATAAACAGCAAGTTATCAAATTTTATGTGCGCTTGCCTCAAGTTTTAGCTTTGCAAATACTTCCCCAAATGCTCAGGAGATGAGAATTTTCAGCCTCCAGCAAAATGTTTCTGCTAACTTCAGAAATAAATGCAGTGCTGCATATCATGTGCCCAGCATTACATATCCTAGTGTCACAGAGAGACTTCAGCCAGTTTTGAACCAGACTTTGAATTTTCACACCCTCCCACACTGTTGGTATCCTGTGTTCAGCATGTCAGCTTTGTCCTCGGACAACGAATTTCCAGAGAGCAACAAACAAGACAATAAAACCAAGCAGTAATTTGGTCATGTCCCTACATTTGCTGCAACAAGTTTCTGCTTAGAAACTGCCCCCAGGGCCAATGCTGTTTCAGCTACTGCCATCACACGACACTTGCACAGCCTGGGTTTCACAACAGTGGGCAGGTGCAGAGACATGGGGCACCACTGTGCTGTCTGCAAATCACAGTGAAATGGAGAGTTAGTCCTGGAGTTTAAAAAAAAAAATCAAAATACAACAACGACAAAAAAACCCCCCACCAAAATAAACAAAAATAACCCCCACCCCACAAACAAAATCCCCAAAACCAAAACTCCCCAAAAAATCTAACAAAAACCCCCTCAACCCCCCCCAAAAAAACCCCCAAACAAACAAATAAATAAAATTTTAAAACCCACCAAGAAAACAAACCAACTCCCTTCAAAGTAATTTTTTAAATCAACAAAAAAACCCCAAAAAATCAACCAACCAAAAATCCCAAAAAGCTAATTTTAAAAACCCTTAAACAAACAAACAAAACCCCCCAAAACAAAAACAAAAAAAGCAAAGCAAAGCAAAGCAAAGCAAAGCAAAGCAAAGCAAAGCAAAGCAAACAACAAAAGGAAAAAAAAAAAAAAAAAAAAAAAAAAAAACAACAACCAAAAAACAAAAAAAAAAAAAAAAACAAGAAACAACCATCAAGAACCAAAACCCAGCCAAAAAAGCCCTGATAATTAGAAGGAGTTTCTATGGTTTCTTTGAGGGAAATTGTGCTCATCGCGATTGAGGCACGGACCTATTGATTCCTGCCTACTGTGTTCCTTGGCTAATGCCTTCATCCACTCACTTTCTACATTTCCCTGAGAGCTCTTTTACACTAGGGTGAAGGAGCTTTCAGATGCTTGCAGGGCCATTTTACTGCAATAAGGCAAAACCAAAAGGATTGTACATTTTTATTTCCTTCTAGGGGTGGAAGGGAGGATAGGGAAGACATGGCCTGTGGAAAGAAGGCGGTGACAGGATACACAAGACTGAGCCCTGTGAGATAGCAAACATGAACAAAACGAATCCCTTCCCATCTCAGGATGGTGTCTGAGGAGATTGTATATACAAATACTTCTAAAAAAATACACAAATAAACAAGTAATTTCTGCAGGTGCTCACCTGCTACATAGAGGCCTTCACATGCCCGGAGTGGGCCCTAGGACAGCTTGGGCTGTTGTTTCCAGGTTTGCATCACTGTTAATCAGTTGAGCTTTCTGGAAAATTATTTATTAAAACCTCACAAAGCTATTAAGGTTTGATTTTTTTTTTCCCTCCTTCTGGGACTAGTGACAAGCATTTGCTTCCAGCTTGCAGAAAAGTTGTAGCAGCATCACAAGTCTCTTTAGAAAGAAAAAAAAAGAAGCCCATGCAAGGGACTCGGTGAGTGCCAAGCATTTCCTAGTGGTTTTACAAAGGAATCCTTTTTTTTTTTTCCTTCACAGTGAAACACAGAGGTTAACATAGAGCTGGAGAAACAAGACTCAGAAAACTCAGAGAAACTCAGGTGGCACCTGTGGGGATGGAGGAGGAGAGGCAGACAAAGGACAGCAGGGATGGATGAGGGGTGATTAGGGTCATTATTCTGTGGCCCCAGCTCTGCAAGGGTGGGGAAGAAGCCAGGAGAGCTTGCTGCAGCAAAAAACAGTTATTTCTGCCGTGCCTGGGTGTGACTGCATGACCGCACCTGCTTGGCTCCCTTGGTAGGCAGAGGCTCTCAGGTTTTCCTGGAGAATAACAACATGTAAGAAGAGGAGAGCCTCCCAAAAGAAACATCTGGGACAAATAAATAAATAAAGGGAGATTTACGTACTTGTGAGGGAAATAAAAGTCAGTTTCTAGAAGCAGGCCTTTCAAACCTTGATGATTTAACACAGCTAATTGCATAACAATGTCAGGCAAGGTAACAGGTTCTCTCCTGATCTCCACACACCTGGAAATGCCATTTTAATGGAGAATCTCTTCCAAAACAACTTGAAATTTCTCTCAGTCAGATGTTAGGGACACAGACACACAGCTGAAGATCCTCTCTGTGACTACAAGTCCCTGATACACACACTTTATTCCTTACACTTCACATCTAGTCTTCTCTGAAATTTACTGTACACATTGGGTGAATATCTCAGACTTTATATGACCTCTCTTACTGGGGCAAACTCCTCCTTGTGACCATCAGTTTTTAAAAAGATGCAGAGCTTTCTGTTTTCCTTCTGTTTTTATATGACATCACTATCAACTCAAGACTTGGAACAGAAATGATTTATTTCTCCTTTTGTCTCTCACCTTGCGATAGTCTTCTTTTTCTTTCTTTTTCTTTCTTTTTCTTTCTTTTTCTTTCTTTTTCTTTCTTTTTCTTTCTCTCTTTTTTTTTCCCCTGTGTTTGACTGTTTTGAACTCTCTTTACTTTGCCCTTAGAGACACTTTTGTTCAGAGAATCAGCAGGTATGAGGGTAGCAGGACCAGGTGGTTGTACCTCTGTGGGACTGGATCACCATGGTGCGGGTGATCCCCTATTGCTGCAGCACCAACAGGTCACCTCAGCACGCTGGAATTTGCGGGACCAGCCACCCCAGACAAAATTTCTGTGGCTTTCCTTTTCATTGACAAAGGGCCATGCACCTTGAAAGACACTGCTTGTTTCTTCAGCTTGGCCCATAGATGTCAGGTTTTACATCAGGGCAAGAAACACTGCTCAGAACACCAAGGCAAGGTCTGCAGCCCACCTGTGGTGGTTTGCAGTGCTAGAGATTTCTACTATTTAGAGGACAACACCTTCACTAACCTGTTATCCCTTGTTCTTTCAACAGCTGGTGCTTCCTTGTCTCCCTCTTTTTCTTTTCACTTAAGTAATGTTATAGGACTGAGGACAGTGCCACGCTTTGTTTTATGCCAGTAGTTTGTGCAAAGGGAATGATCAGCTACTGAAAGAGTAGCCAAATGAAATTCTCAGAACCTCTCCAACAGAAGTAATGATCCTGTAGATTATTGTATCCCAGAAAAAATAAGGGCTCTTCTCCATGGTGTTTTCTAATCAGTTAGCTCCTATTTCTGTCTCTACTGGAGACACCAGGGGAATGAAAACAGCCAATTATATTGCAACAAATTGAAGCAGGGCTGTCTTGGTGCTGGCAAGATGAACTGGACAGAAAGACTCCCATCTATGAGAGTTTGGTTCTGGCTCAAGCCCTGTTCAGCAAAGAACTGAAGCATGTGTGTGTTCCTGTTGCTGCACTGCAATGCCAGCTGGAGGCAAGTTGCAGTGCAGTGGAGTAATGGGTGTTGCACAGAGAGAAATCAGCACTGAAATGGACAAGCTGGGCTTCCCTGACCTTGCTTCTGCTCTGAAACGGAGGTGATGAAGATGTCAGGGTACCACTGCCTTCAAATAGCTATGAAATGTGTCATGGCACAAAAAAGAAAAGGTACCTGGCTGTCAGGATGCAGTTCCAGTTCTTACTCCAGCATGTCAGCATTTCCTAGCTTGCCAGAAGAGTTTTTTGGGCAAATTTTGGTTCTCTGCAATTTAAGACTGCCAGTTTTTTGGTTGCTAATACTCAATCTGTATAAATAAAATTAACCAAACTGCAATCCTTGGTCAGACATACATATATGATTATGGGTAAAATGCATTCATAAGATATGTCTTGACATACCAACATCTGGCAGACTTTTATTTTTAGTGGACATGAGACTTCTGGGATCAGATGTACTAAATATGAAATATTGAACTCTCTGAAATCAGTTCAGTCACTAATTTTTCCTGTACCTATCTAGACAGGCTCCATTTATTACAATGAGTAAAATGCATCTGTTGTAATATTCCCACCTCTCTTTACATGATCCAGCTTTTATAAAACAAGGATAACGAGGTCAGGAGCGTATTTTCAGTATTGTTAAAGGTATTGAATGAATTGCAGACCTGAAGATAATAAAATGGCACAGTAAGGCACTCTGAGGCCCTCTTGTCCTTTTGAAATAATTATGACTCAGGCCCTTAATGGACCACATGCATTTTGGCCACAAGTATGTTATTCTTTCATCAAATAAATATGTGGAAAGTCATTTACTTCAGCAAGCACCACCAGGCATTTGGTGCCTGGTGAGTCAATCTAACTGAAGCCAGAGTCCCAACCTGATTGTTGTGCATAGATAATGCATGTTAATGACTGCAAAATGAGAACCCTAATTTGTGCATTCCTACAGATGATGGATCAATTCTTTAATTCATCATCGTGCCTTTGATGCTGATTCTGCTATTCCAAATCTTGAGTTTACCTTTTACTTGTCAAAAAGAAAAGGGGCGAGAGGGGTCGCTTTTATCTATTTTTCAAATGTTTCAATTCCATTATATATTTTAATCTTCAATTACTTATTAATAAAACAGGATTATTGATTTCATGCATCTGTTTACATTTCTTAGTGTTTATTTAACCAATTTCTTTAATAGTGGTCTCAACTCCAGTTTTGCTTTAGTTCACTGAAATGAAAATGACTAAATATCCACTAACTACAATTACAAATAAGCTGTTTCGTCCTGAAAAGATAGGTATCTCCCAGGTGCAGTTCTTGGCCTTTATTCACTGGTAGTCCAGCAATCATTATTTTAGTGGCAATTACAATGACTGTTAATTTGTGAAGTGGGATTTAAGAAGAGATCCCTCAGCTTGTAAAGCAATCAAAACGCAATCGTTAAAATCTCAGGGACCAGAAAATTGCTTCAAGGACTTTAGTGATCATAAACCGAAGTTTTATTTTCCACACCAATCAAGACACCAAGTGTCACACGTAGGAGAATTCTTCATGCCAAAAATTCCATGTGAGGAAAGTAAAGAAGATGTTTCCCACTGAAAGTGGAGAAATAAAATACGGAAATCAAGCCCACAGAGCTCCAAAGAGACAGGTTTCCTTCTATGCTCTTTTAGAGGCAGTTCCGAAATTTAGTACCTTACTGTCTACCAAAATCATTGGCTTTTGTGTCTCACTTTTCACTGCAAAGCCTGTAAAGTGTCTTAGTGCAGGAATCTCTCTACACATTGCTAAGATGCAGATGGAATGGTGGGTTTTGGCTTCCTGCCACTTGTTGTCATCTGCTTGGATCTTTCTCTGCCTGCCATCTTTCACCTTTATACTTCTGTATGTTTCTCACAGTAGAAATTTGGACAGCCAAATACTTTGTTGAACTTATGGGTGGTTTTTCAGTGGTTATAAACTGCTCTTTTTTCAGATTGTTGGCACAATTGCCATATGGCAATTGTTGCCAGCTGAAGGTCTGTGCTTCAGTACATGACATCACATCAGCATACAATCTTCCTTACTCATCTGATCCAGGAGATGCAAGTGGAAACCTCTTCTCTACAATAAAAGAGTATTTGTGAGTCTTCTACTCCCATTAGCAAAATACTCCGTACAAGCTTAACCCAATGTTTGTGATCAGTGTAATTGCAGCTGCTTGAGTGCTGTGCTGAATCAGCTCCTTCCTTCTACTTTCAGCCCATCTTTCCCTTTGAAATGCAAACACTATCATAGATTAAACTCCAGTAATGCAGATAGGCTTGCAGATTTAATCTGCACAAGTCATGCAAATACTTTCGCCGTATTTGCCCTGATCTGGAGCTAAATTGGCTCCTCTGGTTGCAGAGCAATGCTAATTTCTAGCAATCCCCTGCTAGAACTGTCCCCGTTCCACTGGGCAGCAGATGCTCTGAGCTCCTCATGTCAGGCATGACGCAGCTTATGCAGGATGAGGGTGCAGTTTGTCACGGCAGGAAGACAGGTCAACCACAAAGCCACTCTTCAAAACCCTAACACAGATGACCTGGGCGGAGATATGGCAAAACTCTCCTCAACCAGGTCCCTGCACTTATTTCAGGTAATTCAATATTCTGTGGAGATTAAATGCAAACTCCACATCCAGTGTATATTACTTCTAGCAGACCCCATCTTCAAGAAGGAATAGTTCAAGTGAAGATCTACATGAAAGTGAATTAGTTAATGCACTAGTTTTGCATGAAAAGTCACCTGAGAGGAGGAGCACAGAGCCACACACAGGGGCTGTTTCCTCTATGAACTTCCTCTGTGAGTTCCTGGGACCAATCGGAGGGCTGATTTAATGATTGGCAGCCTGGGTAACCAATTAAAAAGTTACTTCGTTTTCATGACTCACCTCGGCGAAGGTATGCTCTCTTTTTTGTCTTCTGGCTTGCTTGAGGTGACGGCAGCCAGCTCGGCCCAGCCTGGCTGCCCTCCCGATGCGGCCTGGCCAGGCAGGGGTGGGGGAGCCACCGAAGCCCACTCTGTTTTCAACTAGGAGCCCTGATGGCCAACGAAAAGAGAAATCTTTGCTAAGAACCTAGTTTCCCCCCAGTATGGCTACAGCTCAGCCAGGGCCCTATTGCCATCTCGGAAGCAGCCGTGGGGAGGCGAAGCCCCCCAGCTGCCCACGCATCTTGGAGGAAATGCAGCTGGGCTCTGTTCCAGCCGAGCCTCCCTCCCGCATTTGCTTGCCGGGCTCTGCAGTTTCATCCTCCTCCACACAGCCTGCACAGCCTGAAAATACTGGCACAGCTCCAAGATGGCGTGGCCCAGCTCCTTCACCTTCTGTGTGCAATTTTAACCCTTCCAATGCTCGGATAAGACTGCAGATCTCCTGACCTCCCTTGAATGAGAGGAGTAATGCAGAAAGGATACTAGAGTCAGGCAAGAGGGAGCCCAGATGGGAAGAGATTGAGGAGATGCTATGAAAAGATTGCCTGAAAAGAACCTTTTTTATAAGCTGTGAGGGGCTGGACTACACTGAAAATTCCTTTAAATTGTGGAGAGCTACTTGGGGGGGTTGAAGTGCTTGAGAAAAAGATCCTTTGCCCTGAGGCAATGGGGGTCTCTCTTCTGGAGAATGGAAAGATGAACAGAGACATTTGATGGAAAAAGAAGTGAACTTCTTGCCTTTGAATAAATAGCTTGCCCTTAAAAGTAATACCCTGGGAGTTTTTTGACATGACCCATATAACAGCTCTGGAAAGACTGTGAAGATGGGAGGAGTTTCATGATTTGCGGATTTTCCTGAGCAGATGCAAATTGTGAAAGTGAAGACAAACCCCATGGCTAAACTAAGAAGGAGCTTCTCTCTCTCTAGAGTGAACTGAAATGATTATTTAAGTGAAAAACTGACTGAAGTGTCTCTGTATGTTGTTAAGAAATATGGAAGGTGGGAAGGAGGAGGGAGTGATCTGGAAATCTTATTCTAAATTTCTTATTTTCTCTGTGTTAGTAATAAATCTCTTCTTTATACCCTTTTAAGTTTTAGGCCTGCCTTGTTTTTGCTCCCAAATCCTGTTTCCAGGAAAAATTGAGTATATTAAAAATTGGCAAACCCAAACCAAACCGAGACAGTTAACATTTTCCAAAATTTCCCAGTCTCTCCTGTCTCTTGTACTTTCCTGATATTCTGGCCTTAATTATAAGTGTTTCTTTTCACTTTTTATTTTTTTCTTCATGTTGTGGCTCAGCAAAGTTTGGGTGAAAGCTAATTATTAAACTATGCCACTTTCAGTGAACATGAGTGTTACGCCAAATCAGCAAGGTGCAATTCTGTGTCATCTTTTTAGCCATTATTAAATTTGATCATCAGCCATCCAGTATTCCCACAAAATTACGTATCACGTTGTAGAGAAAAAAACCCACAATCAATCCCCCATGTCTCTCCCACACATTCAAAATTCAGCTAATTCAAATAACGGTCTTCATATGATCAGCTCTGAAGGACAGTGGTTGTGTGAACAGGCAATACTTTATCTTGTCAAATACTCTTACAGAAAACCAAGACAGCATAATTTTAGTTAATTTACTAAGTCTTAGTTTAATTTCACAATCACCTGTTTCATTAGTTCAGATAATTTTTCTTTTCTGTTCGGATGTGTATTTTATTGCATATATTACAATATAAAACTTAGAAGAAATGGACATACACTCTGGAAGAATAAAATCTGCACTATATTTCTAATCTACTGGGCAAGTAAAATACAGTTTTGAGTTTATTAGGAAGCTAGACAGGTACAGGTCAGGACCTGCTCTGAATACTCATTGCTTCCTATAAGGCTGCATAAGAATCATGTAAAAGAAACAAATATCTGTCAAATTAATGTGTAATTACATACATGATGCCTTGGCTGCAGTTCTTGGCTACAGACTCTCTAGTAAAAAGCATAATACTCTGCTAATGAAGGTAGTATTTTTACATTTTATTTTATTTTAGCAGACAAACATGGTTCAAACACTTTTTAGTATAATATGAAGATGAATAAGCTCCTGCCTTCTTTACCTAACAGCTTTGAAAGAGAGATAAGACCAATGTTTTTCAGGATGATAGCCAGGAGTTTTCATTTTATAGGCTGGATGGATAAATATGGGAATATTTCACCCTGATGCCTCCAAATTAGCTGGATTTGCCTAAACTTTCATTTATGAAATGAAATTCTTTTTTGTCTATTAATGCATTCAAATAATACTTTGAGGAGCCTGGCATAGCAAAACCTGTAATTTAAAAAATGAGGTGGAGACAACAGGACTTGAAGAAAATAGCTATTCTAGGCATATTTTTTTGTGAATGACCATCACAATCTAGGTAAGGTATGAACACCGCAACAAACAGCTTCAGATTTTTCCAAATCTTTTTTGAACCCATTACAGAAGACTCATGAATGAGCCAATTTGTATTTCTGGCAAAATCTTGCTGAAAGAAAAAGATCACTTTTACTTGTAGCAGAAATGTTAATTTAAAGATTTGTAGAGCTTTTTCCTTCTTCGGCATCTTGATCTGAGAAACTAAATGTTTTGACTCAATGATGGAAAACAAGATGTTCTGTTCCAAATCAATGTTTCTAAATGTGAAAAGTATTTTATTGTATCTAGATTTTTTTCCTTTAAATTAAAAATGCTTGCCTTCTTTTGGAAGCAGCTGAATTTCAGTACATCCTTTGCAAGACTTCTGGTGTCTTTCTTTTTGGTTTGGTTTGGTTTGGTTTGGTTTGGTTTGGTTTTTGGTTTTGGGGTTTTTTTGGTTGTTGTTTTTTTGTTTGTTTTGTTGTTTTGTTTTTTTTTTTTTGTTTTGTTTTGTTTTGTTTTGTTTTTGGTTTTGTTTTGTTTCAGATACCTCTCAAAGTTTTTTTTCTGGTCTGAGACTGGTTTAGCCCCTCAGTAATGCTGCTGAGAGAATAGTGGATCTGACTGACTCAACCTGTGGTCTCAGCACACGCTGAGCTGTTTATTGTTTTGCAATAAAGAGCCATGGCTATTTCTAGAAATCAGGGAAATCCCTCTCAAGCTAAGTAAAACATTGGTGTTGGTCCACACCGATGGTGTTGGTCCAAAAATAGAAAGGGAATTTTTTTCAGTAAGATGTTTGTAACAGGAAAACAGACTGATGACTTTGAATGGCTCATGGAAGAATTTCTCCATCTCCCATTATTTATGCAGTGCTGGCACCTTATCGGTCAATAAGCATGTCTTTCTCTTCCCAACCTCTTGTTATAATGCAAAGTACCATTTTTGTTTCAGGTTTTACACCATATCCTCCAGTTTTGGTGTTTTTTAAATCCTTTGTCTTTCTATATCTTCTGATGAACTTTAAGGGCTCTTCACCATTTACACTGATCCATTTTTAATGTCTGAGATTAAAAACACAGTTTATTGCCAAGGTAAAAATGGATTATTATTTTGTGTGATACACTGAAATGTAATGCACAGAGAAAGTTCACTCATCACATGAATTTGAGATGTACCCACAAGTGTCTTTCCGGGACTTGAGTGAGTGTTTACCCTGTAGCATGCATTTTGCACAGCAATATCTCCAAATCAAATGGCTCCATCATGGCACATATTGTAAAAATACAGGGGAAATAAAAGAAAATCCCTATGCAAAAAATGCTTTGCAGGCTATTTGTACAGCACATGCATCAGGCCGGGGGTCAGCCTGCTTGTGAAGCAGAGAGCTGCAAGCAAGATAAACCCCGTTAGACCTACTCACCACGGCATTTTGTGCTGCTTTGTTCTCTGCACAAAATGCCTTCTCTGCAGGTCACTGCACAAAAATTCCTCTCACAGAGAATATTCCTGCACAGTGGTTATGGTTCACAAGTCAGCTTGGATCTGTATCCCACAGGAGGGAATGTTTTTCATTGTTTTCTGCACTGCTGTTATGCTCTTGATTGGAACAAGCTGCTGTCCTTGGGTTAAACCTTGGGCCACTGCCCATTGCTGTGAGTGATGTCAACACATTTTTGAATGTGTGGTTGTTAGCACTCTTTCCAAACAGGTCTCAAAAAAATCATTCTTGCGCTTCACCGTGATTTGTTTAGTAGATGTTTCCCTCTCTCTTGCCCCCCTCGCTATTGGATGGAGCAGCTGAATTATTTTTTTGCAATTTAAACAGGCAAACTTTGTGAATTATTGCTTGCTGACCCCAATTAAGGCTTACAGCTGCTTGGAAGAGGAGACAGTTCACTCCTTTCTCCTTAGTCAGTATCAACAAGTGGACAAAGATTTGAATGGAAGTCCAGTTTTCCACTGCAGTTGGAAGGTGGGTCTGGGTGGAGAGAGGCAGGAGAGACACATATGCTGCTCCATCTTGCACTAGTGTAAGTCCAAGGTATTGATGGAGTTGAGGGGCTGGAAATTTGACTTTGGGAATTAAGTCATCAAATAAAGAAAGAACGATAGTTTAGCCCCAGCCTGTGGGAAGATTGAGGAATCAGAGACAAGGCTCTCATTCATGTTTAAAGCAACCACTTGAGCCTCTTTTCCCTTTGCTGAGCTTTTATCCAGGAATAAGGCATCAATCTTTTCCACTTTGGGAAATGAGCCATCCCTGCCATCAGCAGAAACATTGCAAGGGACAATTCCTGTGTTATTTGTCCTGCCGTGGGTGGAGAGGTTTAATCAAGATTAAGGAACCTGCTTAAGAATGAAAGGTGCTGTGTGATAGAGTCAACTTTCACACTGTCTACTAAATCCTCCTGTTCAGACTTAGGGAATAAATCCACCTGTGGTGTGATTTACAGCACAAACCAGAGCTACAAGAGACCAGTCCTGTCTCCAAGTTTGCCACACACTCCACATTCCCAGTTAGTCAGTCCCATATATATTCATGTATAAATGTCTTTATTTCTGCACATACACTTGTGTACTGATACAAAATTCTGAAAATTTTGGCAGCAAGCTCCATAACTCTGCAGTAGCTGGATGATATTCTGTCACTCTTAATGAATTTCTGATGGTGGTAGCAGTCATGTATGCATTTTTAGAGACTTCTTTGTAGACAAGACTTATAGAATCACTGAGCTGGGCATCAGTTTCATTAGGTTATAGCATACATTTGGGAATGTGATCTGAAAACATGAAAAGTTCTCTACTCACAAGTGCTTTTTCTGGAATAAATGAACTAGCATGCTGCAGTTTCAAGAATATAGGGCTAAGGCCTAGATTTTAGAAATTATTTCAGATAAATTAGTAGCAAACATTTGAATGAATGGTAAAAAGGCCAAGTTCTCAAACCTGAGCCTTAGCGGTGTTCCGGTTTTACCTATCTGAGCTGTTCTGGTACAAACCTCCCTCAAGTGTGTTTATGCATGTGCCAATCCTACCTTCTGGTGACAGCAGAGGGGAAGCATCTGAAAAGATTTTAAATGCTTTGGAGGAAAGACTTGCAAATGAGAAAAGTCCTCAGATTAAGTGAGGTTTTAAGCTCTGACTAGATTACTTTTCTGCACATACCACCAGACCACCAGGAGCATCACCATATGTGCCTGCCCCTAGCTAGCAAGGGCAGATCTCCCACAAGACAGATTATGATTTGCAGTTGGAAGAAGAATGGATATTGTTAGGGAGAAAGACAAAGAAAATTAAAGAAATGATAAATTAGTCACATGTTGCCTTTTGAAATGGTTGGAGAATTAAGAAATCATAAATTCTGGATAGATTAATTTATGGTTGTTCCCTCTCTCAGATGTGTAACTGACAGAGAGCAGATGTCCAGCTTCACTCCTAGGAATCCTTCAGCTAATCCCAAAGTCTGAGTCCAAAACAAGGAACTTCTGCTAACAAAAGCTCAGCTGCTTTGAATGCTCTGAACATGCACCAGATGATGGTGGTCCGCAAAATATTTGTGAATAACCAAATGGGATTTTGGTTAAAGTCAGTAAAAACCACTCAGATTTAATCAAGCTGGCACACATGAAATAACATAATAGCCAGCGTAACTTTTGGTGTTAATGAAAAATCCATCCCCAAACAGGAGATCATGGGGAGATTAGGCATCCTATTGTAAGCAGATTGTCATTGCCACATTTGGTGGTGGTGGCTAGACTAAAACCCTGCTAGGTGTGGCTATCTGTGACAGGTTGACAGTGTCATGTTTTTGTGTATCATATCCCTGGCATGACAGCAATTTTCCTAACATAAATGGAACAATGTCTACCTGGCAAACATGGAAATGATATAGTTCGTGGGTTGTGGTAATGGCCACTCTTTTCACACCAGCAAAGTGTCTCTCTGTCTACCTCCCTGTTTGCCTATCTACTATTTCTCATAAAATATGACAGAATTAAAGAGGAGTTACACATTTTCATGCCCTCTTGCAACCCATGGAAATTGAAATTTATTTTCCTGTAAAACTATTCAGAGTCATTCAGATTATACTTTTCATGTCATTCTTATAATAGTTTTGTCCAAAGAACGTATTGTTTTGTTTTCTTCTGTAAATACATCATGAAGGATTAAGAATAGTTTGAAGTTAGCCACAGATGTGACTGGCAAAAGTAATTTTGTAAGATATTATGCTTCATTTTATGGATACTTTTCGAGAAATTGTGTAGGAAAATAGGAATTATATGTGGGCTTCAGCTAAGATGGAATCTGTCGTTTTTGAGGAATATTAGTGTTTAAGATCCAGTTTTATTTTGGTTTATTTCCATTAACATTTATTGTAAGTAATCATTCATTAGTTTCAAATTTGCACTGTGGTGCCTAGCAAGTTGCCTTCTTGTAGGTTTCAATTCTAGAGATGATAAAGAGATGGAAAATAAAACCTTTGCTCTGTGTTATGCACATGTAGAGAATTCTGCTTCTAAAGAAATCAAGAAGAGTATTAATTTGCAAAATTCCTTAGCTCTGTTATTGCAAGATTACATTCATTTATCACTTGGCCTCTTATTATTGCAGTTTTTCAGGTTGCTTTTCATTTTTCTGCTGCAGTAAAATACATTTAGCCCTCCAAAGTATATGGGATGAGCCTTTGCATGGGACCTCATTCTTTTTCCTAGTGTTTCAGTGCAGGTATTACTTTTTTGATGTGTAGAGCTTTCAACATTTTCTTCTGTTTGCTCAGATCTGCATAAAAATTATTGACTAACATTTCACACAATTCAAAGTGACACCTGAACCCATTAAAAGGGACCAAAGTTTTGTACTTAAAAAGTAAAAACTGGTTTCTAAATAAATTCCTGAGGTCACCTTCGCATCTGGCAGGGTCTTTCTGTTACTTGATATCCTTTTAATTACTTGTTATAAATTTGTTAGTAGCTGCTGTCTTTATATTTTCATTTTCAGCTATAAATCTTACCTATGTTACAGCTGGAAGACTATTTAAATTTTTTTAATAGCATGGAAAGGACTATTTCTATGGATTTGGAAAGGTTTTGCACAGATTTCCCTGTAGCTTTTTTCATGCTTGAGAAGATGTTTGAGTTAGAGGTCTCCATTAATTTATTTGTAAAAATCTTTTGAATAAAAGGGAAGGGGTAGGGTTCTAAAAATTATTGTGGGCACACAGTTATGTTTTTGTTTGGCATGGATTAAGTGCAGTTAGGAACTGATAAGTATCTTTAGGGGATTGGTATAACCTTGAGTCTGAAATTACGTTCGAGGGATGGAGTAAAAACACATGGATTAGTGCAGGCAATGAAGACAGACTTGGATTAGATTTAGAGTCAGGAAATTCTACATAAATTTTTTCCAGGACAACTTGTATCCTTCTAGAAAACTATTTAGTGAAAGGCTCAATGTTGAAGGCATACGTAGCTCTGATTTGAAGTGCATGCTTTCCCCTCACTGATTTCACACACAAAAATCATTATGAGTATATTAATTCTTCCAGTTATAGAGTTTCATCAGCTTGTATAGAATAAGGATGACTTTGTAAACAATCCACTGTTTCTCTTGGATAGTGCTCAAATACTTCATATAGTCATTGAAAAATAGCTCTGGAAAGCACTTCTAGATGTAAAGTCATCCAACCCCTATGTCAAAGACAAATCGTCCATAACTGTGTCATTTCAGAAAGCTATTTGTTTAATCTGGTTTTTAAGACCTCAGGGGATAGAGACTGCATACATTACCTATGAGATGCATTCTCCTTGTTTTCTGAAAGAAGATCCTCATGTATGCTTTCTCATAACTCCCTCTTTTACCTTTTTTTTTTCCAGGCTGAACCATGCCAGCTTTTGAATCTTTCCCTATAGGTTTATTTTTTCTGGTTGTGATTTTTTTATTTTTCTCCCATTCCATTGTCCTCTTCTGCATTTTTAACACTTAGTATACATATTTTTTGAAACACATACTGGTTAGGAATGTGCTGGGTAAAACAGAGGGCATGTTACTTTCCACATCTTGTGGAATCAAGTCGCATTCAAATCTCTCAGTGTCTTTTTTTTACACAAAGCTCTGACAATTCTGGTTTGTGTCCAGCTTTTCAAATCAGCCAGCTGAAGAGCTGCTGCTATGCCTTTGCTCCCCATTTTGCCCTGCTGATTGCCCCTGTCTGAGGAAAGAGTACCACACTTGCACTTTTTGACCATTTCAGAACATTATTTGTGCTGGTTTTCAAGGTTGTTTCATTTTGTTCCTGTTTTGTCACCTTCAGATTTTATAAACTTCCACCACCACTCTTCCCCCCTCATTGTTTCTGGACACACTGGACAGGATCAAGAATGATGTGGCCACCTGAAGAATGTTTTCTCGTGCTTCCAATCATTCCAATCAAATGAGCTAATGGATGTCTGGGTGCTCTTCCTAAGCTATTTTACCCCATTCCACCATTCATGTTCCAATCCTGGAGAATATAAAAAAATAATTGCATAAAACCATGTCAGCAATGTTCTTTGGGTATAGGATACTTCATAATTATTATTTCTCCCCAATGCACCAAAGCTATTATTTAATCATCAAAAGAAATTTTATTATCTACAATGATTTCTGTTGACAAACCCATGTTTGCTATTTACTTGTTTCCGTGGTTTCTTCCAGGAATTCATGTATATTGCTCCATTATTTGTCACAGGCTTTTTTTGCGAGGTTTTTTAGGGGGGTTTGTTCTTGGTTTGTTTGGTTTTTTGTTTTTTTTTTTTTTTTGAGCTTGAAATTTAACCTTGTGGGCCTTTCATCTAAGTAAATTCTCATTTAGACCCTCCAGGCTATTTTGAGGTAAGATTTGTATATTCTGTTTTCAGTTATTTTGCTCTTTTTTGATGGAAGGGGGCGAGGGGGCGGGGGAAAGGTAGGGAATGCTAGTCCAGGTTTGATATCAGAGCAGGTAATTGGCAATAATCTGAGACCAAACAAAAGGTTGTATAAAACAAGCATGCATTCCCTTACTTAAATCCACAGAGAAAAGAATAGTTTTGAAATTAGATGTTTGTGGTTTATGATCCTAGGCCGAACAGGCGGTTTTGCCTATGTTTAAATTCATGCTCAAAAAGATCCCATCTTTATGCAATGTAATGATTTTTAGATGAAGTTTCAGAGAAGTTTCAGATGACGTTTCAGATGAATTTTTAGATGAAGTAGATGAAATTTCAGTACTTGGATTGACTGAGCTATAATTTTATATTTTATTTTTCTTTTCCATGCCTCTTTTTCCCCTGTTTAATAATTTCCAAAATACATTGAAGATGGTACCAGTGGTGCCTCAGCTGAAGGGAAGTGCTGGAAGCTAAGTATTCCTGATATCTGTGGAGATATTCCCATTTCTTGCACAACATGTGGCTGTTTGGGTGTATCACGAAAATATTGCCACCCGAGCTCTATGACTTCCTTCCTTAATGTTTCCTTCAGCTGAAACTAAACACTCTCTGTATGTTTTGGGGTTAAAGGACTTCAACTGTTTGTAGACTTTGAGGGAAACCTTTAGTAAAAGCAGAATGGCAACATGCTGGCTGCGAGACAACACAGAGCTATTGCTGTGTGAAATAATAAATATTCCAAAGGTTTATTGGCTGCAAATGATGTATATAAATGATAAATGCTTAATGCTGTCTCTGTCATGAGAACTGCAATAAAAGCTAGACCATATTTAATTGCTTGTGCATTCCTCACTAGACTTTCACTACACTTTGCAGTTCTTATGCTTTTATTTTAAAAAATAAAAAAAAACATTGGAATGCTTTCAATGATTCTAAAAATCTGGGTAAAACAATGAAAATCATAATATTTCATTGTTATGATTTAATGGAGGTATGCTTGTATAATGTGTATATGTACAAATGTAGGTATATATAAGCACACAGACATATTTAAATATTAATTTATGCATGTGTTTATTTATGTGTACAAACATTATGTATGTGTAAACAAATAGAAAATGCAATACAAATACAATTTAAATTGGAAAAAATATATCAAAACTCTGATACCATCTTTTTGTTTTTCCAGCAAATACTTTTGGTTCTACTATATTTGCATGGTCATATTCCATTTGAAATCTTTAAACTTTAGAAAGACTGTTCACATCTTCAAAATATTTTTAAGGTAAAAAATTTTCTTGGTGAAAAGTTTGAGTGGCTGTGTCTATGGCTTCAAATGCAGCATTGTGAAAATACTAATTTTTAGTGCAGCTTGCATAAATACCTGCCATATTCTCACTGCTCTTAATGAGCCTTGGTGATTGATTTATGGGACTGTAAAGTTATGGATGAGCATTGGATTAAAATCATGGTTTTGCAAGCTGTTTGGATGGACAGCTGCATGAAACTGTGCTGTTTTTTCTCTTTCGTACTTTGCAAGTCACCCACACAGGTTATCTGCAACATTAATTCACCTTAGAATGAAGTCCTCTTGATATCTGTTCCCTGGGAAACTTTGGGCTGCATTAGTCTTTGGACTCTGTTGTTTTCTGTGGTCTGGCACAGGCCACAGCACAGTTTTCAAATCCTCTGGCAGAGGGAGTAGATGATGCTTGAAACCATTATATCTCAAGGATCACCTGCTCAAACAGCTCTTCCTCGAACACAAGTAATTCCATCTTCCCTCAGGTACCCTAATCTTCATACAAGACCCATCATCTTGCTTTATGTCAAGTTTCTGTTTGCATCAACATGCTGAAGCCATGTCTTTAAATAAAATTAAATTGAGCCAAATGTGGCGAATGTTTTTATTCAAGGCTTTGTCTCGATCTTGTTCCACCAAAAATGCGCACAAGAACGAGATTATTTCACAGGAGCAAATCAAAGGGCTGCCTTCACACCCACCTCAGTTAAAGGCAGACATTCTTTGATAAGAAAAAATAGCAGGAAAGCAGGGTATTTCTGGATGGATTGGGTGGTGCCAGGCTTTTTGTGTTCTATCCTTTGTTCCATCTGCCTGGGAGGTATCCAATGATCCTTCAATATTCACCATGTTTATTAACACCATGCATGGGTGATCTCCATGCTGAGATGTCTGCACACACTGTGGTCTGAACTCATTTGTTTTCTGCCTTGAGAGCCATTGATGAACCTCTCAAGAGTTCTGAAGAAAAGGAAAGGTATTTTGACAGCGTGGCATTTTGACTTATGGGGATGGGATGGCCATCTGCTGGTCCAAGAATAAAATTAGGCCATGGGGCCTCACTTTTTATGACAAAGAAATGTCTTAAAGAGAAATTGCTGAAACAAGAGAGATGTGTGAACTGCAAGTACAGACCTAATGGAATTAGCCATAATTCAACTGCATCCATGAAGAATGTTCACTAAGTGTGAACATGTGGTTAGTCTTAGTATGATATTATTTTTTTCACACAAAATGTGTAAGAAAAAGAATACATAACATCAGGAAATGTGCAAGGTTTATAGTATCTCTGTCAGGCCTACTTATTTTGCTTTGTGCCTTACAAAAATTTGTGTTGTATGGACAAACCATTCTGATTGTCTAGTGTTGCAGAGACAGCCCCTGAAAAATTCTTTGTGTATTGCAAAGCTTTTCATTTCTGAAAGACTGAGTGGACCTTGAAAAACAGCCTTGAAGTTATTATTTAATGGGAGATTTTTTTTTCTTGCTTTAATCACACTATTAGTAGGGGAGGGAAGATAGAATTTATTGCTTCCAATTTTATAAATATTTGAACAGAGACAAGCTTGGTTTCCAAGTCCTTCCTCAACAGAGATCTACATTTTATATCCCACTTTTAAGTTTCGTTTCAAGATGACTATTTTAAAATACCTGCTCTATCTCATATATTGCAAATGCTGCCAGAGACATGATGTGCATTTGTTGGGACTGAAGTCTTGATGATCTGGAATGTTTCAAAATTCCACATGCCTGAAAATAAAATTTCTTCTCTAATCCACACAAAAAGAAACCGTTAAAGCTATACCATGATTTAGTTGTGTGAAACATATTTGCAGAAGAGGTGGTTGTGCCTGTATAGATAGAACAAGGTCATCCCTCTAGTTTCCTGCCAAATCCCATGGAGATGCATGTTTCCAAGCCTGCCAAGCAATTTATTTCTTAGGGGTTTGTGCAGAAGGTCTAAAAGTTTCCTCCTATTTTGATACGCTCAACCACTCTGAAAACTGCTCCATGAAGAAAGGTCATCATCTGGTCATTTTTTCCACATGTGATCATCTTGCAGATAAAGCTACATAGGGTTCATGACTGCTCTGGTTTCCAAGCCAGCAACCCAACAAGTCTTTCCTAGTTCCAGAAGAACTGTTTCAATAATGAAAATGGGCAGAAATGTTACTGAGACTCAGCACCCAACATATTTTGGTGACGGGGGAGACTGCTTTGCTGTGATCAGCTCTTCTTCTTGCCACACTGATTTTTGCAATGATTTAGCACTGTTCCTCCAGATTTCTGAAATTATGAATTCTTTCCAGTCTCATAGGACCTCAGCCAGGAGAACATTATTTTGGGAGCCTGCTGAGAGCAGATGCTGCAGTTTCAGATCACTGTAACAGGTATTTCTCTCTCTTCCTTGAAAGGCCTTTTGGACAGGAGTTCTGGGATGGAAACTTCTGGGCACTACAAAGCAAGAAAACTGTTCATGGGTGAGCATCTGTCATCACCAGCTCTTGCAGTGTGAAGTTGGAGAAGCAATTTTCACTTCCACAACTCTGTGGAAATTGAGGCATTAATCCCAGAAGATAAGTGCAAAAAACAAAGTGACCCCATTTTGCTTAGTTTTCACGTCAAGGATATTGAGTATCCACATCCTTAGATGCCTTAAATTTGGGGCTTCAAATATCTTCTGCTGTTTCCATCTAGGTGAGAACTAAATCCTTGACGTCAGAGGAGATCGTGAGGACAAAAGTTATGAAATCATTGTAGTTGATGTCCCTGTGAAGGCCAGTGGCATTGGATGACAAGCAATGCTGAGTTTTGTGAATTGAAATGGTCTACTATTACTTGTCATGGAACATAATTCCACATGACAGAGGGGTTTCAGTGTCTTGTTGAAGCTCTGTTATTGTTGAGTTCAATCTTAACTCTGAAATTAGCAATGTGAGAAAAAGCAATGATAGTGTGTGCTAGAACTCTCATTGTTACTGCCATTAAGTCTAGATATAAAGCTCAGAGATAGGCTAAGAAAGAGGTTTAGAGGTTTCAAACACATGGCATTAGAATTGGTAAGAAGGATTATAGCTGTTTTTCAATCATACTTTCTCATGCTCACAAACTTAGTCAATTTGCTACTCAGTCCTGTTGTGGTAAGAAAATAAAGAAGGAAGATCAATCCTTCTTTCTTATATCTTACCGAAATCTGCTTATTTGTCACTAGTTGGACAAAAATTTTGAATTCCCATTTGAGTTCAAGAATGTGACAATATTTGGTAAAATATTGTTATGTTTTTAAACAACAATCACTACATAATTGATAGAGAAAAACAAACAAACGAAACAAACAAACAAAAAAAAGAACTAGTAAAAATGGTTAGAAGCTTTATATTAAATATATCATTCTTCCTGAATTTACTTTCTGCTCTGTTCCTTGTTTACAAGTGCTAATAATAAGTATGGCAAGGAAATACATATTTAACAGAAAACAGATGCTGATAAATGTTGCCAGATAAAAACAGCAACAACAACAATCACAACAAAATTAAAAGCAAAATAACTCCTTCAATAACCTTCAGGTGACAAGAACTGGTGAGAGAATTGAACTGTGGAGATCCATGTGACTTCTTTGGGTCAACAGACACTCACAATCAGAAAATCTTTCCATAGAGCCAAATACAACACAGCCAAAAACTTAAATAGGAAAAATGATGTGTGGAATTTTAACAAGGTCTGCTGGAACCTGGAACTGATTGACCCCTGACAGAGCTGAGGTATGGCAGGTAACCCATGTGAACAAGTGTTCCCAGAGTGATGTGGTAATCAAGACAGAAAATATGGTCCCAGCATCCAATAGGTGTGGGGAGATGGGATAAGGACTGTAAAACAAGACTAGCACCAGAGTACTCTTCCTAATCCTACAGCCTAGTGGATTTTGGAAAACCTGAGTGGGTGCAGGAAAGAGTTTCAGGAACTATTTGGGGCTGGAAAAAAATCTGAATTACAGTGAGAAACTTTAAGGAGCTAAATCTACTTCCTTAATTCAGAAATATGAAGAGCTGATGTAATGATATCATGCAAGTACCTACACAGGGAAGACATTTCCAACACAAAATAGTCTTAAACCAGTCAATGGCAGAATGCAAGGCAACACTTGGAAGCTGAAGCTAGCCAGATTTTAAAAAGTAATAAAGAGATTTTTTTGTTGTTGTTGGTTTGGTTTAGTTTTGTATGCATTTTATCATTGGAATTTTTTTCTTGTTTTTTATTTCTTTTTGGAAAGCATAATTAACTATTAGAATAACTTACCTTAGAGGCACGGGGAATTCTCCAATCTTTAAATCAAGATCAGTATCTTTTAAAATAAGATAACAGTATAGCTCACGTAGAAGTTGTATGCCTCATGCAGAAATGGCTGGGTGAGGCTCTTGGCAAGACAAGAGGATCCTGGAGATCTCTTTGGAGTTTGCTAAAAATGTTAATGTCTGCATGCAGTCAGCATATATGATCTACACTGTAGCACAGATTCCTAAGGAGCTGATGATTGGGTTTTTCTTCTTTATAGGGTACTAATACAAACCTGGGAGCATTTTGAAATCATCAGCATTTGGATCACACGCTAAATAAATGCTGGGCTTAGTCTGAACATCCGGAGTTACTTCAGCTAGAACAGAATTGCTAATGGGAAGTTAATGTAGTTAACCTAGGCTTTGTTAACCTAGGACAAGCCTCAGGAGACACTTCTTTGATTTACCTGAACACACAGGGTTCAAAATGACAAATTCTTGGTTCTTATTGCTGTGGATATAGGGCAGAATTGAGGAGAACTGTCTAAGTGCACTTGTGCAGTATCCATTTTGTTTCCACCCTCTCAAGTCTTCCCTCTCAAACATCATTTGCATAACTTTTCAGAGAATGGTACTCTCACTGATTCATACTTGAGGCGTGATTTGAGATGCAGAACATGAAAAGTGCAGAGAGCAGAGGAACTGGTGCTGGGCAGCACCTCACCTTTACAACCTGCTTATGAGAAACTGTGCAAATGGGAAGCGAGATTTTATCACAGTAAGCAAAGAAGTAATAAAACAGCAAGCTCTTTCACAGAGCAGTTTTATTTCTAAAATTGACAGGTCTTGTCATTCACTGGAGAGGTAGTGGTGCTCATAATTTAAAGAAGGATGCTGACACAAGCATTCTCAGGAGCTGGAAGCCTATTTGGTGCTGCAGACAGATGTGACTGAAGCAGGAGGGTTTCCTCCTGTATTCTCTTGAGGAGGTCATGTGTTTGTGCCATCTTCTTTGATCTCTGTATTTGATAGTCACCATGTCAGCATCTGCTGTCAAACTTACAAAGAGCACAGATTTTTTGTGACCCAGCAAGAAAGAGACTCTTATGTCTGATCCTTTTGTGGCCCACTTTACACTTCCAGCTACGAAAACAAATGCTCTGTTTATCTGAAAACCAGGTTTTAGACAACAGTGTTAACCACCACAACAGAACACGGTGTTTCTATTTCTTGTGGATTTGTGTATGTGTGAGGTTTTTACACCTGTGGGCCCCAAAAGCTGCTTCACTGGTGTTCATGTTACCATGTGGTTCCCAACAACGACAGCCTGCCAGGCTGGGAGAAAGAGCAGCAGGCTCATTAGGAAACTGCTGGCACTGGTTGATGGCATCTGCTTTCAGGACAAGAACAATTGGATTCTGAGCAAGTCAGGTCAAAGGAAAAGAGAAGTAGCTTATATCTTGGTTATTAAATAGGACTGGATTACGAGCAGCGAGCAGTCTTCTTTTTCTGGGTCTTGCCATGACAGCCTGCCAGAATTTTGGGAAGCAGATGAGCAGAAAGACATGCACAAATCCAACTATCTTGTGGGTGCCAGGCTGTGCTTCTTCTCCTCTGCAGAATGAATAAAGAGTATGGGAGCAGGTCAGTGTATGACCGTATTCCCCAGCTGTGCTTTTTCTGCTCACCCTGCTGAGCTCAATGAAAAGCACACTGTCTCACACTGTTTCACACCAGCTATTGCCTCTGCAGTAATTACATTCATGCTCTTTGCTAAATAAGTATCAGGCCTTGGTGACTCACCATTGCTGGGAACTTCTTTGACCACTCCTTTCCTCTACTCTGGCTTCCCTTCCTCAAAACCTACAGAGCTGAAAAAAAAAAAAAAAAAAAAGAAGATCCAGCAAGTGCTGTATGAATCCAGTCTGAGCATCTAATTCTGAGTGAACTACCTCTGCTACAGCTCTATCATCTCTTCATGGGAAATCTTTTCCTTGTGCCATGATAGCAGGACACAATAACCCTGAGTCAATTTTTCACTAGCTCAGCACCATGGTGCTTCTCCAGATGCCAGTTCAGGGCAGCCTTTATGCCAGCACAGAGACTTTTTGCATGATAGGGTTCTGCATGAGAAAGAGAGGCAGGACCAGCTCCCTGGTTGGTGCTGTGAAGCTGCTACTTTTGCCCCACTGCAACGAACAGCAACTGGCATGTGCACTACTAGCAAAATTTATCTAAAGTTTAAACATGCTCTGGCATGGAAAGTGTACTGTGATTCACCAAGCCTGCTGCTAAACCTGCCCCAAATCCTTTACAAATCTGTTTTTTTTACCCCAGTGCATGCTGGTTTTCTGACATGCTCCCTTCTCCTGTTTATTTGGGTGACTTAGTGTCAGCCCCTAGAGCTTGTGATTAAGAGAATTTTCCAGTCCCAGCAGGTGCTGACATGGTTGCAGGGGTTCCCTCCTAGGAAGCTCCTGGGCGGTAGGCAGTGGTGAGAGAAAACTGGCATTTTTCCACCAAAGGTGCAAAGCCAGCTCTCACGGTACAGCAGGAGAGAGATGCAGCTCCACTCACCTCAAACTGTGGGTCCCAGCCCTTCTCCTCCTGACACAGCTTGGGAAAACTGGGAGCCAGGCAGGCAACAGACAGAACTTGGCTGTTGATTTTCTGCTTTTGGGTGCTGGCGCTGCTCCACCTCCTGGTAGGAGTCCAAGCCCACACTGCTCATTCAGGCCATTCCATCAGCTCCCATTTCCAGTTCAGGTGCTCCTGGAATTTCACCAGCCCACCAGGAAGTGGGAGCAAGATGATTGTGAGGAAGCTGAGTTACTCTGGCTCCATGAACAGCTGCACTGAGGGTGCTCTGTAGAAGGCAGGTAGAGGCTAAGGTAAGGTGCCTTGGAGCACATTTAATCCTCCAAGTTGTGAAGGATAAGGAAATATCCATTGAATAGAGAGGGCTTGAGGGAGAGAAGGAGCACCTGCAGCCCTGAAGGGTTGTGTTTTGGGAGTACACAAAGCACACGAAGCTGTAGCAAACTGCTCAGAATCTTTGTGCTGTGGCAGAAGCTGACTCCATGTTTGTGCTGTGGGTGTCAACTCTGCCCCTGTTGTCCCCCTCCAGAGACTTCCCATCACATTAGGGTACCTCAGAGAGCTTGGAGCAGCGCTTACCCATCCTTTGGGAGAAACTTTCACTGGGCTGACAGTAAGCAAAGCCATGAGCAGAGGGCTCAGGACAGCAAGAATGTTGAATTGGTGCAGTGACACTTCTTAAAGTGTTTCTGGCTTTGATGGGCAGCACATGCATCCTTGGTATGATCACAAGTGGGGCAGTTTCACATGCCCATGGACGTGGGTGAAGTCCAAATTTTGGCTTCACCCCAAAGGGCATTGAGACTTTTCCACTGCAAAAACTGTTTGTTGTCCTTGAAATGAAAGCAGATGGCTGCTACCTTTTTCTCAGAGGGCTCAGTATGTTTAATATAAACAGAAGTGGTCACTTTCGTTCTTCAAAAAGTGAGAAAACTACTCATGATGCCCTGGAGATCAGGTAAGAGTGAACTGTTTTCTTTGCCGTGGTTCAGTCCCACGATCTTGTTCTGAGCTTTAACGGAAATTGTGGCAGACTCATGTTTGTCATTATTGACAATGTTACAGGAAATAAAGAGAGGAAAAACTACAGAGTTGGGGTAGCTGGTGACATCTTTGGATTTGCAAATTTCTAAATATTTTAAAAAATCCTAATCTACTTCCAATTATTTCAGAACTCACATATAGTAAGTGGATGCACTCACTGTTTGAACAAATATTAATGACAACTTAGCAAAATGAAGAATGATATAAATCTGTAGAGACGACCTAAGCAATACCATTTAAATGAAAACCCATCCTTTCCTCTTTTTTTTCTTTTTTTTTTTTTCCTGATCAGGTATTTGCTGTCAAGTTGGATGTACAAGATTTGATTAAAATAACTTTTGTCAGAACTGGCAAAAAGAGCAACAAATCTTTCCAACTGCAGATGCCAGAGAGCCTGATCCAGTGCTTAGTGAAGTAATTTGGAGTCTTTAGGTTAACTTCAAGAGACTTTGGAGAATCATCTTATGGTTAATTTTCTCTTAAGTAGCTAGCATTCATGGACAGTGCAAAGTATCACTGGGTGGGTTCATAAAATATTGTAAACTATGTAAATATTTCTGTTATTAATTGCTTTTTCTATCTTTTTTTCCCATAGCTTCTTTCTTACTCTCCAAAATAATTTCCCAGTAATAATATTTATGGTATTGGATGAAACTGAGGGAAGGGTTTGTGAGTGGAGGGTTGATGTGGGAGGAAGGTTCATCAGGGAGATAAAAATCTTTCCTTTGATAATTCCATGATAAAACTCTTCAGGTTTACAGGAAGATTTTGTTACAGGAAATAAAGTGGGGTTTTTAAATTCTAAGAAAGTGAGGCTGGATTTGCCAAATGTAGTTTTTATTTCCTGGAATTTAACAAAATATTTATTAGGTAAAGAATGATTTTTGACAAGTATTTATTACAAGAAATGATTATATATATATATATATTTTTTTTTTTTTTAAATTTGGATCAAGCTGATCTTTGGTTTTCTGTTCTTTTTTACTTTGGACACTGTATTAGAAAGGAAACTCTTCATGGAGCACTATTTTTTAATGCTCTTTGAGCAGAGGAAAATTATTTTAAAAAAAACGCCAACCCAAACTTTAAAAAAAAAGCTTTGTCCTTAATATAATTTTTAAAAATAAGATATAATTTTTATAAAACTTCAGTCTAGGGATGAATTATCATGACAGAGAAGCAAATTGGATCTTGGAAGTTTTTAATTGGGGAAAGGATTTGTGCCTGGGTTGCTCCATCCTTCCATTTTTCTCTTCTTGGCTGAACCATACATCCCATCGAACTCCACAGACCCCATCACATGCAGGCTACCTTTACACACTTTTTAAAAGGCACCTCTTCCTCTAGAAATGTTTTTGATCTCATTTTTGTGAAATTCTTGCTATGGTATGGAAGCAGAAATACTACACAACCAGCTGACCTCAGGAAGGACTGGGGAAGGATGGAAGTCTGCTGGAATTAATATCTTGCAGATCAGGTACCAAATGCACGCCATCTTTGAAAAAATTCAAAATTATCAATGCATTTGTTAAAATGGGGGCCAACTTGAGCGTCCTTCCCACAGGAGAAAACAAAAGTAAAAAGTACCATATAAATTATGGGTTTCGAGGGTGTATTTACCCTCCACACTGTGTTCAGTCAAGATATTGGGTTAGTTCAGAAGCTGGGTTTGGTATTTCACTTCCAAGTGCCACCAATCCTCAAAAGTTAAAGAACCTCTCCCACTGCATTTTTCTTGAGATCTGACATGTATGGGTTTTGCAGGCATGATTTTAGGACATTCAGTTTGCCAGTTCTCAGAAAGAACTTGTACCTCCAAATGAAAGTCAAACATGAGTGAGGACATTTTGCTCAAACAAGCAGCACTCGATGAATTATGATGTCTTTAACATCTGTTTCTCCAGCAGAATGTTGATGGCAACAAGAGAAAAATTATGATCCATGACCTACTGAGTATTCTGGAGTTTTGGCAGTCTCAAAATTACCATTTATTTACTTATTTATGCCTAGTTGCAGAAGAATTTTATTATAAGGTTATTTTTTTAACCTGAAAACTCTGGCTTTCAAAGATCAATTAGTCATAAGTCATATTCTTTCATCTTTAAATTTACAGATGGCTTTTTATGTTCAGAATAGCTTGGAAGCTGGTTTTTCTTTTCTTTTGGTTTGGTTTGGGTGGTTTTTCTTTTTCATTTTACTTTAATTTTCGGGATTATACAAAAACCTGCTGGCTATATGAATTTGCTGTCTTGAGCTCATTGTCAGAGGGAAGACAAATTTCTAAAATAATGCATTAATGAAGAATACTGACCATGTCATTTTTTCTTATGAAGAAAATGAAAAAGAAAAATCTATTCTGTAATACTGACTGAAATTTTTTGTGTTTTTCATGGACTGACAAATGGGTTACTGAAATATGCACACTGTATATCTGAGAAGCAGAGAAAGGGTTTGCTACCAGCTCCATGGGAAATCATACACCAGCAATTTGTTTCTAATTGTGTGGCCTGACAAAATAGAAGGACAAAGTGGATAGGTCCTGCTGGTCTACCTAATTTTTGGAGGGTTTTTGTGGGCTTTGGGAATGAACTGAAGCCTGGAGGCTCTAACTGTGCTTCACACTGTGATTAGAATTAGGTGGGAGAGGATCACCTCTTCAGCATGAAGAATGAAGATGAAAGCAAGTATGTTTTCATTCTTTCCTTCCAACATACTTTTTGCTAACCAAATCACTCCCTATCTTCAATTTTTAAAATGTAAATATATTTATGAAAATATTTTCTTAAAAAAAAAAATCAACAAAAAAGCTGTCTGCCATCAGGGAAACTATTCAGCAGAAGAGTCTGACTAGTTCTATTTATAGTGTGGTTAAATTCTTTAAGATAAATTTCAAATCAACCCAGTCAGATGGAGAGGCTCTCAGCTCCTTTCTGAGCCCCATTTTGCCATTCATCATTAAAATTTATAAAATTCACAGTTTTATTAGTAAATAAGGTGCTAAATTAGTTCTTGAAGGCCCAAAACAAATGTATGTGCTAATTCTAGTAATGGTTTACTCCTAAAAATATTTTATTATGCTTATTGTTTCTTGTAGCAAAATGTGATATAGGTAAACAAAACAAAAAAAAAGTATCTTATGTATTTTAATTTTATTCCAAATTGGTACTGGAATTTCCGGCAATTTTATATATTTAGGTATATTTATACTAACATATGTATATATGTGTGTGTGTTTAAAAAAAAATAAATTATCTGGTAGAAAATGGTGGCAAGATATCAGTCTAGATGTGAGATCTCAGAATAGCAAACCAGGTGTTTCTGTGTATTTCTATCCATAGCCATATATAAGAGAGATTGATTGCAGTGAGGAAACATATTGTACTTTCAATTTTTTAATATGAGCGAAAGGGATTCTTAAAGTTTGGAAGTTATTTTTCCTGCATCTTATCAAAGCAAAGGGAATGTTAATATTCAAAGAAACACGTGTAAATGCTTCCAAAACATTCATTTCAATTGTCATGCAATGAAATAACTCTTCCACAACAGCATTTGCTGTGTATGCCAACATGCTGCAGTTCAAGGGAAAAGAGTTATAATCCCTCAGGTATTCTGTTTTAGCTAAGTGCTATACAGAGCTCATTTTGTGGCCCAGAATTCTGAGTTAAACTTGAATATGTACCTTTGCTTTGCTTTTCTCTTTAACATTACGGGCTTGATACTCAACTTGTTGGGTTCATGTCTCTTCACACCCACCCCCTGGCTCAGAGCCACCCCGCAGTGAAAACCAGAATAGCTACAGGGCTGCTTCACCTGGTGCCAGCTGGAAAGACTCCTGCAGGACAGCTCTGGCTTCTCAACGTGTAGCTCATCCAGCCACAGCTCCACATCCTTCAGGGTCTCCGCTTCTGCTGGGGCAGCTCCTCTTCTCCTCCCCTGCTACCAGTGTTGCAGAAACTCAGAATTCAGGCAGCTGTGAACGCATGTGTGACCTTATTGGGGTGTTAGTAATGCCCTGTTGGGACTACCTAAAAGCAGAGGCCAGACAGAATTAAGGGAATAAAAATAATAAATATAAATATAAATATAAATATAAATATAAATATAAATATAAATAGAAATAGAAATAGAAATAGAAATAGAAATAGAAATAGAAATAGAAATAGAAATAGAAATAGAAATAAATAGAAATAGAAATAGAAATAGAAATAGAAATAGAAATAGAAATAGAAATATAAAATGTAAATATAGATATAAACAATATAAATATAATATGTTATATTTATTGAAGGGGCTTCAGGTAAACTTAGGGCAGACAAAGCCCCTCCAGGGACTACACCCAAAAAATGGACAAAGGGTCACAAGTATTTACCCTTCTATAAATTTGGTCCATTTGCATGTTGGGGGTTAATCTTCCAATTACAGCTTCAGGTAATGAAGTCATTTACCCCAAGTTTGCTCCCTCTAACTCACTTTTGTTTCCTTCTCTCAGGGCATGAGACAGTGAGGCATCCTTGATTCCCAACCTGGAGAGAAATTGTTGTATCTGACCAGATTAGGAAAGCAGCATCCAACACTCTATAAGGAATTTAGAGTTATAAACTAAAAAATTGCACGATTACAAATACATGAAAAAATGTAAAAGATAAAATCCTAAGTAATCATTAGTGTCAGGTACTGATTAGGCACTGGGTTTGCACTGCAAAAATTCCTTCTCTCCTGGTGGAAGAGGCTGTGGAGCTGCTCATAACATGTAGGAGAGTCGTACTCTTAGCATCGTGGAATGTCTCAGCTTTCATTTTCTCCTCAGTGCAGCCAGCTGATGCTGCTGCTAATCCTTTAATGAAACATCAAGGTTCATAATTCTCTCTGCATCCTCAGGCAACATGGGAGCTGAAGGAGGCACAGATCAAATCTCACAGACATATTTCTTTTTGCATGCTGAACAATTTTAAACATCACATGGTGTTATATGTTGGGTTTGTTTGGTTTTGTTATTTTTTTTTTTTTCTGGGTGAATTTAATTTTTGTGTACACCTTCATAAAAATCCCAATGCTGTAAAATTTTGCCTGACGTCTTCAGAGTTGGAGATTACTGGAACTACAGTAGGGCCAGAGTATTCCTCTGAAATGCATCTCTGAAAACACTTTGAATTAGCATTTTTCCTTTTATGTAACTCTTAGGTGCAAACAGGCACCTTCCTGGCAGTTAGGTCAGTTTACATCTTTAAACTCATCTGGCAACTTGCTCCCTACTTTAATTTTTCCAGTTCTGTGGGGACAGTAATTTTTTCTAACGCAAAGCAGAGCTTTACAGTAAAGAGAAAATAATCTGGCTGTTTATTTGCTGAATGAAAGGCTTTCGGTAGTAACTCAGCAATGAAATTTCTCTGCAGCAATAGTTTCACCTCTTACTCCTGTTGAGTGGAGCAGTTATCCACACATTGTTTTCCTGATATAAGCTTTAATGAAAATGTCTGACTTCAGCAGTGAATCAGTTCTTACCAGTGGGCCCACAAAGCTTTTTCATTATACAGCTGCATTACCATAATGTTGCAAATTACAGGTTGCTCAAAGACGTTGTGACTTGATGTGATGTCCCAGCAGTCTCTGTCCCACAAACTAATTATGAAGGCACCAGAAAATTGCATGGCCAGGAATTTTGCATGCTTGGGTTGTGCCGGCATCCTCCTGGTTCTGCTTGGCAAATGGCAAACAAGTACTCCAGCACAGTCCTTGTCACTTCTCTTCTCTGCAATTTCTCTTTTTCCATACATTCCTTCTCCTTCTTGTTTGCTGTTTTACTGACCACATACACCATCCCTGCAATTTTAATTGGTTGCATTGCAGAGAAAAATCATATGGTTCTCATTTTGACAAAGTATTGCTTTACTTAAGAGCACTTTTGAAAAGGCTAGATGGGGGAGGGGTGGATGTGAAATCCAAATGGCATTTTGAAAAACTTAAATAATTGATGTAGGTGACAGCTGGGCAGGTGAATAATTGCAAAGCAAAAAGCTGCTGTTGGAAGGAGTGAAATATCAGAATAAATTGTGCAATTTTTGCATTAGTTTCTACTTTGCTGATAAAGATGATGGCTTAGTACACAACAATTCATCTCTTCTGGGTTTCTTTTGACCCTAGTGTGAGAATGAAATCACTTTTCAGTGTGGGAAGGACACATTTATGTCAGAACAAACAGCATAGGATGAGTGTATGCTAAAAAGCAGATTTTTATGTCCACATGGAAATAGGGGCATAGGTGTCTTTATATAATGATGGAATTCATTAAAAAATGAATTTTACTCCTTCCTTTAATGTACAGGGAAGTAGCTGGGCCAGTTATTAAAATCATTTATTTACCGGCAAAACAGGTACATCATGCCATAAACTAGTAAACATGCTTCAATTGCTTTGAAAATACACACCATACTGACCTCACAAGGAGCTTTTGGAAGGGCCATGAACACTCAGATTTAAATGGATTTCAGTTTCAAACTGGAGTACCCTCATCTTACAGGCAGCACCTGCTCTGTTTTTAGAAAAGAGTAAAATAAAAAAACAGGCTCCAGAGCTGCAACATTTATGTGGAGCCTGTTGTGATATGTAAAACTGTGTGGTTGGATTCATGAAAATATTTTAGGTATCAATCCTTAGTCCTAGGCACTGTGGAGAAGATGAAGAGATGTCTTCACATGACCACTGTAGGATTTCCCTGCTGGGCGTGTCAGTGGTTGAACACAATGGTTGATTTATCCTAAAAAGCTCAGAAAAAATACTTTTCAGCCAGTAGGGTGAAAGTCCTCCTTGGCTGGTCACTGCAGGACATCCTGAATCTCCAACCTTTGTTTCAATATTGCAGTTATCCACTCTGCATAATGTCTGAGTGGAGAGATTATTTGCCTGCAATGCTCAGAGACACAGAGTTGTCCTTTGCAGGTGCAAAATAGCCCCAAAGAAATCTAGTAACACAATTTAAGTGGTCAGGTTAAACAATGGTAGCAACAGGATAAATCGTGGAGAGAGCGGGACCAGACTCTCCTTTTATCAAGAGGCTGGAATTCAATTCCATCTGTTCCTGAGTTGCTGATAGTGAGGGAATTGCATGACCATCTGTGGGGATTGTTATGGGGTTACCTACGGAAGAAGGATTGTTCTCCTAGGACTGTCTCCTAGGGTCAGATCGTTCTTAACATTCTTTGAAATCCAGGCAACTTTGGTAGTTAATTTAGGAAGAAAAAGGACTTATTTTTCTCACTCTTACATTAAGGTGGCTCTAAAGATTTTTTCCTAAATTGGTTGCAAGATAGAACCTGTGAATGAGAACATCAGGAAGTTCAAGTGCAAGTGCTGCACCTGGGTCAGGTCAATCCCAGACATGAGACAGACATTTCTCCCTGTGGAGAAAGACTTTGAGGTTCTTCTGAGCCAAAGAGCTGGAGCCCCTCTTCCATGAAAACAGGCTGAGACAGCTGGAGTTGAGCCTGGAGAAGAAATGCTGCAGGGAGACCTCATTGCAGTACCTGCAGGGAGATCCTGCAGGGAGATCTCCAGTACCTGAAGGGGACTAAAAAAGAGGAGGGAGACGGACATTTTACCAGCCAGATAGTGTCAGGATGAGGCAAACTGGTTTTAAACCAAAAGAGAGGAGGTTTAGATTAGATTGTTAGGAAGAATTTCTTTACTGTGGGGGTGGTGAGGCACTGGAAGAGATTGCCCAGAGAACCTGGGGGATGCCCCATCCCTGAAAGTGTTCCAGGGCAGTTTGGATGGGGCCCTGGATCAGCCTGGTCTAGTGGAAGTGTTCTTGCCCATGGCAAAGGAGGATCTTTAAGGTTGCTTCCAAATCAAATCATTCTATGATACTTTAATTCATTCTATTCTAACACCCATGAGCAAACTAGATGCCAGATACACATTACCAACATTTAATTTTTGTCTAATTAAGCAGAATTAAGATTAAAATTTCAATTCCTCAGCACTTTTTTCCTCAGCAATTGTGTTTATTTTTAAATTTAGATGTGGGGCCTAGAAGGTGTCTAAGGAGTGGTTTGTTTTGACCTGCCTCCATGTGATTACAAAACCTGTGCAGCAGAAAGTGAGGTCAAAAGCATCTAGGAGGCTGCAGAATCACAGCTTTAAATGATCCTTTCTTATCCTTCTATGTTCAGCAGAAATTACTCAATGGCCTCCAAGGTTCGTCAGTGTAAGTGCATGACAAACATACCTGCGGACAACATAATTACATTTGATGGTAGTTAAATCAATGAGCATTCTCTAAAGAATGCAAAGGATTAGTGGCAGCCCTGAATGCTCCCAGAAAGACAAATACACATCAGGGGAGCTTTCATCACAGCACAGATTAAAGAAATTGGATTTCATTGCTTCTTGTTAATTGTTTTTCCATAACAAACCATGTTGTGTTCAGGAGGGCTGTTGCAGTCCATTTTCTGTATTTGCATGCATGCCATGATCCTGAGGAAAGCAAAACACCTCTTAAAATTAATTATCACTTACTGATATTTCATAAAATTAGATGAAAGCTGATTAAGTGGCGGAAGGGAATGTACTTAAAGATTTACTACAACTGCTATGATTGTGGAGACCAAACTCTGAGCATCGTATCCCACACCTTCTTCCTTCCTGTTGAGCCATGAGATATCCTTAGCTAGTGCATGTCGAAAACAGCTCTTTCACCTGTCTGAAACTTCCAACATGACCTACAAGCCTCTCCAGAGATGGGTGAGAGCTGAACAAGCTGACTGAAGTCCATTGTGTGAAACACTGAAATACCAAGACAAAGAACATGCCTGGTTAGCTTTCCCTGCACAAAGAAAAAAAATATTTTTGAGTCAGCCCCAGAATTTGCAAAGGATTCAGTTTGTTTTCTTACAATTTTTTTACAGTTTTCCAATTAATCCAGTGGTGTGGGTCGAAGTCCTTTTCCTCCTGACGTCCATGTCATAGCATGGGTCTCCTCCACCCCAGAATACCTTCTCCTGATTTTTCCTGGCTCCCTTGTAGCTCCAGTCAGTGTCGTGGGTAGATTTGCTTTTGGATTTGTTTGGAGTGTGTTTTTATTTGCTCTAATGCATTTGTTTGAGCCTAGCTCATGAACAGGAACATTCTGAACATAGTCTTGTTTGCTCTTCTGCTCCCTGAGGACTCTGGAGAGTCTGACTCAAAACCAAGTGAGATAATGTTTCTTCTTCTTTTTTTTTTTTCCTTTTTTTTTTTTTTTTTTTCCCTTTTGTTTGTTTGTTTGTTTTTCTGGGCTCTCTTTTGAGTGTGGTTTTATTTTGCTCAAAAACAATTTCTCTGGAAAAGAGATGGCTTTAAAACAGCATCAAGTGAAGCCTTCTGTTTATGGAGTTGGTATGGTATGGTATGGTATGGTATGGTATGGTATGGTATGGTATGGTATGGTATGGTATGGTATGGTATGGTATGGTATGGTATGGTGATAAAATCTTCTATTCCTGAGCCCCTCCTGGGGGTGATGATGGGAGAACCCCATATCCCTGTGTCTATTTGTGACATGTGGACACCATGGTGCATCCTTAATTGGGAAAACTACATTTGAAGAATTTAGTGGGAGCTGCAAAATGGCAAAATACACACCAGGAGGATTGTCTTCCCTGAAACAGCTAAAGCAAGCTGGTGAATATCAGTGTGGGCAAAGTGTGGAGGAACAGCAGAAACAGCACTGTCATCTCTCAGGAACTCCCACAGGAAGTTTTTTTCCTGAAACTGGAAACCATGTGGTGGCAACAAGACTGGGAAGGAGAGAACCATCGAATAGGATCATGTAAGAGATGGCAATTAATCTGATTTTCCCAAAAAGGAAAAAGGCATGGGTAACATCTGAAAGTGACAAGAGGTCAAGTTGTGTGTCTGTGTGTCAAAATCAAGAGTTTTAAATTTCTTGTTGGCCTGAGCAAAACCACTGCAAAATGTGTGGATGCTGGAGGGAAATGGTGCTGGGAAACAATGTGAAAAGCTAAAAAGAGACAGGGAACAATTCTTGACATCTAAAAGGTTTCAAGTCTGTCTCTTGGGCTTTTTTTCCACTCTTCAGGGAGAGCAACTGGTCCCTAAAATGAGACTTGCTGCAGATCAATCCCACTGAAAAGCTGTCCCTGTGCCCCAAGTGGCCCACAGAGCTTTTTCTTCTATGACACAATCACCATCAAGATCCAGAAATGTTTCATCATACAACAAAGGAACCATCCTGCAGGAAACTAAAGCTTGGGAAATAGGAGGCAATGATAAATAAATGCAAGCATTAGGAAAAGTACAAGGAAATAGTTGTCCAGGAAAATAATGGAGGGGAGGGAGGGAGGGAGGGAGGGAGGGAGGGAGGGAGGGAGGGGGGGAGGGGAGGGAGGTGGAGGGAGGGAGGGAGGGAGGGAGGGAGGGAGGGAGGGAGGGAGAGGAGGGAGGGAGTGGAGTGGAGTGGAAAGCACAGATGCATGTGGAAATGTTTTCTGGAAAGTCAAAAGCTGATAACAAAAAATCCAAGGCAATGAACAAACCAACCAACCAAAAATCCCAAACCAATAATAAAATTCCCAAACCAATAATAAAAACACCAAACAAACAAAAAACAAAAGCAAACAAAATAAAAACAGACAAACAAACAAAAAAAGCCAGCCCAAAATCCACAGAAGGCTAATGGTATGATCGTCCAAAGGAATGGTGAATGTTTGCTGCCTTAGATGTTTTTACTTAAACTAAATTTCTGGCTTTTTAAAAGTTTTATTTTGCTTTTTCCTCACTCAGTAATTGTAAAGAATATTAAATCCATCAAGCTCTAAATTATTTGCATTTCACTTTTTAATCAACTACAATGTTCAATCCCTAGATTAGTCAAAAAAAGAAAGCAAGCTGTGACAATTATAAAGTCTTCAAAATTTGTCTCTCAGCTGACCACACTAAGCTGCCCTCACTGGGGACATATCATAGGAGATACCATAGCAGCTCTTAGTTGAGACCTACAGATGGAAGAGGTTACTTCTTCCTCAGGTTTTGTTTGATTTCTTATTTTTGGGATGTCTTATTCTTGCATCAGGTTCCAGAACATGAAATCAAGGTCAGAAAAGGCAAGGAAAAATTTTCAAGGAAATGAGTGCAATCTAAATGAATATAAAGGCTAGCAGTGTCACAGCAGTTTAACAAGTTGTATGGTTATTTATTAAAAATATTGTTTTCCATTTCTAACTGAGATATGACATTCAGTTTGATTCCAGTGGTGTTTGAAGCTGCAGGGAGATGATGGATTAAATCTGAATTTTCCTCTGCATGCTAACTTCACCACAAAGAATTGTGAATTTGATCTGCTACAAATGCCATGATACTGTTTTTAAAACTGTGTGACCCTTTTACTTCACACTGTCATAGCAGAAATCAGAATGTGACTGAGCTCTTTCAGGTTTGCTAACCCAAAAATTAAGGTTCATAACTTAGTTTTCTGCCTTAATCTTTTATGGAGATGATGCAGAATTCATCAGATTTGATTTTCCACTACTGCACATTTAGTATCATCGGTTGCACCAGGGAAAACAGGCATAAAATCCTGGAACTATGGAGTTAAAACCACTTCACAACACTGGAAATTACTAGTGCTGCTCTGAGGCCAGACAACTAAATTTGGAAAAAATTTTGAGGTTTTTAAGTGTGATTTCTACAACACTGTAAGATTTCAGAAATTTTCATGAGTGGTTGAGAATTTGGGTTAAACATTTGAGTGTCAAGCACAGAAAAGCAGGAGCCCTGAACTACAACAGCAAATACCTTGAACAACATTTCCTTTGTTCATTTAGGTTGAATAGGGAATGAAGGGCAGGATGTAGAAAAACGCTTTTGACAGTGATCCTGACGCCTCTGCTTTGGTATCAATAACAGTGTGCTTACCAAAACAAAAACAGACAAACAAATAATCAAACAAAAAAGGGAGAAAATTACATGGAGGAGCAATGAACTTTCCCACTGTACCCAAAAAAGCAGAAAAACAAATTGCCACTCATTCTATGCTATAGCAACATACCTCTGAGTGATTAATGAACTTTTTTCAGCATAACAGCCAGAATAAAATAGTTGGGAGGATCTGGCTTGCCTTGACTCAGAGCTGAATATGACTTTTTTTTGGCAAAACAACAAAAAATATTTTGTGTTGACTCAAAACATTACATCAAACTGAAATGAGTTCTCCCTGCTCCATTTCTCCTGCACTGTAAAAAATGGTGAGACTAATTTGAAATGAATCCTGTTTATTAAGATACAAAACCCAAAGTATGCCTGGCTGTGAAAAAAAACCCTCAGTGGTAGACACAAAACTTAAAATTCAATTTCGTGCATCTGAGGTCCAAGCCAAGTGACTGGGCAAGTTTCAGTAGTGCCTCATCAGTTGAATTTTAAAGTAGTAGAACCAATATGAAACATCACAGGGAAGTTACTTTTATTACTCCCTTCAATTTTTCTATTAAAACAATAAAGCTAATAAGGAAAACATAATAGGAAAGGTTGGAAAGACTTGATTTTGAAGGGTATAATAGAGTGAGTGTTCTACGAAGTCATACAACCACATTCTCTGCTTTCTGCAGAGACACAGTCAGACATTGGTCAAAAATCTTTATTTTCTCAAACATAAAACCACCAAAAAATTCCTATAAAATATACATTAACCACCTTGCTGTGGGAAAAGAAAAAAAGAACAAAAAACAAAACCAAAAACAAACAAACAAAGAAAAGAAAAAAACCCAAACTGGTATTTGCTCTGCTGTGTAAGAGTAGTAATGTTAATGTTACCTATCATAATCCATAGTGCTAGTGCTGTGGGGACTTCAGATGCTGATGCTGGCTGGGTTCTTTCTAACTCAGAGGCACTCAACAGTTTCATTTTGAGGTCCAAAAATGCTTTTCTTAGCCAAAGTAAAAGAGAGATACATTTTTGAGCACTGGGAACACACACTACACAATGGCAGACAGGAAGGGAAGACACATGGTCAAAAAAATCACTTCAACTGATTTGAAAGACCTGTGAAAAACTACAGCATTTGATGAATGCTCAAATATTTCATTTGGATTTATTTCTGACTTTCTGGCTGCTCCCATTCCAGTGCCAATGTAAGCTCTTGGACTAAAGACCATGATTGCAGGATTGGATGATATCTGTGGACCAGTGATGGTGTGGTAGAGGCACTGAAAAAGGGAAACTTTTTTTCTAATTTATTTATTTATTTATCTATTTATTTATTTATTTATTTATTATTTATTATTCTTAAGGTTAAGGAATTAACTCTTTTTTTTCCTATTTCTTTAAGACCATGTGGGAGTCCAGGACGTTTTCCTGACTCCTCTGGGGATGGAAAAACCCCTCTGGCAGGCCTCTCAGGGACTCCCGAATGAGACCCAGGTGTCTCAGGGGCTGAATTTAACCCTTTGGGAAAATCTGCCAACATTGCAGGAAGAATTACAAGTCACAAAAATAAGTAAAGTGTAAATTAGAGTATTAGAATGTAGAATAAGTAGATTTTTGGATTGTTTATGATAAGGGCCATGTGGTCAGCATGGAGGATTTGGGGCGTGGTGTGCCACTTCCTACTTCTTCTTTGTGTCATCCATGTTAGATGACGTGCTGGCAGCTACAGACTGGATGGGGACAAAACTGGACAGTGTAATAAGGTTGTGCTGTATTGGAAGGTAATTGTAAATATTGAAGACGTAGTTTAGAGTATAAAAGATAAGTCCTGCCTCTGGCAGGGGGGCATTTGATCATGGTCACCTAGCAGAGCGGACCTCTGTCAGCCTGGCTGGGACACTTTGTAGATAAGATACAATAAACAGCCATGAAAAGAAAAACAACAACAGATCGTCTCGTGCAGTGTCTCTTTCTCCAGCGGCCTCAGGGAAAAACCTCGAACCGAACCATCACCTACATGTCAGTCCAAGGAGGTCTCGCGCGCCCTTAACGAGACCCTCGGGCGGACACTGACAACCATTGAATTTCTCAGGTAACTGGATTCTTGCTGCTTAAATTTATTCTGTCTCATTTGTAAAGACATCAATTGAGTTTTTTCTTTTAAATTATCTTTTACCCACACCTAGCTTTTGCATATCACTATTTTTTCAAGTATTTTTTCATTTTTTCTGCTATTAATTCTATCTGTGTCACTTACAAAGGAAAAAAACCTCAAGTTTAAAAACAGAAGTAAGCTGAATGCCCAATTTCTATTGCTATTTTAAACACAGTGTCCAGATATCATGAACTGTTTTGATGTCAGTCATTCTGCTACTTTGGCAGTAAAATTTTTGCTTGAAAGCTAAAGTCCTGCAAGTGTTTGCTAGAATGTTCTAACTAACCTCTGCTAGAACATTTTGATCTCTGAAGCCCTTCACAAGTTGTCCTGCATTTCTATTAGTGCTTCAGATAATTCTGAAGAATTCTTCCTGAAGTTCTTACTTGCTTGTGCAGGAGCAGGAAGCTCATGTCCCTTTGCTCTGTATAATTAATGTACCCAAAATAGGGTTTGTCCCCTTTCCTGAGTGCTTTGGTGCACCCTTGCACCTAAAAATTGCCACTAGGACAAGGCAAACAATAAGAAATCACTTATTTCTGCTCTATTTGATCCTTCCCTGGGATGTATTAACTGCTCTGAGTATTTGGAAAAGCCAGAAATTAATGCTTCTGAAAAATCTCATACATTGTTGCTTTTTTTAATAAGATGCAATTTTTTCATCATTGGAGAAAATGTGGGGGGAAAAAAGGGACATGTTAAAGTAACAGATCTGTAAATTTTTCTTGGAAGACATATATTCTTAAGCCTGAACCAGGAGCCATGCACACCACTATCTGCACTGTAATAATGACTATTACTTTTAATAATAAGCCTAAAAGCATACAATGAGCATATTGGGACATTTTACAATGAGATCTCTAACTGTGATTACTTCTCTAATATATGCCATTTTGTTCTGTATAACTGAAAATACCTTACTGAAGAGATCAAAAATCCCATGAGTGTTTTGAGTTTTTGTTTTGTTTTTTTTTTTAATCTATTTGGGAAAGATGTGATTTTCATCATCATATCTTTTGCAAAAGCTCAAATAAGAAAATTATTTCTTATGGGTTCGGTTTTGGGGATTTTAGCTTGCTTTTTTTGTTTGTTTGTTTGTTTGTTTGTTTTGGGTTTTTTTTAATCTATGGTAATCTGTTCTTAATAAACCCATTAACTAACAAAGAACAAAAAACCAATCTATTGTTCAACTGTGCTAAAAGCAGGTCAGTTCTGAACAAATTTGTTTTAAACTGAGCCCAGTTTGGCTGTGCGCTGCAAATGCCACGTGTTCGTTTTGTTTTGCGTAATGTGGATATAAAAACAGAAGCAGCAATTGAAGCTTGAAGAACTTCCAATTTTTAATTTATATATTTGTGACCCTCAGGCTGCCATTGGTACCCATGAACAAGGCCACAATTGGTACTTTCAGTTGATAGTTGACTGGAAGTGTGAGGGGTATTCAATGAGCATGATTCTGGGTGAGACTGGTTTGTGACACTGAAATTTTTTGTGCTGATGGTTTCAATCCAGATATTTTGCCTGTTTATTTCATAACGGGATCAAAGCATCTTTGTGATGCCCAAGAATAAGCAGAGTTTGGGCATCCAAGCCAAAGAGAAAAACATTTGTTAGTGTTGCTATGTTTGGCTTCCAACAGGCAAAAGGAATATAAAGATGTGAAGATGACACAGGCAAATACAATTCAGAATTCACAGCAAATTAAAGGAAAGGAAAAATTCAGAGCTGGGAGATGTCCGGCTTTTGAGAAATATTGGTTGTCTAGCACAGATTAGTCAGAGACTTGCTGCTGTACCACTCTATTAAACTTTTTTTTTTTTTTTTTTGGTAAATCTGCTGCCAGGGATTTCTGTGGGAAACCTGGGGTTGAGACTGGAGAAGGAAGAAGTTGTGACCCCTGGAATGGTTTGAGAATGTTCATGCAGTGTCTTCTCCTTTAACATGCATTCAATCTTTCATGCAAAACCATTAACCAGGCCTCAAGCTGGAATTTTTCCAACTGTAATTTTACAAACTTTAAATTTTACAAACATTTACAGCATGCATGATCTGCTCGTGCAGATCACAGAAGGATCAGAGAAGTGCTGTGGAACCAGGCAGGACCTCTTCCGAAAATAGCCGGGGTGACTGTGTGCACAGAGCCAGGCATCTGCTTTGCTGCTACCAAAAAACCAGTTTATACTAAATACAAGAATAACCTGTAATTTCTCTGGTATTGGAAACCTTGAAGATTAGTCTAAGGAATTAATATTTTCTTAGATATAGGTGATCCTTCCTCTGAGAAAGAAAAATAAAGGGGTCACCTGTTAGAGCTGAGCTGTTCATTGCTGTTCTCCATAGACTCAGTTTTTCTTAGATCTGAATCAGGTTTTCTAGAAAGATCTAATAGGAAAAACCAAACCAAACAAACAGAAGAAAAAATAAAAAAAATAAAAATAGCTAGAAAGAGAAAGGAAGGGGAAACATTTCCTTAACTATATTCTTTTTTTTGTTTGTTTTGGTTTTTTTTTTGTGTGTGTATGTGTGTGTTGAGAAGAAACACAAGGTGAATTTAAAAATAAAAAAAAAAAAACAAAAAAGAGGGGAGAAAAAGAAAAAAAGATGGTTGGACAAAACCAAATCTCTTTATTAGAACCATATCCTCTGCCAGAACTGCACTTCAAAACACCTGGATCATCTTTGTTCTTACAATATGATTACATGACTTTTTAATTTCCAGTTAACTCCATGAGTGGAGACATTTTGTTGGGATGAAGCCAGACAGACTGCCACAGGATGTTCCTCATCATTTCTAGGAAAAAGACCTCTGCATTTCTGCTGCATGCTGCTTGAGTTGGCAGCTGGCTGTGCCCACACAAACCAATCCACAGGGGTATTCCAACATGTGCATGAGATAAAACCCCACTGTGAAAGCCTGCCAGGAGCAGGGTGATAAAATACATCTGTTCCTGCAAATGTTCCTTCATTGGGTGTACTCAGCAAATTCATATATTGCTCCTTTGGTGGTGGTTTGTTGAAGGAGCAGCAACAAGTGATTTTGTGTGTTGGTAGGGCAGCAAATGTAAACGTACACGAGTAATTGTGTGAAAATAGGTGGTGAGAGTGTGCAGAGCAGAGCCAGATCTTTCTCAGTGGTGTCCAGGGACAGACAGCAGGCAGTGGACACAAAAAGGAACACAGAAAATTCCATACGAGTGCAAATACACCTGACACCCAGCTGGACACTGGAGCAGAAAGGCTGTGGAGCCTCCATTTCCATCCATGGGATTCTTGTCCAAAACCCACCTGAGCATGGCTCCGGTGGGACTTTGAGGCTGTGGATAACAGCCTTGTGAAAAACACAGTTCACTGTCTTGAGAGAATTAAAAGGTTTAACAAAGAGACAATAGGAGACAGAACATAAAGCAAAGGGTTAAAATGGCTGGGTGCTTGGCATGTTGCCAGGAGCACACTGCTGCTAGGGGAACACCCCTTAAATACATTTTACAATCCATCCATTTGTTACATATTCATAGACCTTCATGCATAGTCAACTGGTTCTGGGAACTGTTTAGCATGGCCACTCCTTGGGTCCGCCTTTTTAGAGCATGCGTGTTTCTTGGCTTGTGGTTTTATTCTTCTTCTTATCCCTCTTGATTTGGGTGGTGGTCCCAGTTGGTGAGCGTTGATAATTGTTGTGTCACCTGCGGGGTCCCCATCACCTGTTCACGGGCTGTTATCTTGACTGGACAGGTAGTTTAAGCATACTATCTCTAAAAAACTTATGTCTAACTCTTACTATTAACAAAGACTATATCCATATAGAAATGCTATTTTAACATTATACATATAGCATTTATCCCAATACTTGCAAAGAGCCAACAACACATCATACATTTATAACAAGCTTGATATTTCCACATCCAGAGGTTCTCTCAAGCCTCAGCCACGCAATGCCTCTATGGAATTTACAGGATCCCAGGACTGTGTTTTGAGTGCTCTACACCCCTCCGAAAGCAGCAGAAATTGTGCTGTTTGCAACTCATTTCTGGGTCTCTGAAACTGAGCTGTAGCCTCCAGTTCCTTTTCTGTTTTTAAACAAGTTGTCTTCAGATTTCAGGTTAGTCCAGATGCTTTCAGTGCCAGAATCACACTCTGACCCACCAGAAATTGCATTTGCGTTCCTCCTCCTTTCTGAAAATGTCAAGATTTAACAATGCAGGCATAGCAATCATAACTGTGGAATGCATTACTATCAGGGTTATTGTTATTACTATTTTAATAGCGCCTTGTTTAGCAGGAGTATTCTTCTGTAGCCTTCTCCCCCCCTTTCTTTTGCTTCTTTTTCTTTTTCTTTTTCTTTTTCTTTTTCTTTTTCTTTTTCTTTTTCTTTTTCTTTTTCTTTTTCTTTTTCTTTTTCTTTTTCTTTTTCTTTTCCTTCTTTTTCTTTTCCTTTTTTCTTTTGTCTAAAGGCAGGTTGAATAGAAATGCCACAAAATACACAAAATATTTGTTAGGTTAGAGAGAAAAAATATCAAACATCAATATATCATTGGAATTTTTTGGACAGTGTTCCATTTTCATGTAACTATTTATTATTTAAAGAAACAATGAATAGCAGTTTACAATGTGTATTAATAATCTGGACATGTATCTAGTTTCTTCTGTGAATTTCACCTGTTAGAAGAGGAACATGCTGACCAAAGGTGAAGAAATAGCACTAGTCTAAGCAAATAAAATTCAGATGATGTTGCCATATTTCTCCTTTTTTTTTTTCTTTTTCTATTTCTACCAACATTTACAATTTTGAAAGGTACAGCTGCAGAGGCAATAACTGACAGAACACCCAGGTTTGAACTTTTGAAACATGTATAAGCATCTGAAAATATGCACTCTTACCTCAGCATTTTTGTGGCTGAGACAAAACCTATCTACTGTAGGTGTTTTGTAAGGTACTGAAGCCAGTTTCAAGACAATGAAATGATTTCAACATGGACACGTATCTACTAGATTTCATGTGTTAAGAATGTCCTCCTGCATCAGAGCAGTAGATGCTCTTATCAGGATACCTTATTGTTGGATTTCTCAAATGTTTCCCATCTGCCTGCTCTCACAAGGCATTTGACACATACCCAAGACTTCCAGGGAGAGCAGAATCTTTCCAAGTTTAAAAATGTTTCAGGATGAGCTGACCCACTCAGAGACATGCTGGTGTCAGGACAGTCTTGGAAGGATGGATTCCCTACACAGAGTACAAAGTGGGAAAGGGAGATGTCTGATATCACCCTTGCACAGGCAGCCTTCACTGGGATCAATAATTTCTTTACAGCTGATCATTCCAGTGTTGGGAAAAACTTAGTGCCTTTTTTTTGTGTGTGTCTGCTGGAAATTAGGTGGAATGTTTGGGAGGTTAATCATATTTCCTGTAGAGAAGTGCTAAGAAATATTCTGTTGCTAGAAGATTTAAGTCAACTTTATCAGTGAGTGTGTAACAGAAATGATTACAGTTTTGGCTGGACTGAAATTCTTTTTTGGCTATTAATCATCTAAAATGTAGAAATCTAACCTGATTTATTGCTGGGTAGTGGTTCAGGTTTCTTCATTTGAGAATTTCTATACTAAGCAAACCCCCGAGCTAAACCTTTGATAATGGACTGGGAATATGCAACTCCCAGGCTGTAATGCTGAGCATATTGGGAAATCACTGCTTTCTGTCAAGTCCCTCAGTGCTTTTTGCAAATTTCTCAGAGCTGTGCAGTGCAGGAAGAGCAGAGGTCTGGTCCCTGTGAGCTGGAGCATTAACTGATGCACAGTTTCTATTTCCATTGACTTAGGGAGGACTGCCCCAAACCTGAAAAGTTTAGGAATCCCTGTTGCTCATTTTCAAGTCCTTTCTACAGCAATGAAAAGCAGGTCAGTTAGAGAGAGGACAAACAGTAACAGTGCTAGTGCTATTCTTTCTGACCCATACTATGGTAATGTAAATAATTGAATTTATGTAAATTATTATTATTATTTCTTATTCTTCAAATAATTTGGTGCTTAAAAATCATTGTAAATCCGATTCCTGCAATTCCTCTTGCTGCTTTCTTTGCCTCACCTAAAAATCCCAGCTGAAGTGTTCACACTGTTTTCTCATTTGCAGTCAACTTCTTTGGCTGGACATCTTATGTCCTACGACTGCATAACAGGATGATTCAGGATTGGCCTCAGACTTGAGCTCTATCATGTAGACTTTCTTATAAAAACAAATGAAATAATCATTGCTGCAATGTGGACTTCCCTGGATGTGTAAACTGCATTCCTTTTAAGAAATGCAAGGAAGAAGAGGACTGCGTTAATTGGACTTTCTCCTAGTAACATTGTTGCCATTGTTGAATACCAGACAATAACTTGTCTTTCAGCGTGGTGGCACCCTTAGCAGAAATCTCTGCCTGACTTTCCTGATAGAAACCTCTAAACCTTTACTTGAGCCCAACTCAAGCACAACTACCCTCCCACCCTCTCCCACATTTATCCTCTGCCCCCTTCCTCAACCCACCTTCCACATCCCCAATTTTCCACACTCCAGCCCTGAATCACAAATGGATTCTGTTTTCCAAGTAGGTTTTGATATGTGTTGCACAAACTCAGCTGACAAAGTAGTAGGCTTAGGCAATTGAATAATCAGATGGATGGTGGATGATGCCCTGAGATTGCCACATCCACTGACATCACCTGTCTGGATTAGGTGGGGCCCAGGACTTGTTTCTTGTTCTTATGAAATCTTGGGATTATCGGATTAGTGACATGAGGTAAATAACTGGAGTGCAAACATTAGTAACTAGCAAACCTAGAAAAGAAATCATGCTTCAGCTGAGTTCTGAGATGTGGTTTCATTTTACCTTCCAGACTGAGCACAGTGTTTTAACAAAATGGGGGGTTCATTGCTGTTTCCCCTCTGTTTTAAGAAGCAGCAGCACAATCATGCTCCTAGACAAAGAAATTTAATTTCTAGTGGGGTTTTTTGGGGGGATTGTGTTTGTTTTGGAGATTTTTAGCCAGAATAAGGGTTTGATTAAGTAAATAAAATAAGCTATTAAAATGTAGCTTCTTTTTTCCTCTTGGTCCTATTGACACGATTTACTAGTTGTTTGCCTTCCCCCAGTCCTGCCACTTTTCCAGCAGGGAAAAGCAGCTTTCCAGCAGCTTTCTTGTCAGATATTCAGGAGTGATTCCACCAAAACTAATCCCCTCTCACCCTTTCCTAGCAGATCACACACGGAAGTCCCCAATCCTGGCTGCAGTGCAGAAGGGAGCAGGAGGAGGCTGGGGACATCACAACCACTTTCCCAACCAAAATATTTGTGCTTTGGCCAAAGTGATCACGCTCTGGGCTCCTCTGCAGCAAGTCAGAGATTTTTGAGGCAAAGAGTCAGTGGCCCAGGTCCAGACCTGCAATTACATTTGTGTTTCCCTTCATGCACAGTGAGATGCCTGTAAACACCAGGGCTTGAAATTAATTATGTGCAAAATTGTTTGTGTTTGGGAAGATTAAGATTGTCAAAAGGGGAAAAATTAATTGTAGAGAGGAGAAGCCTTAGAAACTTCCAGATACACCCATATGATAACAAATCACAGGCATTAGCTCTGAGTTCTGCATGTGATTGCAGCAAGAAGACATTATTCAGATTGTGGTCACTTAATAAAATGTGCCAGAGCTTTCAATAAAGCTGTGTCTGTCCAGAGACTATCATTATGGTAAACAGTACAAAACTGGACAGCTACAATGTTTCATTCCTTTCCTATGTCACAGCCACTTGATTCTTGCCAATAAAGTGTTTTCCTTTTTTCATGGTCTTATATTGCTAAGCCTCAAACTGGAAGCCTCTTCCCCCTGCATTTCAGCATGTAGAGTTTATTTCATCAGATAATTCCATCGGCTGGCCAAGTGTGATGAATTTCAGGTATTACAATGCTTAATGGGCCTGGGGAGAGATGGAATAACTTGCCAGGTAATAAAGAGTCAAGAGATGGAGGGAGGGGGAAACGCCTCAAAGGAGGGAGTAGCTTTTGCAGACTTGTTGCAGCATCTGTTGTCACTACGCCTCTTTTCATACTTCCTAGTCCTGGGCAGGTTAGGAAACCAGAGGTACAGGAACAAAATACTTCCTATCACCTTTGTTTCCTGTTTTTTGGGATCAAAGCAATATTCTGAGTCATTGGTGTCTCCAGACTGAGAAAGACTCTCGATGTACTAGGTTTAAAGGAGAGGTTGTGAGTTGAGTTCACAATTGAAAGCAATTTACTAAATTTTTTGAGCTCCTCCTTAATTCTAAAACAATCTTGATATTTTAATGAGGGCGGCAGTTCCCACTAATGATAAAATGGAAAGAACCAGCCTTGAAGCACTTGCACTCTTTCTCAGAAAGTGGCAGCAGTTGGTTTGCTGTCACATGAAGCCTTGTCCTGCCCCCATCTCCTGCTACTAGTGCAAAGGTGCAGCTATTCTGCAAAATCTTAAAAGAATTAATACCAAAATTAATACCTTTCACAACTTCCACTGAAATTCGTAAATGGAATGAAAATGGGTAGTAATTTGATCCACTGAAGAAATACTCATTTGAGTCATCCCCACATGATCAATTGCATGTCACTGGTGGCAAACATGAAATAAATTAAGTGCAAGGTGCAAAATCTAGTCCTAGGCTGAAATTATTCAGGCAATATACTGAACTAAATCTGAGGTAGTGTTTAAAAAATTGGCAGCTGCTTTCTTGGTAAGATTTTGTCAGAGAATGTCAGGGTGTAGGGAGTGGAAAAATTTTTCTGCTACTCAGTTTTAGTTCAGTTACTTTACCGCCTGTGAATTATCAGCCTCACTTCTATGTTATATTGTTCTGTCAGGTTTCTTAACTACTACAAGAGAAGAAAAGGTTTTGGAAGACAAGCCATTAAAGGAGATAGTCAATTTCTTTAAATTATAGGATTCAGTCAGAAAAAAGAGTTATCCATGAACCTTAGAGATAGGTGCAATCATCTTCTTTCTCAGTTGATATGTAGAAGAAAATGTATTCCTCCCATTTTTTCTTTTTCACTGAAAGCGGTGAAAAAACAGTGAAGATCAGAGAGCAGCTTGATTGGCTGAAATGAGTTTGTCTTGTGATAGATCAGTGGTTTCCTCAAGGGTTGAACCTCCTAATGATTACATATTTTAATGAAACAATCCAGCATCCAAGGTTCTTGCAGTAGAAGGTCTGTTTAATCTCACATTTGCTTTAATCTGGACAAAACTTTTAAGACTTGGAGACAAAGGTATGGAAAACTAAGCCAAAGAGAGGAGGAAGGACACTTTTATGAAGTACATGCATAAAACATTGTTGGGGGTTGGGTTTTTGTTCCTTTACTGCGTAAGTTTGGAGAATTTTTCCCATTGTGACGCTAACAAAACCTGCCGGCTGCACCCAGGGTCTTGTGACAGCCCTGGACGGGGCGGGTAGGTGGGACCGGGGCTACTTGGAGGAGCACGAGGGCTTCTGGGCGGGGCTGCCCAGGGGAGCGTGCGGGCTTCTGGAGGGGCACTTGTGTTTCTGGCGGGGGAGCGGAGAGGAGGGACCATTCCGTCTGCTCAGCACATGGCCAGGAGGCAGGAGAGCCGGACGCCTGTGTCAACTTCCCTGCATCTTTCCTGCTTAGCCTCCTACCTCTGGGGATACAACTGGTCTCTGGACACAACTGTGAGCGAGGAGCCTGTTCCCACCTGAGCCCAGCATTGCTGTGGCTGATCCCCTCCACCTCCCTCGCTCCCGCCTGCTCTGCTGCATGTGTTACATCCCTAAGAACGAACACAGACTGAGTGTGTCTGCGGCTAAAGAAAGGACTGGAACTGGGATATTTTCTTCTGTTTTTGTCAGTAATTTTAATAACTGCTGTTGTTTTCTACCTGTGCGGTTAGATATAGTAGTAAAGAGCTGTTACTTCTACCCCTTATCTCTGCCTTGGGTCCTTGATTTCAAACAACTATAACACTTAGAGGGGGTGAAATTAAATTCTCTATTTCAAAGGGGAACTTCTGTCTTTTATTGGCAGAACCCTGTCCTAGAAACCAGGACAAATATGTATGTTTTTATCCACCCATAATTGAGCTTTAAAAGCAGCATGGGTTTGATCCACTCTCCTTCATAATCTGTGCATTTGCATTTAATATATAGGTTTTCCCCTGACTAAATCAGAACATTATGCTATCCTCGAAAAAGTAAAAATAAAGCCACAACTATGTTTAGTACTTTAAAGTACTAAACACATGGATGTGATTTTGTTTCATGCAAGGAAAGCAAAGATGTCTTGAATTAATTGCCTGTCCTAATGAGCTTCTGTGGCTGCTCGTACTTCCTGGGTCAGAGCTGTGCTCCTGATGCTAAAGGAAGGTATTCCCAAAGCCATTTCAGGTGCTCCTTCAGAGGGAATCTGATTTTTGGGTTTGTACATTCAGCTTCGCAAAAGTGGAGGGAAAAACTCTCTCATTTAAGAGGACCTCAGTGCAGCTGTTCAGTGAATTGTGCAGATGTCATTGAAACCACAACATGGGGCAACATCATCACCAAACTTCTTCAGAATCATTTTTATGTTGCTTAAATGTGCTTGTATTTTTATCTCATCAATATGGTTGCAAATAACCACAGTAGTCAGCAGAGATCTTTGCAGAGCAGCAATTTCTGTTCCATAGAAAATCCATGTGAGAAAGAAAAAGTAGGATACTGAGTATATTTTAAAATAGCTTCCTAAGTTTTATTATTAGGAACAAACAAATTTCAAAAATATATATTAACTTTGATGGATTCTCAAGAATTTCTCTGGAAACATAATTACAAAATGAGGAAATGACTTCCAGATATGAAATATTCTCCAAGACTGAGGTGAAATGCTTCTAGAAACAATGATTATCCACAAAAAGAAAAGATGGAAAAGAGTTTGTGATTAGGATTTTTTTTTAATATTGTTAAACTTCATGCAGGCTTAGACCTTGCAAAAACTTCCATGCCTGCTTGTGACTGTAAAGCTGATTGGCATGAGTGCATGTGGAAGGTGAACACAGAAGATATGGGAATTAAGCAAATTTGGGAGGAAGAAAATCAGAATTACCCTTTTATTAAATTTCTTGCTCAGGGAAACTAAAAGGAATTTTGGTCAATTCTGTCGGTTTAATGTGTTTCATAGCTGAATATCAAAAGAGTGGAGTAAAGGATTGAATTACTGTGACTTGATTGATCGGTTACTCTTGATAACACTGCACTGGAACCAATGCACAGGTCATCACTACAAAGAATTGAGTCTGGCAAATCACAGCCATGCAGGACCAAGTCCCTTCTTCTCCTTCAAAAGCAGGTGAACTCCTCCCTGAAGAACTTGTGAGGGAGGACGAATGAATCTGGATCTCCTTGCGCTATCCCAGCCCCATCCCACATCCTGGCTCATCATCCCCAACACCTGCACTCTGAGCTGGGCACAGGATGGGCGAGGGTTGTGTGAATACTCATATGATGAGAGTATTTCCACATCATAATCCCCAGGTCACAGAATGGAGGATTTCCCTGAAAAGACTGCTGCTGCCAACACAGCCACAGGGAGGACAGTTCCTGACTTATGCAATCAAAAGGGAACTGACAGAAAAGTGGACCTGGCAATGCAAACGTGCCTGGCTACAGCACCAACACAACATCTCATCAGAGGTGATTAATATTACATTGGATGGCACTTTTTTTTTTTTTTAATTTAAATAAAGTTGAATAATCCCTTTAAACCTTCTGACTAAGAAATCAGAAGCCTTTTCAAGCAAATTGTTGCCTCACTGCTTTCTCCCCTTTGAAAGTCCATATAGACAGATGAACTGAGAATAGAACAATTACATCTGACTTAAAGCCCCAACATACAAATTATTACCACTGTGATCATCTCATTTCCCCTGGACTAGCATTAGGCCAGGAGCCAAGCTCTTTGAAAACTCTGTTTAAGTTAAAGACTGAACCGAGCTGGAGAAGAAACCAACTCTGAAGCGGTGTTTGTCTGAAATAGCAAATACAGGGTTATATATAAATCTTCGCTCTGTAAAGTCTTGGGCACTCTTAGTGTTTAGATTTTTCTGTGGCTTGAGGTCTGGAATAAAATCAAGTCCCCATACTATTGCACACAGAAGAGATTGATGGCTCTTTCCTGTCCAGGCAAACAAGTGAATTCAATAAAGAATGCGCAGGAAGGGAAAAAACTGACTTTCGTTGAGGCACCAAAGCCACGTCCTGAGCAGCAGAGACCTGGATAAGAAGGTTTTTCTCTTTTCCCATGGCCTTTTTTTTCCTGGAAAGAAGGAATTCAGGAAGGCCAAGCACAAACATTTGGCTGGAAGGTTCACATGAAGCAGGCAAGATGAAGCTGTTGTGAACAATGGGGAAAAGGGGCCCACAAAAAAAGGTGGAAGAGCACTCAGATCAGAAACTTCAAATGCAGCAGCACTCCCAAAGCCACTGAGGGGATGCACCTCTCAGTATTTCTAGCAGTGGCTCCTCTCCAGTTTAGATGTATCTCCTCAGAGGATATGAGTTTGAATTCTGGATGTAAGCAAGAAGAAGGAAAAAAATTCTTAGACCAAATGGAGATGTCACAAGAAGTTGAGCAAACAGATTTCTTTCTCCTGAAAGGAGCTGCTTATCTCCATGTGTACCTGCTTCACTGTGAATCTCTCTTCTACCTGTTTTAATTTTAAATCCTTTAAGATAACAGAGATCAAACTTTGGGCTCTTCCATACCACAGGATCAAACATAGATATAGGACTTCATTATCTGGTGGACTATTAAATTATCTTCAAACTTTGGTTTTGTTTACATTTTCTTTTGTTTTTCAGTAGTAGCCACCTGACTTCTGTCATCACCTTTGAGAGTGAATGAGTCCTCCAGAGGCTACTACATGAAATATGACCCAAAGTTAGGATTTATCAAGTAGAAAAGTCCTCATCTCATAAGGACTTCTGCACAGGCCAGATCCAAGCAGATACTCCTGTAGCATGTGGTTTCAAGAAGCACAGGCATTTTTTCCTAAACTCTCCTTGTATATAAATCAGTTTTGGAAAAAAAGAAAAAGGAATATTCAGTTTTTAGCAGTGCATGGAATATATTTTTGTGGAAGAAAAACAAAGGAAGAAAAAAAGAACATTAAATAAGGAGGAAATAAGCCATAAATAAATAAGAAAATAAGCCATATCCTCATATCTTCACCCTCTGTTAAGTCCAATTGCTGCAAGAAAAATTGCTTGCTTGTTGCAGCTGATTTTAATATCTTGTGAACATACACCTTGCTTGTTTTGGCAGTGAGCCCAAGACTACAGAATTTAGACCAGCTCCTCACATCAGATTCAAGGCTACAAAGAGGGAAGATAAAGAAAAAAAACAGCCAAAGAAAGAAGGTGAAGGGTTATTATCATCCCTAAGTGGTTTAACTGGAGATCAATTGCTAGAAGAACTTTGTCTTTTCATTTGCTTTCAAATGCTCATGTATTTCTTCTGATATATTTTTCTTTCTTTTTTTTTTTCTTCTTCCTTTTTTTTTTTTTTTTTTTTTTGTAATTTGTTTGTAAACCTGTCCTGATGTGTGGTGTCTAGCCTGTACCATGTCAGCTGGGAATGCTTTGATGAGAATATGTGTAAAACACCATATATGTCTGTTTTTAAATGAGCTGAGCCATGCTTCCAGCCTTCTTGGGAGAGTATTTCTGGATGTGGACTGGTGTTTTACTGAAACCCTGACACAACTGGCTTGGGACTTTTTGGAGGTGGTGCTGCTGTCAGCAATACTGCTCAATGAGTCACAAAAAGTCAAAACAAAAGAGGTGTGAATATACAACAACGATGCTGATTTGGAAGTGTGAATGAGCAAACCTGAGGCAGATCTCTCAACCTGCAGACCTGGAGGTTATTCCATTTCCACTTTGTTGCTACCTTTAAATACATGCTACTTTCATTTTCATTAAAATCCCAGTGGTCAGCACTCAGGAACCTTCTCTTGCCAGGCCAACCTAGTTCCAGATATTTATTCATCACACATTTATCACAGCAGACAAGTCTGAAGCAGTTACCCAGCACAACAATATTTCTCTGGGTTTTTTTTTTTTTTTTTTCGGTAACAAATTAAAGATATTAATCTTTGCTTATAAAATAAATATTTCTGATGGCTCTTGTTGGGAAACATTCCTTTTCCTGAACAGTCCCATCTGTTCCTTTCCTGTTGCCCTGCCGGGCTGGGCTCTCCCGTGGTGAGCAGAGCAGTTGTGAACCAGGGATTGTGAAATTGGTCTCTGCTGGTGGAAACACCACTGGGGATTGCCAGGCACAGCCCAGAACAGGTTCCAGGGGCTGGCACCTGCACAGCCCACGCAGAGCCAGTGCCAAAACAGCACCCAGGCCTTGTCAGGGTCTGTTCCTCTCCAGAGAAAAGTGCTGGGAGCAGTGATCTCATGCTGCTGAAAGCTCCTCACCTGCCTTTAGGAATGCTTAATTTGCTCCAAGGCCTTTGAAGGCTTCCCTCTCCCAAAGGTGCTGGAGAATGGATTAATTAACACCTTTCAAATCGATATCTCCCATGGATGCCCAAGCTCTGGAAAGACAGACAGTAATTCACCAGCACTCTGCCTCTCTGAGCATGATGCACCAGGCTCTGTGAAGAGCTTCCAGCCAGCCTCTGAGCAGTTGTGATTGCTGCTGCTCAGGTATCTGCTGTGCAGATTGCATCAGTCAGAATGCTCTGTCTATATCTAATTATTATTCTTCCCTTATCACCTATCAAGAATGCCAGTTAGTATAAGGAGTAGAATATGAAGGGATAAAATCTCTGAGTGAGCAGTTTCCCAGCAATTAATACCAGGCAAATTGCTGTCTGTCAAACACCTGTTGGGTTCCTGGTAATAAACTGGGGAATATCTGAGATACATGGCAAAGGAACAGAGAAATAAAAGGGTAAAACAGAGGGAATATGCACGCAGGTCATGTTGCAACATGGAAGAGAGACTCAAGGGGCAAATCGAAATTAACTTTTCAGGGCTGGAACCTGGGCAATGCCAGAAAAGTCTGGATTGGTTGGTCTGGAATGTAGGTTTCCTTGTTTTCACACACTGTGTGAACTTAAAAAGACTGAGTCCCTGTTAAAGGCTTGTATTACTTGGATTAAACTCATAGTTGCCCAGGCAAGGATGATGTCACAGATGGAATCCTATTGCTGCATCACAGTCTCCAAAATAAATATTTACTCTAAGCTAAGATGGCATTTGTGGATGTGTTTCAGCGTCTCATCAGTGCCTGCTCCTGTCAAACCAAGGTGCTTGCCAGCAAGCAGGACAGATAAATGCTTCAGACAGATCAATAATTTTCTTTTTTAAAAAAAAATCCTGTATCCCAGGGGTCATTCCATAGAAAAGGTGTAGCCTTTGACCACCAACCACAGCAGGAAGGTGCAGAGCAAAGGATCAGAGGTTGGTTTTTTTTTCCCTTTCCTTTTCCTTGAGGGTATCTACCTTGCCCACTGACTTTGGCATAACATGAGGCTACCTGATGTTTGGCAGGTGTGCACTGAGGCATCATCCCTCACAGCAAGACAGGAGGATGATACATATGTGGACTTATCATGGACTCATAGAGCACCTTGAGTTGGAAGGGACCATAGAGATCACCCAGTTCCAGCCAGGGACACGGGTGCGACCTACCAGATTATGATGTGCTGTGACTTGAGCACTGCCAATCACGGAGCCTGACCATATTTTGCTTCCTTTCGAGTTTCTTCTCAGCCACAAGTGGCTGAAAAGTTCTTCTGTTGATTTCAGTCACCTGCTTTAACTGCTCATCCTGCCTGTGTCTTCTTGACACTGCTTTTTAGGTGCTTTCTCATTAGGAAGTTTTCTAGCACTTCCCTAACCCAGCTGAGACTCTCTGTTAGGCAAGCATAAATCAATTTCTAATGATAAGAGTTACTATCTGCCCTGGGCTGCAGTCAGAATTAACTAGGGCAATGAAGCAGGAGTATTTTGCATTCAAACACCCATGGATTGATAGCAAAATGCTCATGGCCAGTGATAGATGAGCTCTCTGAGCCAAGGTCTGTAGCTAAGGCAACTCTTCAGCATAACACTGGCTCAATTATCAATCACACAGGCAGTGCTCCTAGAGGAGGGGCAGGGATCTGTGCCCTTCTTTGAGGACTCATCTATCGACCTCACCAACACAGAGGCTTAACCTGAGTGTGTCAAACAGGTCTCAGTATGCACCCCAAGCCTCTTAAGGAAATATTTACTGTAAGAGGTGATTCACTGCATTCTGCCCTAGAAATTTGTGGATAACCATGACAAATAGCTCTAACTGTACTAAGAAATCAGTCATGAGTTCTTGATAGATAGGAATTATCCAAACAGACCAGGCAGAGCAGCAGAGCCCTCTTGTAAACCAGGGGTTAATCAGTCCAAACCAACTGAGGAAAGCTCATTTGACTCTCTTTAGCCCAGCATTTTTTTCATATCAATTATCAAACATCTAAGTCTGTATGAAGGAGGCAGCAGCATCCAGGCTTGTCTTTGTCTGCTGAGTGGCAGGAGTAGCTTCTGGCTGTGTGGCAGGCCACAGATAAAAAACAGGTGATGGATGTTTCCATCTGCTCCTCACACCACAATACTTTGCCAAATTTAGACCACAAAACAGTATTAGAATTTCCTGGTGATGAGGAGTCATTCATCTATTTCACACATTGTCCTTCCTGCCTCAAGAAACTACTTTACACCCTCTCCCCTTTGCCACATTTGTTTCCCAAACAATATTTTTACGCTAGAACATAATCAGGAGGTGAGCAGTGGAAAGTGCTCCTTATGGTCCACTCAAGGCTGTAGGAGAGTGCTTGCTTGAAGGCTATTTTTGTCCCTCAGGAAGATTTAAACCAGTGTACAAAACATAGTCTCCCTCCTTTCCTAGAAGTTCTTAGTTCATTTTTTTTTATCCTTCTTCTTCCAGAAACAAACAAACACACAAATAACCCCCAACCAACCATTTTCTGATAAAATAAACTCTTTATGAATTTATTTTCTAATTGTAAGTTGCACTGATACCCTATCAAGTGGGAGGTATGGTCTTGTTTATCAGACAGTTTTTGCAATAAGTTGCTACTTTCCCTCTGTCTGATGCAATCTACTAATTACTAAACCTATACACTTGTTTTTCGTTTTGATACAGACCTGCCATTGCAAGCTGTGATGAAATTTATTAAGCTTGGATATGAGTAAAGACCTATAAAAAGAGGAAAAAGGAACACATGTAGAACACAGATGAGCTAAAATGTGAATGACAATCCACTTGGAGATAGAGATAAGCAAAGAAGTTGAGAAGGAAATTTGTCTCCACACCTTATGCAAATTTACAAGACCTTGAAACTTTTTTTTTTACAGTTTCAAAGACTGGAATCAAAATCTCAATATTTGCAAGTTGCAAATCAGCAGAAGTTAATATCTATACCAAATTAATTTCCTTTATATGATATATCATTTACTAAGTCAATATACATTATTGTACAAAAACCTTTGCATATCTGCAACTAATTGTCTCACTAATTGTGAGTATCCAGTCATATTTCTCAATTTCTCTATATTTTTATCTAAGTGATAAAGATATGCCATTGTTTTAATTTGTAGAAAAGAAAATTTCAGTATTGGAAATCTTTTTATCTTGAGTAGCTGAAATTAGACTTTTGTGTTGTATATGGCCTCATAAAAGTGAGAAAACTCCGGATTGTTTTTGTTACTTCAGCATCTGTGATAGTTTGATGTTGGGGACCCAATATATTGAGCTTTACCCTAGGTTGGTTCCCTTGGAGAAGGTGATTACATAATAAAATTAATTTATCATTTGGACTTTAGTGCTTGAGCTGAGATATCAAGCCTTCAAGTTCTTTTAGTCAGAAAGAAGTTTGTCTGATAACAAAGGAGTGAAGACCCCTTTCCTCACTAGAAATCATCTCAGCCTGGTAATTTTCCAGTTCACCCAATACTTGGACATAATTTTTATCACATGAGGTGGCTGGGCAGGATTTTATCTAACCTTCTTTCTGAAAAGAATTTTCCATATTTTAGCAAGATGCAGTATACTGCATATAATGTGACTTTCTGTCATAATTTAGAAGGCTTTTTCATTTTTGGCTGTGTAAAACCTTGTAGATTTTGAGGAAATAGCCTGTTTGAAATACATATTTAGATGGATTTATATCTAGTTATCTCCTCAGAGATTGAGCCATTTGGAAGATAGGTTACAAAAATACAACAAGAAATACCAACTCTGACACAGCAATGACATTTTTACGACAAGGAAAATTACTTTTACAGACAGGACAGAAAAAAAAAAAAAAATTACAATGAATATTGTTTGCCCAAGTTGGTATGAGGCTTTCTTTCCTTATCTTTCTTTGTGAAACAGAACTCATATAAATCCTGTGACATTTTATCATTGAAAAGTAATGCTCTAGGATCCTAAGTCTTTTATGAAACTAACTCACAGTGGCCTGGTGACATCAAGGGGAAACAGGCAAAACTTCTAAGTGTGTGATTTTTGCTGCAGGAGATGCTGCCAGGGAAGAAAAAGGGCATGGCAAAGCTCCACTGGATTTGAGGAATTGACCTTATGCTCACTTTGAAGTCCTGGGAGACAGAGGGGTAGAAGATCGAGCTCTAAAACTTCCAACACTCAGTTTCACCTGAGATTTGGAATCCTCAGTAACAATTCAATCCTAGAGGAATGTTAATTAAGGCTTCAGGCCCTAAGTATAGATGCTAAGTAATTAAATGTGTTGCTTAGCATTTTGCTGTATTGAACATGGAACAGCCTGGGCAAATTCTACACAGAAGTGCCACGTGTAAGGTAATTCAGGTTTGTTATGTGCAGGGCTGTTGATGGGCATTGTGGTGGCTCTGATTTAAATCAGATTTAAATCTGGTTCTGCTGCCTAGAAACCAGACCTGGATGAGTTTGCTTTTTCCTGGTACCTGTGTTGCACCCAAGGAAACAGAGATACAAGATTAAAGGAGAGAAACTGAGCTGCTACTGTGAGTGCACTGGTAGATGTATCCCCATTAAATTAACTCTCCAATATTGGGTGGAGATTCAATACAGCACAGATAAAGTCCCAAGTCTCAGCTGTGCATGGAACACATGCCACTCTGCAGGCAGTTTGAGAGTTTGGGGATACATCCTTTTTTTAAGGGATGTTTGGGGCAATGTCTGTCTTTTTAACGCTGTCTTGCTAAAGTGTACTATAACCACCACTTTTTTGGCTCTTTATAAAATAATTTGGCTTATTATTAAGGTGTCTCAGGAATAATTCTTGCCAAGTTTAAGACCCACTAATGTTACTGCTGATTTCCAGTAAATTATTGAGGTGTAGGGACTTGAAAGAACCCTCAGGAACCAGCAGCACCTACAACTGAACTAAAGGTATCAAACCTCTAGCAAAGCCGCTGAAAAAGATGAATTAAAGTTGAGTCGTTAATTTCAGAAGAAATAAAAATCACCAGCTTCAAACAGATGTTAAGCCACTGGCTTTAGAGAAATCTGGTTAAGTTTATAATTAGCTGTGTCAATCCCATTAATCACTATTAACAGTTTGGGAAACCATCAGTATTTCCAGTAAGGAAACACAGCATTAGCATGTACTTCCAGAATTCCCCCTGTGAATTACAAAAGTTAATTGAAATAAAGTACAGTCTAAGGGTAGGATTACTTCTCTGTAATTAAGCAAACATTAGTGATGTCACGAACACCAATGATGTCGCGACCTTCCCAATGTTGTGACAGGACCCTGGGAGCTAAGCTGTGGAAGAGCTGATGAGATTGTAGGCAGTCAGTGTAAGCCAATGTAATATCCTAGGATTTTCTTGTTGATTTAATCCACAAGTGGCTCCTTTGTCCACAAACAGATTATCTGTCTCTTGCTCTTGTTTAGTCCATCACAACACTATACATGCAACAAAAAAAAGTGCTGTGACTGATCTCTGACTCCAGAGGTGAATTTCTCAAGCTCGCCTGTAGCAAGGGATGGTTTTTTTGCCACCCACACATTGTTTTGCTGATGTGAAACAAAAATCTGACAAGCTTTCAAAAAGCTCCACCTCTGATTCTTTTGCTGGTAATCTCATCATTGTCAACACAATATGACTTCTTGCCAAGGTCAGCAACTTTCTGTGTTTCACGTTGTTCTGGGCCACACCTACTTAACCACTAGTTAAACAACTAGTTAAAAAATAATAAAATGGTGTTAAATGCATGTTTCATATGCATTGATAGACATGGTAGGACAGGTTCAGCTTTTTTCTCCCCATTGTCACTTCTGAAATGTGAAGATGTCAATATTTCTAGTTTTCAAATGTCATTGTACATGAAGCTTCACGTCTGTGCTTTTTATTAACAGTTTTAAAGAAAAATTGTATGGCAATAATTAAATTAATAGAGTTTGGAATTACATGATGGAGAAATTTTAAAAATTCCCTACAGGAAAATATGAATCAAGATTATCTTCCTCTCTGTCAAGTGGCATGTTCAGTGGTCAACATCCATTCTTTGTTTTTTCTCCACTGTTAACATCTGTTAGTTCAGAATCTTGAATCATCCCCATTACTTGGTAGCTTAAACATGTATTGCAACTCCTATGGGAAATATTTATTCCCGCTCTCCTAACAATTAATAAAAATTCCTCCTAGATAACAAAATGTAAAATCAAATAATGCCTCCTCTAAACAGCAAGACGCTTTTAAAGAATATATGGTGACTCTCATTTCTAGTAAAGTTTAGCTGTGTACCAAGTGAAACAAATTGCAGCTCTGAAGAAATATTATGTATTCCTTCTTCTTCCAGGAAATCCCAGTATGTAGTGTCTGCTGCTGATTCTTCTAGAGTTCATGACCAGTAAATAAATTTAAGTGGGGTTAAAAAAATCTTTGCTCTTTTTAACAGCTATGCATGAAAATCACTAACATATAGTATTCCTGAAAGAAACATCATCCAATCATTAAAACATGTGAGTGTTTGGCATTTGTGCTTTTGGTTTTTAAAGGGTCATAATTTGTTTTTCTTTTACCAATTTGTTTCCATCTGTCATAGAATCATAGAATGGTTTTGGCTGAAGGGACCTTAATGACCAGCCCCTCCTGCCCATGGTCAGGGACACTTCCTTCTGCTGCCTGCTTCAAAATGCAGCTCTCCAGTTCCATATTAATTTTCCTGTTTTAGCTCACCAGGAAAGAAGGCTGGAAGGGTTTCAAGCAGGGTTGAGGAAATGAGCTGTTGTTCAGCATGTGGAAAACATAGGAACAGGTAGAACAAGTGGTGTGTTCCAAATCAGGTTTACATCCGTGTATGAACTGAGCTGGCAAATTTTCTGTGCTTATTCGTAGAAACATTATCCAAAAATGTGCTAGAAACCTGCCAAGGGAGAACAGATCTGTGGAAAGTCGAGACTTATAAATCCTTATTTATAACCATTTAAATCATAGGAAGGGAGGAATGGAGGGAGGGAGAGGGAGGGAGGGAGGGAGGGAGGGAGGAAGGAAGGAAGGAAGGAAGGAAGGAAGGAAGGAAGGAAGGAAGGAAGGAAGGAAGGAAGGAAGGAAGGAAGGAAGGAAGGAAGGAAGGAAGGAAGGAAGGAAGGAAGGAAGGAAGGAAGGAAGGAAGGAAGGAAGGAAGGAAGGAAGGAAGGAAGGAAGGAAGGAAGGAAGGAAGGAAGGAAGGAAGGAAGGAAGGAAGGAAGGAAGGAAGGAAGGAAGGAAGGAAGGAAGGAAGGAAAGGAAGGAAGGAAGGAAGGAAGGAAGGAAGGAAGGAAGGAAGGAAGGAAGGAAGGAAGGAAGGAAGGAAGGAAGGAAGGAAGGAAGGAAGGAAGGAAGGAAGGAAGGAAGGAAGGAAGGAAGGAAGGAAGGAAGGAAGGAAGGAAGGAAGGAAGGAAGGAAGGAAGGAAGGAAGGAAGGCTGTAGATGTGGGAATACCACATAAGTTCAGAGCTGCTCCAGAGTTACTTCTGTTTTTCTATTTTCCTGTATTTTCTGGGCCTTCCTTCCTTCCTGGAATCCTTCCTCCCTCCCTCCCTCCTGCTCCATCTTGTTCAAAGGCATGCAAATAGTTTTGTCCTGTGAGACCTGTAGCCATGGTGTTTGTAGCTTTATATATATATATATATATATATATATATATATTTTTTTTTTTTTTTTTTTTTTTTCTGCAGTTTGGAGGTTTTGCCTGTTGCAGCTCAGGTGTCCACTGCCCCTTTAGTTAGAGAGCAGGTGATCCATGCACACATGAGTTGCTGTCTGTCCTGGTGTTCCTCCAACAGGAATTTTCCTTCTGTTTTTTCTTGCCTTCCTCAAAAGTTAAATCTTTGCAGGCCAGTTTGGTCATGTTTGTAGTTTTGTGGAAACACAAAAAAACCCAACTCATTTTACATGTGGGCAAGGTGGTCAGGTGGGAAAGAAGGTGTAAGCTTTCTTCAAAGTGTATGTTGGGAGAGATTTGCAGATGTTATGTTTCATTGGAAAAGAAAAAAAAAAAGACAAAACAACAATAACAAAAAAAAAAAACCTACAAAGGCAGATTGAGACATCAGTAATGTCTCTTTTGCTGACATTTTCGTATTTTTTAGGACTTAAAATTTATCTATTTTTAACCAAAACTTTTGATTCTTGTTCCTTTCTTCCTAATATTTTTATCTAACTACTTGAAATGTAGAACTATTTTCATAATGGTCTATAAGCAAAAGAGTCAGCTTTAAATAACTAAAGGAGGTAAAAGTAAATGACCAAAAGACTCATCCAATATTTGTCTGTTCTGATTTGAAGGACAGGTGTCTGCCAATAAAGGCAGAAGCTTCTCTTTGAAATGGAGAATGTAAACCCTCTCCCTCCAAATTATTATTATAATTTTGAAATTAAGGGGCTCTCAGGCAAAGATATGGGAATTAGGAATAACAGTTCTTTACTAGAAAAATTAAAATAGAAATACAGTATTACAACGAACAATCCCAAAACACTGACAGAGTCAGAATACAATCTGACACCCTGTCAGTCAGGGTGTTGGTAGCAGTCCCATTAAATGGTGGCTGCAGTCCCCCTGCAGTGGCAGGTGTGGTTCAGCTGAAGCAGTGCTCCTGTAGAAGGATGCAGTTTTCCTCTGAAGGTCCAGGGATGATATGGAAAGGTCTGGCTTTCCTCTGGAATCCATTGGAAAGAAGGTATCTTGGTATCCAAAATCTCAGTTTTTATTTAGGTAGGAAAGGCTTGGCTCCTCCCCCTGGCTGGAGCATCTCCCAATGGGATGATGTAATTTTATCAGTCGTACAGTGGGACTTAATGGCCCAGCAGCAGATGATATCTTCCTGGAGGGAGGATGGGTTGTGGAAAAGATAAAGATGATTGCCCCGCCTGGTTTTAAAGATGGCCCCTTAGCAGATGGTGTGTGCCACGGAGATAAGGATCACTGCTCCACCCGGCTTCAACAGATGGTGACAGAATACACATTTCTGGCCACAGTTGTATTGCAATCAGGCACACACTCTATTAATAAAGCTGCTTCTCCCACATCCTTTCAAACCAATGACTGTAGTTGGCACAAAGCTGTAACCTGTTCATTTCTGGAGTGAAAAGAATTCTAATCATCACTGCAACCTATTGAAAATCGTATAAAGCATGATACGCAAAACTTTTGCAAAATTCAAGTTTTTTTAGTGGGAGCCAAAGCTGTTGTGCTGTGTGGAGTTTTGAAGTTTTTGAGCAAAATTTGTGAGAAGTCAAATTTTCTGTTTGAATAAATTTTTTTTTATGGCTGTGAGATTTTGGACAAAGGGTTTTACATCTGATCACATCAGTTTATTCAGGTATTGTTTCCATTTCAGGTTATACAGCACAAACTCACCTTTAAAAATGTTTTTTGTTTTTATTTTTCATTATTAAGTTCATCTGCTAAAAATGTAATAAAAGAGTTGAAGGAGAAATATATGGAACAAACTGCAAAACAATAATACACATTTTTACTTTTTTAATATTTGAGGCAAAATTTAGCGGTACTTTAATGTGCATGTTGTTATCTTCTTCCAAAATACTAAATGCTGGGATTGTATTTTGGATCTTTATTGCCTCAGAAAAGAAGGGTAAAGAATTAAAAATATTTTTACACAATTTGATACTATTTTAAAACTTCACTTGAAATTATGATACAAATACTTTTGATACATAGTACCTTCTTTAAATTAAGACATATACAGGCTATTAACTTACACAAGAATAGTCAAGATGAAAAGCACAGATTTTTCATTGAAATTATTCTGTTTTTTTAAAAAACATGTTCATTTATACAATGTTGCAGTGAACTGCCTAGTTTTCTGTGATTGTGTATGACATTTTATGTCAATCTAGCCAGCTGCTCTTAGGTGCTCATTATTTGATCCACTCTGTCATTGAAAACAGCAGTAAAATGACTGTTTACAGAGGAGAAAACATAAATAAACAAAAATAATCAGAGCTGTGGTCTTTGCAATGCAGCCTCCAAAATGAGCCAACATGGTCTCTGCATTCCACACTTTATTATTTTCTTCTTATGGCATTTTCTCTCTTTTTGATATGTGATATGTGGCAAGAGAAAGCAAAGCATTATTTTGCTGCTTCTTTTCTTGGACACAAATATTCTTTGGCTTGGCTTTCTGCATACATTCACATCTGAATTTTGAGGAGAAAAACGCAAATAAGAAAGTCAGTGTAGAGAAGGAAAAAAAAAGAAGGAAAAAAATGACATGCACAACCTCAAATCAACTCTACATATAGTCATAACAGGGTATTATTAAATTTCATTTTCTACTGTAAGATGATGATCCTGCTTTCCTCCAGCAGACTCTGGTGCATTATTCCTATTTGCTTGTACATCAGTGAAAAAAAACCGAACAAAACCCACCCATTAACCCCACACACAAACACACAAGCTGACACAAAAATCCCCAAGCAGCTGCTTTCCAAAACCAGCTTATTTCTTCCATCTGAGCCTCCAAAGGAGAATGAGCAAAAATATTGCTGTAGCTTATTGATTGCTGAATTTGAACTAAGTCAGGCATAAATTTTTGCATCCCGCTCCTTAGTAAAACACCCAGACAACCAGACAATTTTCCCAACAGTGTTATCAGTGGTAATGATTGGTTGTTGGCAAATGTAATTTGCTTATCTTCAGACCTTCCAAATCACGTCACAGTCTTTTAAAGCCTGACGTTGAGAAGCTAACTGTTAATATTGTCTCTGGAGGCCATGACAATATTCTATGCAATGATAAGATTAAAAACAAAACAAAACAAAACATTAAAAAAAGAAAAACCAAAAAACAAAAAACAAAACCCCAAACAAAAACCCCTAGAAACAAAGGAAACAAGCCAAATTAAAAATAATAATAATAAAAAAAAAACAAAACAACAAAAAAAAATTTTAAAAACCATACAAAGCAACAATAATCACAACCATCCAAACCACCAAATCCAACTGAAATAATAATTAGCCAGTAGTTGCAGGCTTTGGCCAAATTCTTCCTCCACTTGCCTATACAAGATGAATGAATTCTGCAGCTATAATTACACTTCTGGCTTGGAAAAAGTTGCTCCTGGGAAGTAAATTCACATCTTGAGATGACTGTTAGCCATGAGGAAATGTTCATGGATGATGAGAAATATTTATTTCAGGGTAAATATTGAGCTGAGCCAAGTGAGGCTTTACCTACAAGATCCCATTAGCCAAAATGGCCAGAATATCTACCTGATTTACAAGTGAATTAAGCCATGAAATTGAAAAGTCCTGCTTTTAAAACCTAAGTATAGAAGGTATAAACATTTAGGACTGTTGGAAAAACAGTGCTTCCATCAGATCTATTTCAAAACCTGCACTGATCAGGTAGAGCAGGCCCTTAATTCGTGGTGGTTCTTCTCTCCTTCTGGTTCATGCATTACCACAGATCTAGAAATTCGGAAGGGCAAACTAGTACATTTACTGTACACTAGGAAAATAAACAGCGATGAGCTAAGCAACTGCTAGTTTTCAATTACACAGAGCCAACATTTCTGTTGTGTTTAACAAGAGTAATTGATTAGGTAGAGCAATGTCCTTTTGCAGCAACATTGCTCCCATATGGAGGCTTTTACTGTCTACTTCATAAACATTTTTCTTTCTCTTTTAATTTATCTTTTTCACCCCAAAGATTTAACAACTAAGTTGTAAAATCAAATTGGGAAGAATTTTGTTTGATTTTTGGCCCCATCAAAAAGGGTTTACTATTATGAAGTGCAGGATGGAGTCTCCAACAGATTAAAACAATGTCCATTTGGAATATTAGACATATGAGATGAAGAGGGTCCTAAAGAAATAGTTCCTCATGTAACTTCCATTAGCAATGCAGAATTACTCCCTGCAACATATATTAAAGACAATGAAATTCGAGAAACTATTAGAAAGCAAGGATAGTCCTGTCCTGTCATCCTGGTCAAAATATTTAGACTCCATCACTTGACCATCTTGGCAGGGTTATTTCAACCTGTAACCTATCTTAGACAAATAAACAGACTGCTAAACAGGTAGAATTCAGCTGGTGAAACTCCATGGAATTCACATTCTGATGTACCATTTTTTGTGGGTTTGGAGGGTCTGTCTAAAATGGTGCACTAGACTTGGTGGTTGTGGTCTGAAAATTATTCTGGTGGTGCTGGCAAAAACCCACAGCCTACCTATAAGTGATATATAGAAATCTCTTTTCTTTCTTCTACTAAAAACAAAGTTGGAGGGATACTGTGAGCATGTTAAGCAAAACAGACCTTTAAAATATATCATTACTATGATCTAATGACTTTCTGGGGAAAAAAAAGCAAACAAAATCTGAGATATAGCCAAGAAATCTATGTATTGTGACTATACTGCTTTTACTGTGTGTTTTAAAAGAGAGGAAAGAGGAATTCTTTCTTCAAGTTACAAACTTCTTCAAGTTTGCTTCCTTGAGAAAAATAATGCACAGTTCTTTGGACTACAAGGTTCCCCTCCATTGGTGTATTTTACTCCTCAGCCTTAATTTGTAGGTCACTTTCTCCAGGGATGATATCTTTGATGGTGAGAGATGTCTGGGAATGTTTTATTCAAGGTCGGTGTGAAGGGAACAAAGCTACTCATATCACTGGCTTAAATTCACTGATTCTTGCAGCTTCTCTTTATCACAAAGCACAAGCGTATCTGGATATTAAGAGTCAGCTCAGTTTTGTAACTTCACCCCCAGTTCTGCTAGCCAGTCAAGTCTGAATATAGAATCCAACAGCAGCAGAGCCAAAAACCAGCTCAGATAATGACAAGAGGGCTCAAAAAGCCAAATAAAGAACAGGACTGAGGCCACTGCCACCAGGAGATGAAGAGATCAGCACTCATGTTTGAGGGCAGGTTCCTGTGACACCCCTAATGTCCTGCTGCTGTTTCCCTACTCATCCATGAGAGCCTGGAGCCCAAATTCACCTGCCACAAAGAGACCTCTGCAGCTCTGTAGCAAAAACCTGTGTGAGAAGGGAGTACAGAGCAGCTGTGCTTAGGCAAAGTGTCTGGAGCACACCCACAGCTCCTCTTACAGCCCAGGCATGAGAAGAGGCTTCAGTCAAAAGCACAGTTTTGGTCCTGGTTACAAATCCCTCCCTTGCAGAACACCTGCTTGGATGCTGCCTGCCTCAGTTCCTTGCAGACGGAATTCCTTGCATGGAATTGCTGTCACACAAATTTCCCTGGATGCCTTAACTGTGCCAGAGAGCAGCCCTGAAAACTTTTCAGAGGATGTGGGTTTAGTGGGAATAAGGGAAAAATGGAGAAGCAAAATAGTAAGACTAATCCAGATCTGGTTGCTTCTTCCTTTTACTTGCATAAACTAAAGAAGGTAGTTCAGGATTAGGCAAAAATACAGACAGCTTCTTAATTATATAAGATTTATACCCAAAGATTCACAAGGCAGGAACTCCAAAATACATACTTTATTATGTTTTCCAGGGATCATAGAGATCCTGTGTAGAATAAGTGAATTGGCAATTGGAAAAGGCCCAGGCATGCCTCTGGATCTTGGTTTATACACATTTAGCATTTTCCTTGCAGATGCTGCTCAGATTTACAGAGCAGCTCCTGCCCTAGTCCAGCTCCGTCATGGGGATGGCCTCAGCATGGAAACCACAGCTGGGCTGCTAATTTTGGGACATTTTGGGACATTTTGGGACATTTTAGGACACTGTACAGTTGCTGTCAGTGCATCACCTTCCTGTCAGAGCCATGATCAGTACCCATGGGGCTGGCCAGGCACTCCAGGGTGACAACATCACATGGGGGCTGGGGTGGAGAAAGAATCTTTGCTGAGATTAGAGGAAGAGATTGCAGCAGGCTGACCAACAAAGAAAAGTGAGAGACGGAATGGGGAAATCCGTTTTTAGGAGTGACCTTTCTACGGTTTATAGTGAGTGTCCTGGGTTTTCCTCTGAGTCATGGAGGAGTCAAAAGCTTTTTCATGCCCTGCCCATCCTCAGCAGGCTCTGTGGAGCTTCACTTGACCTCAGAGAGTTAAATCAGATCTCGGCACAGCACATGCAGTGCATTCTTGTGGTCATCTCTGCATTTGTGCGCTGCCACAAAATATTTTTTGGAGGTGTCAGCTGGAGGGTGTGTGCACGCACCTGCTGGGATCCACAGTCAGCACAGGTGAGCATCACCCCGCTGCAGACACCAGGTCCCAGTGAACAACTCCGGATTTCCTCCTAAAAATTTTCTCTGCAGAGATGCAGCAGTCCATCTCGCCAGGGCTCTCTTTGGCTTACAATGAAAGCAATTTAAAGTTTCGGTATGTTTGTTTTTTTTTTCCCCCTTACCAGGATATAACAGTAGCCTAATGTTTAAACCAATATTAAAAAAAAAAACAAACAAAAACACCACCAACAAAAACAAAAACAACAACAACAACAAAAACAAACAAAAAAAACCCAAAAATACCAACCCTCCACCCAAAAAAACAACAACAAAAAAAAAAAAACCAAAAACCCCAAACAAAAAACCACAAAAAAACCCCAAAACTCGAAACCATCCAAAAAAACCACCAAAAAAACCAAAAAAAAAACCCCATACCAAAAACCCCGACACAAACAAATAAAAGCCACAAAAAACCCACAGAAAACAGGTGGTCTAAATATCTTAAGGAAAAGCAGTGTGTCCCAAGCACTGCAGTTCCTTTGTGAATAAAGCTAATTCAGTTTATTAACCTATTTCCATTCATAAACCCAAGACATGATGCTCAAGTATAAATGTCACTGCTTTCTAATTGGCCATGATGCTAAAATAACCACATGAGGAGTTTGCAGCAGCAGTGATAAAGAATTCCTAAAGTGCAAGCTTGAAGCTGATGTCTCTGTAACCAAGCACAAGCAGCCTGTGTGTTCTGTAGCAGCTGCCTGGGTGACAGATTTCTTTTCAGCTCATGAAAGAGGATAGATGTTTTAGTGCATCCAGCATGCAGGAATTGGAGCAGATTTTCACATGAAACAAAAAAAATGTGACATACAAAGCCTATTGAATCTTGTTTCTTTTATTTTCTCTTGTGTGTCATGCCCTGTGAGAGAAAAAACTTGTTAAATCCCAGCTGAACATTTGGAAAAAAAAAAAAAAAAATCCTGGGTTTATTCTCCTTCATCCCTTGAGCTTCATAAAAGCATTTCAGCTTTGGGTACAGCTTTGGGTACAACTTTGGTGGCGGAAGCTGTGCATGGGGTGGTGCTGTGGAGGGGCAGAGGGCTCTCAGGGGAGGCAGAAACTAAGCCTGGAGCAGCACCAGCGTTTTCAGCAGCCATTGCACCCTCCAGGTTGAGTTGTGCTTCTTGGAAAGATCTGCTGGGACTTCTTTGCAGGTTTTGGTGTCCCTGATAAAACTTCAGCCTTTGCATTGCAGCTTTATGCTCCTGAGGTCCTGAATCCTGGGAAATTACTGCTTTTTTTTCACTGAGATGGTTACAGCTTAAGGGCAGAGGAGACTAAAGAAAGCTTTTCCAGGTTCCCCTGATTCAACTCCCAGATCTCTTTGGCATGGGGTCTGAATCAAGTCTGATTTCTGGAAAAACAGGGGTGAGCAGATGAATAATTCTACTGGAAAGAGAAAATCAGGCCATGTCATGTGGGTGGGCAGGGGGTGGATAGCTCATGTATTTTTAGAAGTTGCTCTGAGTGGTTTCTGCCATGAATGATGATATTGTGGTAAGGTACAGTAGTAAACAGGGTTTCTGTTTGCACTTCTCCAAAGAGAGGGCCAACGCTGCAGTACAAATTTGAGAAAATAAGGTATGTGTTTATATTGCCTTACTAATTAAATATTTGGTAGTATATATAATAAAATCTATTTTCCTAGGGCTCTGAGGCATGACATGTATATTTGTTTGAACTTTTGGGACATTTCTGCCATAATCCCTCAACACAATGCAAGTGTATTCAGAAGACTATGACTCCCTCAACTTGTAGAATTATTCAGAGTTCACATAAACAAACAAAATCTATTTTGCAACCCCATGCTATAAAAATTCTTTTGCTGTGTTGTAGAGGGAAGAAGATAAAGTGCTGAGTCTTAAAACTCTTCAACGTCCTGCTTGAACACAAGCGTAATGAATATCTAGGAAACAGCTTTTTTGTCTAGGGGTGTGGTTTTCTTAAAAGTTGTGCTATTTCTCATCAAATATTTACAGATCAATGTGTAATGTCACTGTCTGTGGGGTCTCCTGAGCCTGAGATCCCCACAACATGACATTAAGGTGGTTTAAAGTTCAGGTTTTCCCAGCCAGGTCACCAAAGATTTAGGAGGCTGTGTTCTGAGGTTTCCAAGGTTGTTTATTGTTTCTCATCTAAGAAATTATTTCTCTAGTTAACAGCGGTCTGTTCAGCATGAGATCCAGGGCACACTGTCCTGCCCTTAGGGCAGGGCTTATCTTTTATACTACAAATTACATACCTAATATTTATAATTACTTTCCAATACATGACACCTTTGTTACACTGTCCAGCTTTGTCCCAGACCAATCCAAAAATGCCATTCTGGTACTGAGATGGATGGCATGAAGAAGAAGAAAGACATACCACACCCAAAATCCTCCATCTTAGCTTCAAACTCTCTAATATAAACATTTCTAAAAATTCACTTTTCTACCTTCTAACAACCTAATTTATACTCTACTTATTTTTTGTGACTTGTAATTCTTCCTGCAATGTTGGCAAATTTCTCCAGGGACTTAAGTCCAGTCCCCAGGACCCTTGGGTACCATGCCAGGGCCTCTGAGACCCCAGGCAGGGGTGGCTCGAGGCACTCAGGGAAGCCAGGGGAACACCCTGGACCCCCACAGTGTAAGTGTTCTGTGAAACAACATTTGGATATAGAAGGAAGAAACAAATTTTAAAAATGCATCCAGTATCTCTGGAAGCTCTCCAGAACCTGGCCCTGAGGCTTTAATATGGTTTTAAACTACAGCACATTTCTTCAAATGAAGAATCAGAACAACTGCATCTGTATTGAGGTTTTATTTGTTTCTGAAATCTCATCAGATAAATTTATTTTTCTTGAATTAATTAATTCATTTTATTTAATTGCTGGACTCTATTTATAACATTACAAGATATATATCAAGATATATACTTGTAAAATTAAACATAAGGCAACAGAAAAAGGAACTGTGTTGTTGAAGAAAAGCTGTTTCCATGCACCTAAACAAAAGACACATATACAGAGGGTTTTATTGAAATTACTGTCTTTTTCCTTAATATATTTTGGTTTCAAAAATGAAATATTTTGATGGAAGAATGTCTCGCTCTAAAAGATGACCTCCTTTGAGAGTTACTTGCAACACTTGCTCCATTTTCAAAAGGAGAAAGGAAGCCAAACATGGCCTTCTATTGCCAGAATGGATAATTCTGCCCTTAGTTTCATGTTTTAGTCATGGGTTGAATTAAATCAGAGGGAAAATAACATGGTAGTTTCTATCGACATGTTAATAAATGCAAAACAAAAGGATTAATTAATTCAAACAGTGACAAAAAGCTTTATTGCATGAAGGCACACCAGCGTGTGTACAAATCTGTGTGCAGTAAAAATCACAACTGGGTTTAATGAGTTTTCTACTACTGGTTGCAACAGCTTGGGAAATGTCATTAGACCTGAAGTTAACCAATGCTAATTAGTTGAAAGAACAAATGACAGACACAATTGCAACACCCAGAGCAAGAATGAAGGGTGAGTTCAGAAGGCTGACAGAGTTCAGAGAGGCTGTGATGTGTTGGTGAGCGCCACAGCAGCAGAACTTCTTCTTCCCAGAACTTGGATCAGTGTATTCCATGGTGTGTGCTGGTTAGGAGTTGCCCCTTTTGCTTAACTCACGCTTAAACCCTCTGCATAGGCCTCGGGTGAGCAGAGTGATCCTAAAATTCACCCTGCCCAGGGCAGAAACCTGACTGAACTCAGATCTGCCAGGAAAATTCTGTGGGTTTCACCAGGCTTTGGGCCAAGCTCTTGGAAAGGGTTTGTAGAACAAGAAAATGGAAAATTCTAGAGGGTGTTTTTTCCCAACTATAGCCAAATTGTTGGCCACAGCAAATTTAAAAAAATGACCAATCTACAGACAAATCTTTGCCCACTGGCTTAACTCAAGATCAGTTATGAGTTTTAGCTTCAGAGATGCTTTCTTCATCCCTGACAAGGTCAATGGATGAAGCTGGTGCGGCATCCATCTCCTGAAAAAGATTGTTGAACTGTTGTATCTGAAAGAAAGGGATTTCTGAGATCACAACTCAACAAGTAGAAATGCTGCATCATGGGTAGCTCTAGGGTGGTGTTCCTCTCATTTGTTTTTGGCTCCAGTTTAAGTTTTGTATGAAGAGAACACTTAATCCTGCTGGAAAGGGACTAGAAGAGTTGCAACATCCACCTAAGGCTCTCATTGTGTGAAAGAAGGCTGACTCTAAGGAAAAAAAATTAAAATTCAAATAAAGTTTGTGAGGTTACTCAGACCTAAATTTCTATGAGGGAGAATTACTACAGTGAGCTTTGCATCCTCTCCTACAAAAATAGCCCAATTTTTTCTCTTCATGTGAAGGGCTAAGTGCTTAATAAATGCCTTATTGAACCTGTTTCCCATTCTCATCTAAACATCAGTCAGCCCAAGTCCCTGTAGCACAAAGTACATCCCACCTAAGCTGTGAGATTTTGGGAGAAGAAGTAGGTAGGCTAAACTTCAGACTGGTGCTGGTGTAGTAGAAATGTACTGATCTTGGTGCCACTGGAGTGTTCAAATAGTTCCACAATATATTAATGATATATTTGCTCCTTGTTTCCTCTCTGATGCCCTGCTGAAGGCTGATGGTGCTGTCTCCTTTCCTCACAGTTCTATCACCATCAAATTAACAGAAGCCACACTGGTCTTTTGGGGAGATTTTGTGATGCAATAAATCACAGTGAAGGGAAAGTTTTTGCACACCTCAGGAGAGGGGTTGGGGAAGCCCAAGGATATCCTCTCCAGGTATGTAGGAATGTGTCATAATAAACCAGATTCCAGCACACTAGTGTTTTCACAGGTTCAGGTACGTTTTGACATTACCAGTCCTCAACCAACACAGTTCCATGAGGAACATCTGGTTGGGTTTTCCAATGCCAATATTGATTCTAGCCACACCTTGCCTGCATGGAATGGGTGAATCTCATATGCCATTTGTTTCTTTTTTCATCAATGTGGTAGTGTAGGTAATTGCCTTCTTCCCCCTCCCCTCCACAATCCAAGCCTGTGAAGCAGTCAGTGAGTCATGTGTTTTTGTCCATCACAACTGCAGCCTTGGCTCTCACTGTAGGTCAAACGCAGAAGAAAAATAAAAACAAGCCAAAAACAACATCCCAAACACTTCTGCTGGGTTCAGGTGTTTGAGGGGTGAGCAAGGGAGGGCTGATCCTGAGCTTTCTTAATCCAAAGAGTGTGTACTGTCAGCTTCAGCAAAGGGAATCAGTGGATCAGTGACATGATCTATATTTTCAGGGGGGAAGATGCAGGAGAGAGAAGAGAAAGCATGGCTGGATCATCAGGCGTGAGGAATCCAAGTAAAATGTTGTTTGTGAGGGCACAGATGCCCAAATCTTCACGAAGGCAGCACGTGGCACTGCTGTTTGTGCCTGTCCCAGCCAGCCCTCCTAAATGTGAGTCCCTGTGCTCATGTTTCACACAGCTGAGCTCACAATCTGGCACAGGGGATGTCTCCCCTTGTGAAACAGTGTCCAGCTTCAAATGTCAGATGATGAGGTAATTCCTATTCATGTTTGTTTGTTTCACCTTTGAAGGGTGAAAGAGGAGGGAGACATCTATTCCTGTAGAATTTGTCATACACGTAAGCAAAAAAAAATTACCACCCCCATCTTTCTCAATGTGGAGTTATTATTTTTTCTTTTCCTACATTTTGCAATAATCTCAAAAGGAAAGAGACTTTATGCCATTAAAATCTCAAGGTAGTAAATTGCTTAGTATGAACCTGGGATGAAGGTGAGTACTTTGTATTTCATTTTCATAAAAATCTCTGCTGCATTGTTCTAGGAGGACAAGGAAGTCTCACTGTAAAACACCCAGAAACTCTGGTTTTCCTCTGGGGTAAAAAAACCCCAAGAAAACAACAAAGAAGAAGAGGAGAAAAAAAAAAAAAAAACAGTGAACAAGGCTTTTAGGTAAGCAGATATTCCTTAAAAAGGGAAATGGACAATATTTTCTAGACCTAACAGTGCCATTAGTAGAATGGTTTTGGAAAAAACACTTAGAATGTTCCCATTTTCCAGTTACTAGAAAGCTTTTAGACTATTTTGTAGGGCCCAGAGACTGTATTTTATGAAATAACAAGTACAAGATAGCAGCCTGGCACAACCTTAACAATGCTTTTAAAAAAGAAAATCAATTTTCCTAAAAGGGAAAAAAAAAACTCTAGGAAATGTATAAAGAACAGATGTGTTTGTTCCCAAGGCGAGAAACCAAAAATATCCCTAGGATTGAAGAGATGGCAGGCGGAAAAATATGTGCACAGGCAAAATAGCTGTAAAATAAATGTCAAATAGCTGCCTTCCCCAGTCATCATTGATGACTCAACAGGGGACCTCAGAAACAAAAATTTAATGGGGTATTGATTGTGAATGAAAAGATCCCTTTGCAGGAGTGCCACAGATTCCTCCTCTCTGCAGGTCAGACAATGGGTGACCCTCTAAAACCATCATTGGTGTACAAGGGCACATGTTCATACGCTGCTATTAAAACCCTCTAAAGAAGGTGGAAAGGAAATTGCAGTTATTTTGTGCTACAAAGGCAGGGACCTTGGAGATGAAAGACGGCCTTACTTTGTCAGGTGACATAAAGAATAAAAATAAAGGTACAGCATGAGATAAATGAGTTTAGGGGAACTTGGATATCCACCAAGGCAGTGAATGGTAATTGTGGGAAATAAACTGAGTTTTCGTGTCTTTTAATTTAACCATCTTAACCACAAGCCTCCTTTTCCAACCAAAATGAAAGCGACGACAACAGAACGTGGAGCCAACTAACACCAGAAGAACAAGTGGCAAGTAATGCTGATAAAGTTTCAGAGAAACATACCTGCATTTGAAGCTTTGGAGTAAATTTTAAGTTATTTATATATTCACCACTACCCCACACAAAAGCTCAGGTCATTTCTGGAAGTAACTCAACATGAATTGCATATGCCTCTCATGTTTCTGACTGTTAAAATTTCAGTAGTTTTACAGAGCCACTCCAAGTGACCAAGTTGATGGAGGGAAAACTGTCTTTTAAAGCCGGCAGGTGCAGGCAAATCAAGTAAACACCTTCCTGTTGTAATCTTGACTGCAGCCCAGCCTACCTGGTGTTATTCTGCAGAAATATTAAGTTTTCAGTATGTCCAGACATAATTCCTAGTTAATTTAAGGTTTGTATAGCCCCTGTCTGTGCTGGGAGAGCCAAAGAACCAAAGCTAACAACTCTGACAGAGCACAAAGCTGGGGAGAGACTTTTTTTAAACTATTGTAAGATTCCCAAAATATCCTGACTTTTTTTTTTTTTTTTTTTAAATCAAAAAGCCACCTTCAAGCCCCTCTAACACTACAGAAAGCAATAAAAAATTAAATTATTCCCTCTAATAAATAAATAAATAAATAAATAAATAAATAAATAAAATAATTATTAATTTTCTGGCTTCTGAGGATCAGCCTCTGGTTCTCTCATGGAGATTTGCCCTTTTGCTGGCTTTTTTTTCTGCCTTTTGTTCCACAGGGACATCACAGCCATCATTCCATCAAGAGGAACATCAAATTATCCCTGGCAGGGATATCCATCCAGGGCAGCAGTGTCAGCACAAGTGTTGTATCTTGGAGGAGTGGATTTATGACACAGATTTGGAATTTTAGGAATTCCTGACTCGGCAGTCAAAAAGGTGGCTCTTCCCCTTAAACTCTAGATAATGTTTTTATTCTCATGACCAGCTATGATTTGTCTAAAAGTTTTATACTAAAAAAAAATTAAGAGGTTGAAATGCATTTTTGTCAATGTTATTGTTAAAAATCTGTAATTGTTATGCTATGCAAACTAATGAAATGGGCCAAATTCCTTTAAAATCCAAAAGCCAGGCTCCTAATCAGTGTGAGGCACATGTGAATTACTTTATTTCTCTAATACAATTCTCAAGACCTGTGGGTTGCTCCTTACAGACCCAGCTGGAAGGAAATTATCTTCAGGGATATCTTTATCTCCCTGCAATAATTCAAATGATCATTGGAACAACCACTGATACAAGCAAGATCACTCCCAAGTAATGTCATAAGCATAAATCAGGGCAGTTGACATAAGTGCAATCTAACTTAAATCTATATAGCAAAACCAGGAATACAGAGCCATAATGTGTTCTTGAACAAAAGACACAAGCAAGATACACAAAATTTTATGGCTCTCATCCATTTTACTGAGATTTCCTTGTGTTCTGTGCATTGGTGTTTTCAAATTTACCTGGTTTCTGTTTCTCTTTTTTTTTTTCCTTAGATTCCTCAATGCTAATCCCGTGTTTTAACTGAAGTCAAATTTTGTAGAGCAAATCAGAGGAGTAAATGTGATAAAATGTTAGCTAAAATGAAATGAGTATTCTCACTTACATTTTGCAAAACTTACAAATTTTGGTACCTTTGTATTTTCCTCTTTTTTTTTTTTTTTTTTTTAATGTATCTGTTTCCTCTTCTGATGTTGCTTAATATAACCGATTTTCAGAAACTAGCTGATAAAAACTTGTACGAAGACTAATTGAAGAACTTTAAACAAAGCTTGTATTCAAAAATCTTGAAAAAGTTGGCAGAAATTTAACCACAGCCATGTTTGAATTAGACCTCAAATCCCAGGTATTCATCACCACAGGAAATTATGCACACCAGGCAGAAAACAACACAGGTATTTTTTGAGTTCTTATCAGGAATAACTACAATGGGAAACAAAATTGAATGCATGCATATCAACACAAAGGTACACAAATATTTTTCTGTACAAAATCCTCATTAAGATTTCCCCCTTTCACTGAAAACGGTGAAATTCTTTCTTTTGCTTACAGGTAGCATTGTGGCAATAAATTCATGAGGCTGTGAGGCAGCTGTGATCAGGGAGATCACATGGATTTGAATTTTGAGACTACTCTAGTTTACGCAGGTAAAGGGGGAATTATATCTTTAATAATCTCATTATTTTACAGAACAGGTATCAGTGGAAAAATTATCCTCAGTTTATGTTTGAAAGAGAATAGCTGTGTTAGCTGTCCACAAACTAATCCTGTTTTCCCTTTGGAAATGGTTACTAAACTTAAATATCTTGTTTGTTAGGATGATCAGAACATTCAGTGTATCTTTTTACATATTATATTCTGTGGGTTAGGCACTTTTTTTGGGATGTTATATTTAAGCTTACTGGACATTTACTTGATGCAGAGAGTTGCATTTCCTAGATAAATTTTCCTAACAAATTTTATAAAAATTTTACCTTGCCTAGAATTTCAGAAAATATAGGCTCCTTCTGAGGAAATCATTGTTATCAACTAGTCATTTTAAAATCATTTTTGTGACTTGTACTTAAAGACAAGCATGCTTTGATCACTTTATTGGCCCCTGAGGACTTAGATGTATTTTACTTTAGTGTTCACAAAATAGTTTTTTTAAAAATCAATATAATTTATTGTGAAATTCCTTCAGTGACCATGAGGACAACTCATGGTACAAAGTTGTACTCTAGTCCAGGATGTTTCCAAGTGCCATTACCCAGTCTTAGTGGCCATGAACATCTTGCCATTGTTTGGCATTTCACTGTGACGATGTTTAGGCATCAAGGATGGACTGGCAACCTGCTCCAGAAGTTCTTTGCTGAACACATTTTGTTCCTGCCAAATTCTGTCGGCACCCTCTGATCCAAACTCTTATTTTTGGGATGGATTCCAGGGGTCTGAGCGGGTCCAGAGAACAGTGCTTCCTTCTCCATGCTCTAGCACCCTTTCCCTCTCCATCTCCTAAAGAGCAGGAAAAAAAAAAAAAAAAAGGAATCCCTGAAATTGTTAATATATGAAAGATAGCTTTGAGCCAAACCCTCAATCTATTTGTTCCTTTGCTAATTATAAATCAGTAGAATAGCTGGCACAAATATCTTGGCTAAGATGTGAATCCTGTGATAGATTATGTTCTTATACTTGCCAATGCACTCATGTTTCCTTCCTGCTATATTATGCTTTTTTAGCTATAATCATGTATTTTATCCAAAGTATATTTTTAGCATTAGATATATTTTTGCAATATCCATATGAGCAGAAATAATTAGCACTGTAACCCAGGGCAGCTAATGCTATCACCTTTTTTTAAACTATTTCATCATTACAAAGTATAATTTCTTCAAAAATATTTGGGGATGATCTAGGTGGCTGTTGCAATCAACACAAGTCAAGATCATGGAAGGAAATAATTTGTTTGCTTGAAAGAGTGAATGATTTTTTTACTTTTTCCAGGCCTGGGTCCTTCTGGGTTATAATTTGTCTCTTTTTTGTTGGTTTGTTTTGCTTTTTTTTTTTTTTTTTTTTGGGGGGTTGGGGGGTTAATGGTAGTTTGTTTGTTGTTGTTGCTGGGGGCGTGTTTTGTTTTTTTTAGTTTTTTGCTCTTTCCTTACAGTCATTATAGACCAGTACAAGACCAGCATTCCTGAGAAACCACAGCACTTGGAGAAGTGGGCTTTCATGCTCTGTGGCTGGAATCAGCCACAGACATGGTTTTTGGGTCATGACTTATTTATGACTATTTCTGAAACAGTGGAACACTATGAAAAGAAACAAATCCAAAAAGAAAAGAAAAAAAAAAAAAACCAACAACTAGAAACTGAATTTTATCATTGTAAGAAGTAACACTCGAGGCTCTGTTTTGTGTTTTGTGTAAGACTGAGTTTTCCAGATCTTTCTAAGCTGAGCTGTAATTGATGGGATATAAGCAGTCTGCTTTTGATACCAGAAAAAGGAAAAAAACCTTGCTCTTCTTGCTCCTTTTCTGTGCTGGGGTTAGGATTTATTTATTTGGAAGTGAGTGAACTGGAAATGAGTGTAAAATCTTAGGTTTCTTTGAAAATTAGTTAAAGTCCTATTTTTGAAAAAATTACGTGATTCAGTGTAGAGATTTGACAGACTGCTCTTCAGAGTAGCTGAAGCTAGTCCCACATGTTTCTATTTTGTGCACTATTAGGAAACAAACCCTGATCTCTCTTCCTTTAACAGAACTGTGCTTTTCCTTCTGAGCAGAGCTGGAATTTTGCTGTCCCCAACCTTCCTATGCTGCACAGTTCCAATCTGTTGATCTGAGTTCCACCCATGCAGTGTTAGACCCTGAATGTTGTGGATTTTGTGAGTGAAATAAAGCATTTTATGCTGGGGGCTGCCCTTTAGGGTGTGAAATAAACTCCAGAGCTCACTGGGCTCTCATGTGAGCTTTAAGCAGTGCCTCTTGAGATGAGGAGCCTAATTCATCCTTGTGGCTTGAGGAATGCCAACAGTAGAAAAATAATGTGTAGCTCCATATTAATTCTCTTTATTTCTCTCAGGAACCAAAGCATTACCTGCTGTGTCTTAGATTTGACTGCCTCCATGTATCCCAACAGCAACAGGAGTGCACTGACGGTTCAAGGCTGATAAATTCCTGCCACACTTATTCCTGACACACATATTGCAACCCTTCCCCCTATACTTCTACTCATGATGCAAACCCTACATAAAATGAAAAAAAATTAACTCTAAATGAAAAGAGGATACATCAGAAAAAGCAGTGTGGGGCCAGAGCAGCCAGTGCAAGGCACTGTGAGTGTTGGCCCAGATGGCAAATAAAGTGGATAAAAGCATGTACAAGCTCCTGTGTTGCCTGGAGTTCCCAGAGAAATCCTTCACCCCACAAATTTCATTTCACATTTTCAGCTATTTTTCTGGAAAAAAGAATTTGCATTCTGCTAGAGAAATGCAGAAAATTATCTGTCGGTGGGCTAGGCTTTATCTACCCAAATGCAAACCCGAAAGTTTAGGAGTACACTCAGATACACAAGTGTGTCATTTCTCTTCTTCAGCAGGCTCTGGAGCTGGCCTGAATTCCCATATCCATGTCTTCCAGACAGGTGAAAGAATACGCTGAATCTCTGGAGGAGCTCAAACCTGTGGTCAAAAAAAAAAAAAAAAAAAAAAAGAATGGAGCCATGTCTTGGAAGTTTTTTGCCAGTGCTTAATGGTTAACTGGTTTAGGTGAAAGAGGAATGCATTTCATGGTTTTTTTGGTTTTTTTGTTTTTGTTTTTGTTTGTTTGTTCGTTTGGTTTTGGGTTTTGGTGGGTTTTGGTTTTTTTTTTTAATTTTAAAAAGCAACACAATAACAAAAAACAAAAAAACAAACAAACAAACAAAAAACCACACAAAAACCCCCCAAAACCAAAAACAACAACAACAAAAAATCCCCAAAACAAAAACCAACTCAAAAAACCCTCTTTACTGGAGAGCAGCTAACAGGAAAGGATGCACACTGGGAAGATGGTAGAGCTCCCTCTGATAAAGAAGAAAAAAATGCGGAAAGTATTCTTTCTTCACTGCTTTCTGTGAAAAAAACTTTATTTTATGAAGCAGTGGTAAGTGCTCAGCATGTCCTGAGGCCATTTAGGGTGTACATACGAAGCACAGATTGAGGCAGGGTGTTTTTAGCCAGGTAAGCTTGGCTGGAGAAACACATTAAAATGCTGCTGTCTTGGCTGCCACCAAGGCTAGCTACATTCCTGGAATACACACCTCTGAATAGGAAGGGAAGACAGAAGAAATAGCCAAAATCTCAAAGGAATCATCTTCTAGTTATGTAACAGGGAATTCAGGCTGAGATCTGCAGCCACTCCCAATTCCATCCCTCCTTTTGAAAGAGTTTCAGCAATAAGGAAATCAAAAGCCTTTCCAGAGCTGGGGAGCAGAGCACAAACCTCACCTTTGTGACCCTGAGGCTCTGTTTGTTCTTGTGGCAGTGCTTGGAAGATGGGATGTAACTGAGCTGTTTGAAACACCCAGAGCTGAGGGAGGGCATGGTGCAGCATGCACCACGGGAAAAGAGCAAGAACCTTCACTCCTGCTGTTGTGGGGTCAGTGTTGGAAAGGAGAACAAAGAGAGGAAGAGCCCCAGGAGCAAATAATTTACTGAAATTGTCCAGCAAAAGAATTCAAATACAGAAATTTTTTTAAAATAAGTTATTTACTGGAATTCTCCAGCAAAAATTTGTTTAAGTTTTGTATACTGGGGTTTTCTCTTTCTCTTCATAGATTTTGGAGAAAAGCAGTGGGCCCTTAAGTCATAAGGAAGAAAGAAAGGTTGGGGAGAAAGCCAAGGATAAATGTAGTAGCAGAGAGTTTAATTAAGAGTTTTAAGGACAGGGGAATTCCAGGGAGGGTGGGACAGATTTAAATTTGCAGCAGAAATCTGCCACAATTGATGCAAAGACAGTCAAGAGTGATGCCAGATGGAATTAAGTATCTGGTGTGATGGGAAATATGAGATAAAATAATCAATTGGGTGATTTTTGAGTTTTGAGTGACTCTTTTGTGGACCTAGATGCAAGCACTGAGCATTTTGACCCCTTTTGCTCAGGTTCTGCACAGACCATCCTGCTCAGCCCAGCTGTTCTGTGAGACACCATCACGTGCTATTACAAAGTGGGTAGAAAATCATGGTACTCTCCCAGAGCTTCATTTTTCCCTGTGGTGATGATTCATCTTAATGGGACACAAGTGTAGAAATTCAGCCACACAACATTGCATTTAGAGGATACTGGAAGTGAAGGCATGAAATCTAGCAAGAAAACATAAATGAATGAATTCGGGTTCTTCTTGGAAGGAAATTCATTCCTTCACAACAAGCACACGTCTTGCTGGAGGGCAAATCCCATTAGGAAAAATTAAAGATGAACTCTCCACAGGGAAAAATTACAAAATCACATGACCCAATGCTACTGAGACACTACCGTTCTTTGGAGTACAGGCTAGGTTTGACACCCACAAAATACTCAGGAAGTGATACAGTAGATAATTTAAAAATGTTTTTTAAAAAGTGAATTTTGTTTTTTTCATTTTGCTGTCTTCTCCCTTCTATGCATGAAGAACCAGTACACAGCCCACAGAACTTCTGTCACCTCTGTTCTTGCATTGTAACAGTGATAAAAGGTGTTCAGTTTTTACACTTCTCTTCTAGTGTGGTTGTTCTTTGAATGGGAAGTTTAATCCACAGAGAAGTTCTATTGTCTTCATGAAAGTCAAGTTTATAAATATAACATTTAAAGACATAATTCCAAGAATGCTGGGAGTCTGAAAATGGAAAACTTTGTCAAAAAAAAGCACCTCTGACAAAATGAAAATCTGCCTGCCTGAAATACTGTGTGGTGCCTCTTCAGGAAACCTTTCCTGGAGTTTTTAAAGGGCTCTTTTAGGACAAGTCTATGCAGTTAATTCGGAATAATCTCTTGTAGAGACTGGAACAGTGTTACGTAAACACATCCATGTGCATCCAGCAGTGCAGGAAGGCCTGATGAAACAGCTCTGGGTAAATACATTGAACCCAGCTATTGGTAATAATAAGTTACTGGTGATAAAAGCTAAGAGTGAGGGTATGGCTAATTTGGGGTCTGGTCCTTTCTGTCATGTCTACTATTTCCACATAAAATTATTTCCCCAACCTTTCTATGGTGTTCAGGAAAAGTAATCAGGAGGGATTTTGTGTGAGACTTCATTTCTAGATCTCTTTCAGTGCTGACAAATGGTATCATTTATATTGTTTACATATGGGAGGCGAAAGATTTCTGTGCCTGAAAATTCATTTATTTGCTTCCAGTGACAAAAGCTGGCAAGTGAAAGATATCAATGCTTTTGCAGACTTTGTGAACTTGTTTTGTTGTGGGTTTCTGTTGGGTTCTTTTCCAATTTTAAACTGTTACAGCTACTAAGAAGAACATATTTGCAATGTTCATAAACACCTGAACATGAAAATGAAAGGAGAATTAAGAGAAAGGTGGATTATGTCACACGTCCAAGGCAAGCCACCATGGCCCATGGCATATCAGACACTAAACCTAAGTTCTTTTTGGTACCAGTATATTACATTACCTCTCAGGTCATCAGGTCTCATGAAGCACTCCAGTGAGCTTTGTGTTTCCTGACACAAAACTAAAATCTAATGGTGCCGATAGTGCCTACAACAACAAGATGCTGAAGCTTCAGGAAAACTTGAGTGAACAGGTATACAAATGTGTGTGAACAGAATACAGACTTGACTTACATACAGTTGTATGGGTTGCAGCAGCAGCACAGAAGTCAGATAAAATCAGACTTTGACCAGTTTCTGAACAAAGTAGAACAGGAACAGAAGTAATGTCCTCTTTCACAAAACTAGTCCAAATTACCACTCCATCTTCTTTTTTATTGGATTGCACATTTCAGATCTCTTCCAGGTTTTCATGTAGGCTGTCATGCACCACCACTGGAGCTTGGAATTGATACTGCTCTGCCATTAGCAGATTTTCAAACTGTGCCTTTTCCATGCTGTTTGGCCTCTAATCCTGGCTGTGCTCAGACTAGACATTCCATCCCAGAAATAATGAACAACCCAAGTGAGCACTGGGAGAATATTCCCAGTAAGAGCTACAGGTGACAACCCCAACATGTTTAGGACAAACATGGCCAAGTAAAACATTTTGGCACAGGGCTGAAACACACTGAGGTGAGATATCCCATCTTTGTTCAGAGATAAGAGTACAGAGTGAATTTTTGAAGCCTATGTGGTCCATATTATTCGGTTTTTTGGTCTTTTGTTTTTTGGTTTTTTTGGGGTTTGTTTTTGGTTTTGTTTTTTTGTTTTTGTTTTTTGTTTTTTTTTTTTTGAGCTGTGTCAGGTTATCCACTGGAGGAGTAGCACATCAGATAAGTAAAGATTATTTGTTTCTGGCATGCACTCAGCTCCCTTACGAAGCATAACAGACAAATTGTTTTCCTGTTGGAAGCCCTGGATCACCGAGCAGTATTATTTATCCTCAAGAAATGCAAGGGGTAAGTGGCCAAGGACTTCCTCTGGGCACTTTGATCTTTTGGCTTTGAACAAAAACTTTGAGAAATCCTTAAAATGCATTGGAACCTGTAATTCTGGAGCAAGTCAGTGAATCTTCACACAAAGCAAATATGGACTAAAGAATCAGAAATTTATTGCATAATTCCTTTTTCTTGTATATCATTCCATTTTCTTCAGCCATATCTTACTGGTGGAAAAGGAACTAAGAGAAGATTCTGAGCAGGAGCAGATATCGTAGTTTTTGCTCTTTCTGCGGGGTTCAATCAAATTTACTGTATGGAAGCTTGCAATCTACAGGTCAGATTAATGCCAAATGAATAAATTTAGCTCCTACAGATGCATGAAAATATCTTGGTTACTTTGAAGTATAGCTTACCCCAAACCCCACTTTAAGTAATGAAGAGATGTCTAAATTGATTTTTTTTTTTTAATGGTCTCTAAAATTAATCCCAAATTGCAGAATCTTGTATATCACTTCTTCCTAAATCCTGAGATTTCCATAGGTGTTCCGTAAAAGTTGCTCAGATAGTTTCTGGAGGGACTTGCATTGAATTCAGAGCTTAAAATCCTCACCTGTCCAGATGAATATGGTTTTTGAAGAAGCTGAGGTATGTTGGTAATCAGAGCTTAGAGAAACAGAAGGACACCAACTGTGGTTAAACTCAAAGATGTAGGCATAGCTATCCTATCCAGGAGAAAAGGAATTTCTAACTTTCTTCTTGTTCCTCTCTTCTTGTGTCCTGGTTTGAAGGATAGGTGTCTGCCAATAAAGGCAGAAGCTCCTCTTTGAAATAGAGAATTTAAACCCTTTCCCTCCCAAGTATTATAATTGTTTGAATCAGGAACTCTAAGGCAGAGATAAGAGGGGTAGGAGTAGCAGCTCTTTACTAATATATCTAACCGTACAAACAGAAACAACTGCGGCTATGAAAATTAACAACAGAACAGAAAAAATAACTCGGTTTTACAGCCGTGGGCACACTCTGCCTGCGCTCAGTCCCAGTGGTGACAAACGTGGCAGAGCCCGCACAGCTGCGGAGAGCAGACGGGAGGGGGGAGGCGGCGGCGGCCGCGCTGTGTCTCAGGTGGGAGCAGGGTGCAGGGGCAGCTCCCCGCTCACGGTTTGAGTCCTGGTGGTCAGCGGTGTCCTCAGAGGCTGGAGCGGGGCAGGTGCAGGGCAGTCCGACCGCAGAGCGCCTGGCTCCCCTGCGTTCCTTCTCCTCTGTCCTGGCCAGCGAGCGAGTAGCATCACCGCCACCCCCATTAAGCCAGCCCGCACCTACCCCTTTGTCTAGAGTCCTCAAAAGAGCCTGGGCGTAACTGGCAGCCTCCCTGAGCATGATATTAGGAAAAAATCTTTAAACTGGGACAGTAAGAGAACAAAACCCAACCCCCAACATCCTGTAAGAAAAATTTTTTTGGCAGGACTGTTCCTTGCCTTGCATCAACTGCAATTTATTGAATCTGACTCTGCATTATCTGGGCTACATTTTCACCAAAGCCTGGCCCCATATGCCAAGGACCTGCCCAGCAGCTAGCTCCAAGCCACCATAACCATGCAGTTGTCTGTTCTTTTGGGGTCATAGCTAAGCTCAACATTTTAAAAAATGGGGTTTTCTCATAATTTTCTCTCTAATTGCTGCCTGACCTCAGAATTTCATCCAGAAGCCAGTGGAAAAATTGCAATTTGCTGCATGTGTCTGTCTGTCTGTCTTGCTGTGTGTGAGTTTACATCCTTATGATTTTCAGGACCCACCAGCCACTTTCAAGCCAACTTGACAAGAAGAGAAAGAAGTCTTGCAGATGCAGAGTACTTAAAATTTTATTAAGCTGGGCAGCCAGAGGGAGCAATCAAGTGTGACAAATATTACCTCCACAAGTAAGTAGTTGCACTTCTTAGGTGTCAGAAAAAAAGAAAAACGTCCAAGAAAACATTTCCCATATGTAATAAAGCTGTAGGAAAAGGTCTAGCTGCATGCTATTAGACAGTGGGAAATCAGCTGAGACTTGCAGGCACAGACAAGGAAAGATTTCATCAGAACTTCTTAGAAGATGTTACCTTATATTGATTGGATTCAGTTTAATTTTTGCTTTCTTGTCCTGTAGGTCCCAGGATGAGATGAGGTGTATATGTCCTGCAGAGGAGTCCAAAGGATAATTTCAGCCGGTTAATAATGGATCCACATGTCCTGGACACCTCACAGAAAAATTGTATTTCTGATAGTTTATAGTACTCTTCATGAGACATGAAAAGCCTCTTCTGGTAGAAGTTATTTGCAAAACCTCTTTTTAACTGACACCTACTTTTTGATACTAAAAATGAATTGTTTTAATAATCATTTTCTCGCCTATCAACAGAAGGCAAAAAAATCTGTGCCTGTTTGCACGCCTCCCATAGGCCTGGTTATGCTAGAACACTGAAAATGATTTTGGCTTCATAAATCGCTTTATAGATCCATTGGGAAAAGCTGATTATTCGGGAGGGAATAATCAGCTGGGCAAGTGAGATCAAGAGAAATGCTGCATAGGCTGTGACACTGGTTCTCAGGAATTAAAAAAATGCTTCCACTGAGCAACTGAATTAGAAAGAAAACGAAAAAAAAATTAAGCAGATTGAAGTGTGGTTGACTGGACAGTCCTCAGTTTTGGGAGGCTGTAGCAATGCTGTACCAATTTTTTTCTACCAAAGTTACTTTCCCTTTTTCCTTGCAAAAGATCAGATGAGAGTGACAGAGCAGAAGATGCAGTGAAGATGTAATAAACCTGTATTTTATTGCCAGAATACCTGACAGATTAACTCCTTCCATTGTGCTTGTGATGAGGAACATGCATTTCTAAAGCAAATTATTGTCTGACTGCAGGGTTTCCATTAAAGAAGGAAAAGCAAAGCAGGGTTAAAAATTGCTCCCTGGCATAGGGAAGAGAAAGATCAAAAACACAGCTACAAGAAGATAAAAGAACTACTGAAGCTTGAGGTTAGCATTTTGCAGAAAATGTGCACTCTATCATTTTGTGGGCAAGTGCTCTTGTGTGATACAGTTCTGGAGAAACACTGGGAGTGGAAACAGACATCTGTAATCTCTGAGAAACACCGAGTTTTTCCTTGTGCTGCTCGTGGTGAGGGGCTTTGAAGAGCTGCTCTCCAAGTAAAATCATTAAAGCCAGAGATTGCATTAATGCAATTTGCAGTTAATTTCAAACAGCATCTCCCCTTAAGGAATGTAAAAATAAACAGATTCAACCTGTTGCTAGACCAGCCAAAAAAGCACAAGCTAGGCAGTGTGATCAAAACCAACTGAGTGACAACTCCTCATTGGCTGACTGAAAAACAACATTTCTCTTCCTGGCTGGTAATCTCTGCTCCAAGCAGGTGAAATAGAGGTGGTGGATGTGTTCATCCAACTCCTCTTGTGTGAATTGTCATGACGATGAAGTATAATAGAAGCCAAAAAAAATTATTAAAAAATAACAAATCATTCACTTGCTCGCACTCCCTAAGTATTTGTTTAAGTTTACTCAGTATAAATATTTTTGTGCCAGTGGAGGTTAACAAAGCATCTGACAGGGAAAAAAAAATGGAAAAAGAAATTTTTTCAAAAATGGGGAAAGTTAGAGAATGGATACCATCTAGTGGTACCACCAATAAAAGGTTGGGTTTGGTGGCTACTTGGTTTGTCTTCCCTCTGAGATCCCAGTTTTTTGGCAGGTATAATTCGTATTTGTCACTCCCCTTCTGCAGAGATGGTTTTGGGGCTGGCAGCTCTTGAGGAACACGAGGCTGTGTTAGACCAAACATTTCAGCCCCCAAATTGCAGTTACATGTTCATCTCTCAACCCCTCTCTGGAGGAATTGTTGCTTTTTATGTTATTATATAATAATATTATAATAAATGGTTTACATATATTGTGTAAATCTATAACAATTTTATATAATATGTATGCTTAACAAAATATACAAATAATTTTGTATAATAGACAAAATGTAAGTGTCAGGTTTGGAAAATGGGTTTAGGCTTCTTGTTGAACTTCAATATGCATTACAATAATTAAATACTTACGATTATTTAAATGTATAATATATATATTTAAATTTTCTATTAGATAATATTTCTGACATTATACACAATATATGATATATTTATTAATAAAATTAAATATCTTGTTTTACCTATTTTTTTATATTTTTTTGTATTTTAAATATTTAAATATATAATGTAGTTTAATATATTATGTATCAAATTACATTAAGCTCAGACTTAACTTTTGCTGTGTTGGTTTGATTGAACTTGATTGGACTGGATTCAAAAGGAATATGAGTATTTTTTTTTAATATGTTAATTTTAATTCTGATATTACACTTTAGTTCCCTGCAATGTGTGAGGTCTCTGAGCTGCTAGAACTCATCAGAATTTTTTTCCACATTTTAAATTTCTGTTGGGTGTTTCAGCTTTTTTTTCCACCATCAATAAGAAAATAAGATATGCCAGTAATTTTATATTTGTTGGGAGACATCATCCATCCCCATACCACACAAACACTTTCAAAGATGTGATTCCAGGTTGATTGAAGGGATTAATTTGAGCTCTTGGGAAATTACTTCTTTCATCAGAAACCATGTGTTTTCTCATTCCTAGGAAGTTTTTTTTTTGGTTTTTTTTTTTGAAGCCTGAATAAAAGAGTTAAATAAAACTTTAGTATGCTGAAACAACTTTTGCGTACACTTTGTTTGTTTTTCTGATTACACTACTGAGAAAACACTTTTTTTTCCTCCTTTGTAGCCCTGCTTTAAAGAGCCAGTCTGGAAATCAGAGCTGTTAATCCGTCACCTCTGGAGCACACACACATTCCATGCCTGCCTTCCTTGTTCTCTATTTTCCACCCTCAGTCTGAAAAGACACTGCCCCAGAGCAGGAATTGTGTGTTTTCGTGTTGGAGGAGTTGAAAGAGGGACATGTTCCTGAAGCTGAAATTGAGAAGAAGTTTTTATGATGCTAAACAGGATTTTTTGTTCCCAGTTTTGCTGCAGCTGAGCCCGGACGTGCCTTCCCATTCATCCGAGGCTGACCCTCACTTCTTGGCCAAACCCCCAAAAGTGTCATTTCTTCAGAAGGCCTTTAACAACCCTTTTTCCTATTAAAACAGTTTTAAGTAACAAGCTTAATTTTACTGTTTAATTATGAATTGCCTTTGGTGTTACAAAAAAAAAAATTTCAAAGGTGCTGAAGTGAAAGATTTGCATTCACCCAATTCTGCTCCTATAGATAATCCTATAGATTCTGCTCCTATAAAATAATCTGGTGGCCTCAGGACTTTTTGAATATGGTGAAATTATTATTTTTACCCACGTTGCATGCCCGTGATGTTTGTGAAAGGTGTGGACCCCTGACCACTGTTGTTGTTGTCTCAGTTTTAGCCACCTCAGCTGCTTGACATTTGCATCCAGGGTAAACGTGTGTTTTTATTTGACTGCTTGTCAGACTCAGGTGTTTACACCAACTACATTAATAATACCAATAATAATAATAGTGTTAAAATTTTCTTTATAGTCCTTGTTATTTTGGCTTTAAGGACTCTGCTGATGCCTCTGTAGTCTACTGTAGAATTTATCAATTTGCAGCAGGGCCTCCAAAACACTGATCTTATGCAGAGAGGATCAACACAAAATCTGGTTTTGCTGGAAGAATTCACTCTGATTTCACAAAAATTTCAAGTCTCAGTGTTGGTTCCCTTAACTATCTTCAACAGGCCAAGAAGCAGAGGGGCACTGCCAGGATGGAATATTCTTTAAATCCTCCAGAAGATGACTCAAGGCTAAATCACAGCTCTGGGAAAAAAATCTTTATAAAATTCAGATGTGTTATGGTAGCATTTAGGAGCTACAGAGAATAAAAAGTAACTGATGGAAGATGGACAAAGCATAAAATAAAAAGATGGACTTTTTCAAATTGTCAAGATGCATCAGATATTCAGAAGACCACAGAAGAGAAAAACATGATTTGAAGAATTTTTTGGAATTGGTTCCTAATTTTTTTTTCTGAAAATAAGCTGTGTTTTAAATGGGGAAAAAATAGAATAACAATAAAAAATTATATATTTTTGATGAATAGATCACATTCTTTTGGGATTATGAAAATGGAAAAATTACAAAACATGGAAAGGAAGGAGAAATCCTTCAGGGAATATTCTAGCAGTTGTAGCAAAAACTGGATAAACACTTTGTCCTCTTCAGGTAACTATAGTGTTGTTGTATGAAGAGACAACTTGATGAGATGAAAAAAAAAAAAATTTCACCATTCTTTTTCAACTCCTTTCTAAAATTGTTGATATTGAGGATACCTGAGGAGTAAAAATATCAGCTGAGGGATGCTTAGCTTCTGCATGCCTGTGGATGACTTCAACAGATACAGAATTTCACTTTTCATGTCTTTACAAGCAATTATTATTAATGTGAAAGAAGAAGGAAAAAATACGCAAGAAATTTAAAGGATCTTTTACAAATACATTATTTTTAGATATTTGGACACTTATTTCTGTAATTATACCAACTTTTCTAAAAAAAACACACTAAAATATATTTAATGAAGATTATTATTTTTATTCAAGAAAGTCCTTTATTTTTCTGAGGGAAGAGACCAAGGTTTGAACTATCATAATACCAAGAATAAAGCATTGCCAAGAAGAATTGAAGACATATACACACAAAACCACCTAACTTTATTTTTTTTTGTTTGTTTGTTTTATTTTGTTTTGTTTTTTGCTGAGCTTCAGGATCTACACAAACTCTAAAATATATAAAAGAAATAAACAAAAAATTCAATTAAATCAGATTCATTAGCAGAACTTGTCTGTTTCTGTATACAGCAACTGTGAGCAGAAAATATCTACATTGGACTAAGAGATGTTTCATTTTGCTAGGTCTAAGGTAGAGAAGATTAATTGGTCAATAATCAATATCAGCAATTATTACTGTCCCTTATCATCATGAAGGTGGAATATATGGAGCTGCTTTTAGAAACAAAAGTAGAAGCACCTGTGTTAATTCTAACATAAACATGATTTTGAAATTTTGTTAAGTATTTTGTTCATTTCTGCAGTCACCAACTTTAAGAGCAGCAATGATAAACATGATTAAAGTGGATTTGTTTAAAATTCTTGTGAAGTTTCAAATCTTGCAGCATCTGAATTTCTTTTCCTGCAAAAGTAAATAAGCACAGAAAAATATTTTTCAGTCCTCAAGTAATTTTTGACTAAAAAGTATGTTGGATCTGGGAAAGTGCAGACACATCCAGGTGATCTGCATAGTATTTCCACATAAAAAATGTTGCACAGAGAATGGAGTATTAACATGGCTAAGATGTTTAAAGGAAAGCTGATTCAGAATTATCAGGGACAAACAAAACTTCTCTCACAGCCTGATCCGTTCAAATAAGAAATATAAATTTCCCCAAGTACAGTATGAATGGAGGCAGAGAAAAAAAAAATCACCTGCAAATAAAGAAACCCAAATATTCTTCAGCTGAACTTCTGCATTTCCATAGCAACATGTTGCATCTTACCAAAACCTGGATATTGTAACATGTTTTATACATATTTTAAAATGTATTTATTGAGGCAAAGAACATGAACAATCAATCAAGCTAGTAAATGCAATGTTATAGATAAGAAAATTACTTGGCCAGGTTGGTTGGAAAGTAAGATTGTGCAACATTAGGTTTGGTTTTTTTCTTCTTAGGATATGGCATAAAATATTATTCTTTGCTGATTAAAAAAATCTTCAGCTATCTCCATCCTTTGAGATTAATTTGGCTGTGTTCATCTACACTAGATCTTCACTAGATTGGTTTCAAAATCTCACAGCATCTTGCCCAATCCCAGACAAAACCAGGACAAGACTATATTCCTCAAACATAATAATTCACCTTGATAAGTTTTTGGCAGGAAAACAGCCAGGCCATTTGCAGCAATTAGGCAGCAAGTACTATTATTTATGATCCTAGGATGCTGACAGATTTTCTCCACAGAGACTGAAGAATTTCCAACCTGGTCCAAGTGCTGTAATTTCAAAAAGTTTCATAAGGATGGAAATGAGTCATGAGGTTCAGCCTTGGAACCTTCTGGTTTGCAATAATCAGCAGCAGGTGCCAATAGGAGAACACAGAGCAGAAGGAGCATGGACACCCCAAAACAGCTGGGCTGTGAAATCGGAGTTCAGGGATGCTCCTGAGCCAGAGGCTGTTTACCTGTGTTCAACAGCCCTTAAAAGATTTTTCTCCTATTTAAGGACTCTCCTTTTGAACCTGTTGTCACTGCAAGTGCACTGCAGCAAGAGATTAACTCTGTGGTGTTGAGCACCTTTTCCCTGTTTTGGAGGCTAAAGGATGTGGATTTCATGTGATATCCTCTAGCTTGACATAAAAAGAAACTGGAGTCACTGAATTAATTTTGTCTGTCCTGTACCACACAGCCTCCACCATATCCTTTTTTTTTCAGCTAGGACATTCTGGGGGACAGATTTGCTGCTTTTATGGAAGAGAAGGCTGCTTCCAGAATTTATCAGACCCCCTTTCCATCCCCATGTTCCTACTCATTTCTTCACTCTATACTTATTAACACTCGATTTCTTTCTTAATCATTACAGTTCAAGGGAGATGTATTCTGAAAAAATGATCATCACCCATTGCCTCATATTCCCCTACCTGCCAGTTCAGCACAGACAGGCCTTGCACGAGCTGCTGGAAGCATCAGAGGCTGGAGGGGGGGATAGCCTAGCAACTCTTGGGGGATGTGTGAATAGAAAATAGACCAGATTTTGAGAGTTCTGCAGTCTCTCTGTCGTTCTGTGCAAGAGGAATCAACTCATTCAGCAGGGCTGCTTTCAGAGGCCACACTGGTGACAGGCAGTAGGCAAGACAGGCACCATTAATTCACAAATCACTTGTCAGAACAGATTCTAGACTTAACCTTTGGGTGTCCATCTTTCCAGCTAGAGTCTGTAGCTCTGAGTTAGGCTGACATCCCATTTTGCAGCTTTTTTGTAAGGAAATCTGAGTGGTCAAGAACATTTGACTACTAAGTTGAAAAGTTGTTGAAACGGGAAAGAGGCAAGGTTTGAGATACCTCATGCAGCCTTCAGTGAGACTGTGGTGAAACCCTGAGTATAAATCTCCAGACTGAAGTTTGTCAGAGCACTCGGTGTGATTTGTGCGTAAAACATGTCTGGAAATGTAAATATTCATCTCTGCTTAATTCCTTAGTGGCTGTGGGGCTCAATGAGGACACCAAACAAATGAGAATAACTCATATTTTACATATGCCTGACACAAAATGTTACAAGAGAGGAAGGTAAAAGGGGAACTCCAGATGTGATGACCAGAGACAGATTCCATTCTCACTTTTCTTCATCCATCATACTTTAGGAACCAAACTAAACTCCTGAGATTTGATTTTTTGGCCAGGGTTGACCTTTGCTCTTCTGGAACAGATCTGTGCTGTACACATGCTGATATTAACAAAGAAGGAGGTTAACATGGTGACAACATACATGTAATGACCTTGTCATTTTTAAACAACCAGGTTTGGGTGTGGATAGCATGTTATGATTTTGTGGCCAGTTAACTCTGTGTACCAAAAAGAAAAAAATACCTGCTATAACTCCACAGTTTTCCGGAGAGTTTAACAGTATTATTTAATGCTACCACATTGCTTTTTTACCTAATGACCACATCTTCACTTTTCTCTGCCAGTGCTCTGCAAATCCAGGAAGGTAATTGACTTTTCCAACGCTTGTATGTAGGAGGAAGTCTGATAAAATTCCAGAAAGACATTTTAACAGGCAAAACAACAGATGGTGGGCAAGTGGAAGTCAGAAAAGCAGACTGATTTCAGTGTTGCTCTGAAAATTATAATTGGAAATCCTAACCCAGAACCTTAATTACAGCTCTGCTGTGTCATTCCAATGTGGGTTTTTTTTGCTTTGGTTTCTTTTTCTAGAAGACAGATATCAATTCCAAAATGTATTCTTCTGTAAAAATTTTATATATCCTAGTCCTCTTTTGTTAGGTTTCATACATATACCATACACATAATTATAGCTTTTTTGCAATGTGAAATTTCTTGTAAAACTTGTTGAAAGCTGAGTGAGTCTAGAGATTTAAAGAAATGGTTTTGAAATTATTACTAGTGAAGTCACCATTCTAGCATGATTCTTTCGTGAATGTCTCTCGTTAAAGCATGGAGGAAACAAAATACATCATATTTTAACAGTACTGTTACACTAAACTTTTGTTGCCAGGGAGACAAAGACTGTAGATGAAATCCTAAATTCTCTAGGAGGTGCTAATAACTCAGCACTGCTTAAGAACTTGTTGAAAAATCCTGCATTCTTGAAACATTTCTCTCATTATTTTTCTTTTCTTTCAACACTTGCATGTGTGCCCTTTGGGGCCTTTTTTCAGAAGGAAATACACAGCTCAAAAGGCTGATTTAGTGACTGTGTTGAAGGGAAAGGTAGCTGATATTAAGGGTTGGGAGTATGACATTTTTGCCTGGAAGTTCTAACTTACAAGCAGATTTTTAACGTATGCACTTTCTGTGTTCAGCAGCACAGATGAAATCCAGGTTATACAAGGAAAAATGGCATTGTTGACATATGGTGAGTCAGATTACTGACAGCTTGGCTCCTATTGATGTAAGAAATCCTGAAGAAGACTCTGGATTTGCATTGTCATCCCTGCCTTCTTTTTAGCAATGATTCCAGAAAAATTTCCAAGCTCCTGTTGTGTTTGTAGGTTGGTCAGCTACAGGACCAAGCTGCCCAAAGAGATTGTGGAGGCTCCATCCTCAGAAATATTCAAAATCCTGCTGGACATTGTCCTGTGCAGCCTGACCCTGGTTCATCCTACTCATCAGGTGCAACAGTAGGAAATGTCCAGTGTTATTGTTTTAAAACAAGATTATGTAAAATATAGAGTCCATAAATTTGGCAGTGCTGTTGGCAACAAAAAATGTTTAGCAAGACATCCACAGTAAGATTAAGGAGGAACAAGCCAGTTTCCACTAAATGATTCTTCAGTCAAATCCCAGGCACCACAATACTTGGTTTATGATATGTTTATCAAAATTGACCAAATCCCTCCCCCTGCCCTGAGTCACAACTTGGTGCTGCTCTTTGCAGACTGTGAGTTGCAGGAAACATGAAGGTCTGCAGCAAGTGATGACATTTGTTTGAAAAGCTAAAATAAATGAAGAGCAAAGGCTTTTTTATTCACCAGATGTTTAGCAACAACTTTTTAAAATACATTTTTACAACTGACAGTCTCTGTGTTTGGGATCAGCATTTTTTCCAACCAAGCTAGAAGATTTTTCCAGATTCCTTCCACAGCAACTCAGAAGAAATATTAGAACCAGGACACATGAAACTGCTGTTGCTACAAGCTTGACTTTTTTTGAGTCTGGCAGGACACAGAGAGGGCATTTCAGGCAAGCAGTCTTTTCCAAAGAGCCGTTTAGTTTCCTCAATGCAAATACAAAATGCATTTTCTTTTTACCTTTTAAACCCAAGTTTTCAATGTGAAGCCATTTGCAAAGAACATTTGTCAGTTTTTGAGATGAGAGGGTTTTCTCTGGTTTTGTGTCCCATTTCCTTTGTTTCTCACCTCATTCTCTCCATGGTTTTGCTTTTCCTTAGAGAGTTCTCAGGTGTGTTTGCACCCCTGGGAGCTAAGGAGGTTTTTCAGAAGGCATTTCCACATCCTGATATTTTTGAGTACAAATCAAATATTTATCTATTTTCAGAGATGCTGGGATTGTAAAAGAGTGTTTATTTCTGAGACAGGCTACATTACATATATTCACTGATGGGATTCTGGTGTAACAGTTCAAAATAACTTACAAGCAGTGGATAAAGAGAAAAATAAAACATGAAAGGTAGCAGATGCCTGTTATCAAGCAACAAAAATACATGGAACTTGAGACGTGAAAATGTGAAAGTTTTTTAATAGACTTCTCAGATATCCTTATAGACAATTTAAGTTTTAGTTTTGTTATTTTTGTCATCTGTGTTTCTCTTTTCCTTACAAAGTGAAAGTGGGATTTTGCCCTTCCTTGTCTCCACAGAAGGGCAGGATATTTATGAAGTTTCCAAGTTTTCTGCCTGGATCTCTGTTCTCAAGTCCTCTGTCCAACTTCTCAGCCTGAGTGAAGCTGACCATTTATTTTCTGCATCCACAATGTAGAAAAGCTTTCAAAAACTGAGTCTCCTCAAGACAGCAGTTCCTCACTAAAAGTGTTGCAAAGAAGGCCAGAAGGGATTTTCTTGTTTTTCCTCCCACACCACATTTTTCATTTAGATACACATGTGTATGCTAATCCATCATGACAAAGGACAAAGTGGGTTTTTCCTAAGTTTAAGCAGAATTCTGCCTTGTCACTTGCCTTTCACTTTCTTGATAAGGAGGCTTTTATTTGCGGGCTGGCATTTGGAAGAGCTCTGTCCCTGTAGCACAAACTAATAAAATTGGAAAATGTTTCACCCTATGCAGGAAGCAGGGACTCCTAGACTGATGGGCAGAACAGATGGTGAAATTTGTCTCTGTTGTGCACTAAAGAAAATGCTACATGCTATTTTTTTTCTTTTCCCATAAGACAGGCATAGGAGATTTTCACTCTTTCACTGAGTATCTGGAAGACACTCTAATCAGATGGTCATGAAGAAGAATATTTTCCTCTTGCAAGAAAGAAGGGAAGAATAATTCTTTTCCCGTTTGCAATTGCTTTTTTTTTTCCATCAGAGTATGCATCTGATAGATATGATCCTATCATTTAAACCTGTTGCCTTTCAGTGGAAGAGCAAAAAAGGGGATGTCTTTTTTAAAAAACAATGTCTAAAATGTTTCCATAATAGTTCTTTTTCCACAAGTTCATTATAAAAAGGCAATTGTGATAAAGAGAGGAAGAAAAAATAAAGAGAGGAAGAAATGTTTAGCTGTCCGCTTCAGCAAGGTATGCCAACTTTTCTTCTCTGAGCCTGCTCTAGTAACAATGAAACTGTGAAGAAGCTACATTGAAAAATGTGTGATTTGGTGTAATTTATCTAAGAATAGATAGGAATGAAAAGTTGAATACCTTGCACCACAGCAGTATATGGTGAAAAAAACAAAAGGAGACTGGGTTTACAGGTCTACAAAGAATTCATAAACATAAACAAGAATAAAACTTCTTTTTCTTTTTTCCCCCTCCCAGGAGTTGTGTGGATGCCACAAATTCCAGGTGTATCTTTCTCCCTTTTCTGTGAGTCTGAGCACCCTTATATCTCCTGAGGAGCACAGGCACATATTTATTTAAGACTGAAGCCTCCTAAGATACCTGAGACCTGCATTCAAATCTTGTTTGAGTTAATATTTGTGACCCTTTGGAACACACAACCTGTACATACCAGAAGGCAAAAGGCTTCTGTTTTCTGTCCATAGTGCTACCCTCCTGAGATCCATGGGATCACCAAAAATTCCCCATAATGGTGGCCTATAAATTAAATCTGAGAACATGAAGTACAGTTCTCTTCTTACACAAAGAAACCTACTAGTTTTGGACAGCACAAGTGAAGATTAACACCCAAGTGGAAAACCACCTGGGCAGCCCAATTTAACTCCAAATTTAAAAACCATACCTCATAAAAGCACAGAGGTAATTGAAAGGTGGTTGAGATGACAGCTAAAACTGTTACCAGAAATTATAATTTGATGGAAAATAAATCATAAGGGCAGGTATCTATAAATAAACACCCACAAAGCAGGCCAAATAACATTCCATAATACCTCCAGGTCAAAAGCCAGGAAACTGCAGACAAGAGAGCACCATGAACACTCTGAAAGGGAACCTTCTCATTGCTTTCAAAAATGTAAAGGCTAACATGAAACTGATGCAATTGTACTTGGCTCTGAACTTCCTACAGAGACTGGGTTTAAGTTAGGCTAGACAGGCACCCAAACTGGAGAAACAGAAACTCCGTCCCTAAGCAGTGCCTACTACAGGATGAGTGGCTCTATCTTGTCCCTGAATGTCCCTTGTCCTTTGGATATCAAAAGTCCTTGAAAAAAATGCTTACTTTCCTGAATATGATTCTACTATATGTATTATAATATCTGATAATATTGCTGCAATATTCATCATACGCCTGCCTCCATCCTGCTAGAATGGGATAAAATACATAGGAACATAACCCCTGCTCCAAAAAGCTGACTGTGAAAACAAGAATTATGAAGTATTTACCTTAAACCTTCACATCCTTTGGGGATTAAGATATTCCTATAAAAATGGAGATGCTTAAAGGAGTATATTGAAGTGGGATGTACTCTCAATCTATAGAAACAGAGGAGAAAAAAATATCTGAAAAATACAGTCACTTCTAATTTTAGAAATTTAGGATCATTTGTTTTGAACTGATTGCTTCAATTTTCTCTTCACATTGTTACTAAGAAAAGACAAGGCTTTTTTCATTCAGTAATTTTTGCTACATGAACAATGCTGCTACCAATTAGTGCTCCCCTTAGAAGATGATACCTCTTTCAAAGCCAGAAGCTCCAGCAAACTTTAGTTCTGTTGTCCTTCTTGTTTTGAATAATAAAAATAATACCAACTTTATGATATTTATGGTTTAAACTGAAAGTAATTTAAATTGAAAGCAATCTTTCGAAAATTCTTTGTTTGGCTTTTATTGTGGACATTCTCAGAATAAAAATAATGGCTCAGACTTGATACAAAATGTAAGGAATTTTTGCCTTTTCCCATTATGATGTGAACCAGAGCCTGGTCTAGAGTTGTGTCTGCCCAGCTGCTGACAGAAAGACAAAAATGTCTGTCATTGTTAAATTAAATTACATTACATTAAAACCAAAATTTCACCAGGTAAAAAGTGCACTGTGCCTGGAATATATGGGATACGGACGCTCCTGCATGCCACAGGGATTTGGGGTTGGCCCACATCAGACAGACACATCACTCCCTGTTCTCACGGCCAGAGGATCAGGGAGACTTTGGGCTGTGCTATGTGCATTTTCCTAAAATAAGGTTATGATATTTATAACGTTACAAAGGACCCAGTGATCAATATATTTTACTACTTACATCAATATTAGCATCTGTAAATGGAGATGGTATCTTTCAGAGACTGTGTTAGGGATTATACAAAACTCAAGAATTACACCTATTAAATCCTCACCAGCCATAATGGAAGCACATTGCTGATTTCACCAAAGGTAAAAAGATACTTCCTGACACTTCCAAAGAAGGAAAAAGAGAGAGGACAAAGGAAGACATAAAGGTATTGCTTTTCATTCTGTAGGAAAGCCCATCACTGACTCCTTAAGTGCTTACTCATTGCTGTTTTAGCCAGTGCCGTCTGGAGAAACTCCAGAAATTTGGAGTTCAGTGACACTAATCTGACTTAAACCTGTGTATGATCTGGCCCTGGCTCTGTGTGATGATGCTCGCTGTTGATTTAAATCCTGTTACTAAGAATACCCAGCAAGGAGGAGCTAAAAAAAAAATTAAAAAAAAAAAAAAAAAAAAAAAAAAACCACAACTACCCAGGCATGGAAGGCCTTTCTCTAATAATGGTTGATAATGGCTTGTCATGACAAGTTTCCCATGGAGTCCGACTAAACATGCTGACTGAGACCTTAATGTCTGATTCCACTCCAGTAGAAGCATAGGATAATCTGGAAATGTACAGATCTGTGTCATGTTGAGACCTGTTTCACCACAGCTTTGTGAAAGATCTTGGCTTCTTTCAAGACTGAGATAAATGGGAGGATTTGTCATAAGCTTTCTCCAGAGAGATGGATTTACAGAAAAGCTGGAGGTGGTTCCTTTCCAGTTTGAAAAACAGAGCTGCAAACAGTTCAGCTGGAGCCTTTTCCCTTTGGATTCCTTCTGTTCAGCTGGTGGCAGAGTGTTCTCATGTCAGACAGGGACAGCACAGGAGGTAGTCCAGGGATCCCAGGACTTCCATGCTTTCCCTGCCTGAACCCTTTCATGTCAGCCATTCCTCATATGAGTTCAAATACACCCAAATACAATAAAAGCTCCCACCAGAACTAGCAGAGATAAAGAGAAGTACCTTTCTGAGAAACATACCCTCTCATTTTTGCTTCTGAAAATACTACTACCTACTGCTTAGAATCCCTAAAGTCAGAAGAGTGATAGCCTGAGGCAAACAGGTAGATTGGGTTTGAGGAGGGCACGTGAAGGTTGTGTACAGGTGAGATTTTGTGGCTGTGCGTAGGTCTAATCTCTTCACCAACCTGTGTGCCAAGATGCATTCCCAGCAGGTTAATTCTGCCTAAAAAGGTCTTCCCCGTACTTAGTGCCTGCCCTGGCATCACAGAGCTAACAGGGAATCCTAAAGTGGAGGGGAGTCTCTGGAGATATTTATTGCAAATACCCACAGTGGACACTTGGCTGCAGCAGGAGTGTGGATGAGTGGCCAGGCATAGCCGCCTTTTGGGCAGTTTTGCAGCAAGAGAGAGAGGGAGGAACAAAATGCTGTGATTTAGAGAGCACAGCAGTCCAACCATCACAGCTGTGTGCTGAATCATCTCATTTTAATAAGTAGGATCTCATTTAATGAAATTCTGACCTTTCAGAATTTTTTCTTTAAGAAGAACTCGGCAGTCAGTGTAGCATAGAAAGGATGCCATCCTTGCTTAGAGAGGGGGAAAAGCTGTTTCTCTGAGACGTAACTGATGATATTTTAAATTACATTAACCAGGCAACACCTTCTCTTTTGTTTACCTTTCCTTCCACACTTCCTTCTCCTCCACCACCTCAGAGCTCAGCCTTTCTGGAACCTTTGAACTGCTCAGGCTGAATTTATCAGCATCTAGTGAAGCTGATGCATTTTACAATCATTCCACTTGTTACAATGATACTATTTAAAGCTTCCTTACAGATACAAATTAAATATTATTTTCACATTAAATACTAAGTTATGCTACTTTCAGAGGCAATTCCCATTCCAGGAAACCAAATTGAGGGTTTTGGAAGTAGATTATCAAATCTCATACATAAGACATAATTAAACTGTAGTTCATCTACATTTTCTACACATCTATCTGGATAAATGGTCATTTTCAAATGTACACTTTGCACTGAAATTCAACATCATTTCTTGCCTTCAGCTTTATAGAGGGGAAAATATGGGTTTGAATAAAAATAATAAATGTATCATGTCATTTTAAGAAATTTTATAGCAATAAAACTTATGTGCATGAAAAAGGAGCTCAGTAGAGTAAAATTAGCTACATAATTATTATCACTTGAAAATTATCATTTTCAAGAACTTTGGAAACCATGTTCCACAACTAGCTGTAAATTAACAAACCACACTCTTCAGGAAAGGCTCATGTTTTGCCACCAGGAGAGCAACAAAACAGTTTGGCTGAAATTTCTGGTAGCAATGAAAATGAACAATTAGAAGTTCAGTCCTACACAGAGAATTCTTCCCTAATTTATGTGGTGGCCTGGGTTAAAGAGAAATCTTGGTCAGAACTTTTCTGAAATTCAGACTAAGTACCTGTATGCCCACATAAATGTTTCTAGAATTAGCTGTCACATAATTATGAAATAATGGAGACAGTTGACACGTCCAGCTCAATCACTTTTTTTCTTTTTTTTTCTCTTATGATAAAATGTGTTATGGGCTAATAAGGATTTGAATATTATCCTGTTGAAGCCAAACTGCTCAGAGAATGTCCTGTTGTCTTTACCTCGAGAAAAAAAGGCAGCTTCCTTTACTCTCTGCCTCGTAATTACTGCAGAATCTGGTAAATCCTGCTGGCTGGGCAAGGTGAGTGATGTCTTTTTTGAAAGAGCTTAAGAACAAGTAATAGCTACAAAATAAACAGTGTATTTATTCTGGGACCTTTTTCTCTTGGTGCAGCTGTGCATTCTTGGCTGATTTATCATCAGCTCCAGGTTTATGAGTTTTACTGAAGACACTTAAATTTGCAAGAAATGAAAACAATTGTGTTATGACAGCAACAAAAACAGGTTTTAGTAAAATGCTCCTGAATTTCCATGGCTATGTTTTATTTCTACTTTTGCCTTTTCTGCATTAATTATTTATGTCTCAAAGGCATTTGGTCTTCAAAAAATGATACTTGAAAAGTTGTAGGTTTTGGTCAAGCTGTGGCCATGGGTGATGTTGAAGGACTGATATGTGAGGTGCCTGGTAGTCTTTGATAGGAGCAGATTTGTTATTTGTTATTCATGGTCACAAAGGAGATTTCTTGACATCCTCCTGAACCTAAATCTCACTACCAGACCACATGTCACTCCTTTTAACTTTCTCTCTCTGGAAATGTCATTTATTACCTGCCTTTTGTTGCATTGCAAGTGAGCAGAGTTGCCTTTTTGAGTGGCAGACCCACTGAAAAAAAGCATAAAGACAAAAGTTACAGAAACTTTGGTTTACTTTTCCAGCATAACTCAATAACATAAATAAAGGTCCTACTCATTAATCTTTCTCTTCATCCAAAATATTTCCACTATATAAAAGAAGCACTATATAAAAAACCCTCACGCAATATAACATAACATGTACATAATCCTTTGGATTTAAATACATTTATTGAATAGGAAAAAGCTCAATCAGCAGCATTTCTTCAACCTCCAAGGCAACAGATTTTAAAAAATATACATACAAAAGATTCACAAGTTGCTCCACAAAAAAAAAAAAAAAAAAAAAAAAAAAGTTTATGTCTTGGAAGTTTTCTTATCATCCCTATCTTTAGGCGGTTAACTGAAAAATGATGTTTCTCTTCTTTGACCAGTTTGGTGTGCATGATAAGATCCTCAAGGGGACAGAGGGTTATTCAGGCTTTGATGTCAAAAAAACTGCAACAGTTCTGTTTCTGAGCTGGAAATAACTGTATCTTCATCCACAGAATTTTTCTCTCCCTCAAAAAGCAAGAACAAAACAAAAAACACCCTCCTTCCTCTCTCTTTTGGATTTGCTAAAAAAGACTAATTTCCTGACACCATTATTCATTCCAACATCTTGGTCTCAGAGGTAAGCTTGATTTTTCCTGCAGCCATTTTATTGGGGCAGCATCCTCTTTCCAGTGAAATTACTGATGGAATTTCTGCTACCATTACCTGAGCCATCTTTAAGCATGAGTCAGGTAAACTTAGAACTGTTGTAATTTGATAAACTGAGGTAAAAGGAAGAATGTACATACCCTGATATCTTCCGGTTTATCCCAGAATTCCTACTGTCCCTTGACCTTCCCTGATGACCTTGAAGCACATTAAGTTCTGTATCCTGATTCCCAAGCCCCCGTGTCCCTACCCCATTGGCTGGCAGCCAAAACCACTCCCCATCCCCCGTTCCCTGAATACCTGATTCCTGGAGGGGCTCTCCTTCTTTCCAGCCACATCACCGCCAAGAATAAACTACCTGAAAGAGCCTCTATTGTATCCCTTTCTCATCCATGCAAAGATACTTTGTCTGATCTTATATTAATTAGGAAAGGACACAGTAGCATTTGCATAGAACAACTAAATTTCTCTTCTTGCTATCAAATTTTCTGCTTCATGCAAGAAGACATCAAGGTTTTCTGGCCAGACGAAGACTTGCTTTTAAGGCTGACAAATTTTTTTGAGCATTAGTCCCTCTAACCATTAGCTTTGTTCATATAAACCGTATTTAATAAATATGCCTTTTCCCCTAGAATGTCTTTGAGGAAGAATAATTTCTAGTGATGAAATTACCAGGAAAAGAACATCACAAAAAAACCACCTCACAATTAATTCTGAAGAGTAATAACTCCAGAGTTAATTTTCGCTAGCCACTGGATAAAAGCCTTGGTCCTGAATCAGCCAAGAGAAAATCACAAGTGAAAAGAACTGTTTGCAAGCAACATTTTTTTTTCTTCCTTGTCAATACTAACATGAATTTCTCTGTTTTCTTTATTTTCATGGTTAGAAATTGTTGTAAAAGATCCTTGTATTTCATAGCTGCATATTTAAAGCATAACTTTTAGTCTACTTTATCAGGCTACTCAAAAAAACCCCAAAATATTTGAAATAAAAATAAGAGCAACAACATACTCAAACAGGGATTTGATCTGTGATAATTCACATGTCCTTTTGATATTGCAGATGTACCTCCAAATGGTTGGTATAGTAAATTTCAGTTTTCCTGTCTAGTGGTTTAAATTTATTTGTGAAGTTTTGCTGAGAAAGAAACTGTCACGGTGTGACTGGAGTTTGCTAATTTCAATATATTTAATTTCTCTTGGGGATAGGATTTAGGAGTAAAGACAAAGTAGGCTTAAAACTTAAAAGGGTATAAGAAGAAATTTATTAATAACACAAAATAATTCAGAATAAAATTTTTAGATTATTCCTTTCTCCCCCTCTCTTCATACCAGCAACATACAGAGAACAATTCAGTCAGTTATCTACTTAAATAATCATTTCAGTTCACTCTAGAGAGAAAAGTCCCTTCTTTTAGTTTAGGCTTAGAGGGTGTCTCATTCTCGTAACTTGCATCTGCCCGGAAACCTACAAATGATGATTTTTTTCTTCCTCCCATTCTCACAGTCCTTCCAGAGCTGTGTTACGTGTTGATGAACACACGGGGTACAATTTTAAAGGCAGGCTGCTGAGAACACAAAAGTCTCTTTATCTCATTCTTCATCAAATATCTCTGTTCAATATTCCAGTCCCAAAACCAGAGAGCTTCATTTCCCGAGGCAAAAAAAGTCTTCATTTCAAGCACCTAACCTCCCCAAGTATATTCTACAGTTGAAAGGAATTTCCATGAAGTCACAATCCCCTAGAGCCCACAAAAAAAGGTTTTCAGCTACTTATCAGTGGCATCTCTTCATCTCTCCATCAGGAAACTTTGTCTTCATTCTGCTGACTTCTGTAATTATTCTTGCTTTATTCCTTTTGTTCTGGGGAACTCAGGAAAATCTAGAGTCTCATCCAGGCACTAAGAGTTAAACCTGTATCCAAAAAGTAAGGAGCCAGGCTGAAGCCATGCTGGGAAAAAACACATGGCCACCAGGGGACCACGTGGAGATGGCTGAACCTCCTTCTGCCGTGTGCTTGGCTGGAACCTCTCTTCTCAGAACAGGGGGAAAGGAGAGCCTCGGTAGCTCTCCCATCCCCGACTTGGCCATGCTTCATGGAGAAGGAGGAACCGGGCCAAGCAGGAACCGGGGAGCCAAGCCGCAGCCCCACCGAGCCCAGCCGGGGCCGGGCCAGGCCGGGCTCCGCGAGCCGGGCCACGTGGGGCTCCCCCTGCCAGGGGCTGGGGCCGGGCCAGACCGGGCCGAGCCGGGTCCACCCGGGGCCACCCGGGACTGGAGCCCGCTGGAGCCAGAGCCAGGGCTGGGCTGGGTCCACCTGGGGCCTTCCTGGGGCCGGGCCCTCCCCCTGCCGGGGCTCGGGCCACACAGGGGCCGGGCCGGGCCGGGCCCCACGCCGGGGCCGGAGCCCCCACACCTGCTCACCTCCTCAACCAGATAGCAAAAGACCAGAGCTAACCTTCTTCCCTTGTGATTTGTGAAAGAAAAACAACCTTCCAATTGGTTTCCTGGGCTGTCAATCACCAACCCAGGTCTCTGATTGGTCCCCGCAGCCTCAGGGGCGGCTCCAGAGAGGGACTGTTCTCTTGTTTCAGGCTCTGGTGGCCTTCAAGAGCCTCCCCTGGGGGCTGGACTCCCCTCCCCCTCCCTGCTCCACTTGTCGCCAGCACACAAACCCAAATGGACTTTTGCTAAATCTGAAATTGCCCTCTTCAAGAGGAATACAGGGGAATTTGGGGCTGGTGACAACCAGATCAGTACACCACAGTGGCAGCCTTTTCCCTTGCTACTTGATTCCACAGGGGAGAACAAAAATTTCATGGATCACAAGTAAGCTGATTGCTTAATTATGGATATTGGTCAGGTCTGAGATTTCATTGCTCATGTTGGTTTTTGTCTGCCCGTCCCAATGTTTAAGGCTGCACAAAGCACTAATTCACCGGGAAAGGATGATTATCCCAAGTGGAAAACACCTGTGCCCTCTAACTACACGACTCCACTCACTTTTACTTTTGTCATCTTGCAATGTAACTGAGGCTTTAAGAAAGTTGATTTAATAAGAATAATCTGTGGAAGATCCAGAGCTACTGCGGAATTCCTGAGAGAGAGGATTATTCAGTGCATTCTCAGAAGGATTTTGTCCTTTGTTTAAAATGAATAATTAAATTTAATCCCGATTTTAGCTTTTGTGTTACGTTTAGACTGCTGCTGGGCTTTTTTTGTGTTTGGTTTTGTTCTTGGCTTTTTTTTCTTTTCCATCTAACAGAGTCATGGATTGGGAAATTTCTAAGCCTGTTAACCATTCACACCCTCTTCAGCTGGTCAGACTCAGTGCTAGGGGGGTTTAATTCAGGATGTTCCACACACAAAAAGAAATTAGTTTCAAAAGAAAAATGGTACCAACACTGAATATCTGAGATACTGAAGGTATTTTCAGTGTACTTGTAGCATTTCAAGAAAAAGCCCTGCTGTTTTAGATAACCACCTTTTTCTGTGATTTGATGTCTTTGAAGTGGCAGTGTCTCACACAGACAAGAATTCAGAAACTAAAAATTCTGAAGCAGAGGGAAAGACAAAGAAGGAAAGAGCACATACATGTGGAACTATCCCAAAAAGGAGGCTTTTCCACAGGAAATATTTTAGTTTCAAAGTATTGTGATTTTGGCAGAGATTATGTCTTGTAAATTGCCAAGGTTAGAAACTAAAAAAGAAGAGCAACAAGCTCAAAGCAATTCAAACTTTTCCTTTGGGGCTGAAAAAATGCCAGGACTATTTTTCACTGCTAATTTAAATTTGAGAGCTCTCCCTTGAGGATTTATGTTTAGTTAAACTCTAATTTTTCCATCAGAGTGGGAAACTTTTAATTAAGTTCACTGCTATTCATTGACATCAAGGTTCCTCTCTCCCCATTCACTGACTTTCAGATGGGAGCTCTGGCACTGTTTTGTCCCAACAACCAACGTTTTCGGAAAGGCAGGTATTTTAATGATCATAATGTGACTTCACTCAATGTTTCACAAGCTTGTTAAGCACTATAGTCTTTCCTCATTCCTCTGAAGGAAAAAAAACAAACTGTTCGTAAAATAGATTTTTACTTCTTTTACAGAAAAAGCTGAACAATTTTCTAAAGAATTGTGATGTGTGCCCTCCCATCAGATGAACTTCTGAAATGTATTGGTATTTGAAGACTTACTCTTCTTATTAAATCTATGCATTGCTCAAGAGAAAATATCTGCCAACAAGATAATTGGGGCATTGTGATTTGTAAAGGTCATTTTTCCCTGGGACAGCATATGTTAAAAAAAATGCAAGCAGCAGGGCAGAAGAGGGTCTGCATAAATGACAATGGTATTTTGAATGGATAGGGAACAGATTTAAATGCAGCAACTCAATTCCTACTGTATTTCAGAGCACATAAATAGAGAATAGATGTGTGTCATTATCAAGATTCAAAAATTTGCTCAGTATTACCTCTTCTATTTCAAAAAGCAGCACATTGAAAGTAGATGATGAAATGGCTCTAATTTAAGGGTGAAAGATACCAAATACAGGACACAGAGGTGCCATAACTGTTTAACTTATCTTCCCAAGGTGAAAACTAACAAACAAACAAAAAAACAACCTCACCCCAAACCAAGAATACACACAATTCACAAAGTATGTGCTAAAAGCTACTGTGTCTTTTTCCTAATTAATATAAGATCAGACAAAGTATCTTTAGCATGGATGAGAAAGGGATACAAAGAGGCTCTTTCAGCTTAGTTTATTCTGTGCCGGTGACATGGCTGGAAAGAGACCGAGACTCTCTGGGAATCTGGTCTTCAGGGGATGGGGATGGGGAGTGGTTTTGGCTGCCAGCCAATGGGGTAGGGACACGGGGGCTTAGGGATCAGAATACAGAAGCCCCTAAGGTGCTTCAAGGTCACTTAGGGAAGGTCAGGGGATAGTAGGAATTCTGGGATGAACCGGAAGATGTCAGGGTATGTGAATCCTTCTTCTACCTCAGTTTATCAAATTGCAACAAGTCTGCATCTTAAAATAGAACAGTGAACAAAAAATTCTATCTTTCAGGGAGGTTACACAGTGACTCCTTGACTAATGGAGATGAGTAAGATCTTTATTTTTGTGATCTGACTACCCATCCTTGCTCTCTGCAGACTTTTTCTCAGAGCAGCATTTTGCCAGGGACCATGTGAGAGGATGTGCTGGAACACTCAAACTCTCCATGAGGAATCCCATTGTGTTTTAATATTTTCACCCTCATTCCTCAAAGGGGAAACAAAAACCAAAAAAACCCAATCATTTGGCTTATTTCTCTCATCCAGTCTTGACAAAAGTCTGGTAGAAGGGAAGAGGGAGCATCCAAGAAGATCCATCAGGCTGCTCCCGGACTGAAAGACACAAAGATTTGAGAAAGGAAGGATGTGAACCCAATCACTCAATGCCACCTTGGGCAGACAAAGAGAGCAAAGTAAAACATTCTGGAGCAAGAATCCTAGGATGTGGCTTGGGCAGAGAACCAGCTGTGCACAAGCAGCTCAGGTCTCACAGAGGAGTGTCCTGCTGCTGCTAAAGTGGAGCTGAAAAGGGGTTGCAACACTTTCGTCAACAAAGACACAGCTGTGTCAGGTGCATTGACTGAAGCATTGTGCAACAGCAAAAACAAAACTCAGATTTAGGCACTGAGAGTATAAATAGAATCTCTGCCCCAGAGAACACAGTGATCTTGGGTGCTGCAGTCTTCAGATTGGAAGAATAAAAAATGTATTTAAAAAATGCATAAAAAACAGGTAGAGAGGATAAAAATCATTAACCCTTATTCTCTCTGTTCAAAAGGTAACAGAGTTGGGTTGTTGCACCCACAGAAATTACCTGTGAAGTAAAGAAGTTATAGCATTAATGTTGGTTCATTATTAATTTTTCACATGAAAGAGAAAAGCCAAAATTCAACATTCCTGACTATATAGAAACATATTAAACTCCTCTCTGAAAAGTGTCTTATGCTCCTCATGCACTGTTGCATGAAGAATGTTTCACGGGGACTAAAGCACACATGCCACCAGAATTTTGGATTCAGTACCAAAGAAAAAGAATTAACATGTTCCCTATGGGTAGTGATTTTCACCAATTGCACAGCCCTGATGCTTTTCTGTAATCCCCCACCTCTTATAAAGGTGGGACCTAACTTTTCCAGGACACTCTAATGTTCAGCTGATGTAAGAGCTTGAGGGAGAAATTATCTAGTTCTGCAGAGACAGAAAATTTCTCACTTGATGCTCACAGGGAGACTTATTGAAACCAGAATCAGGCACCTGACACCAGAAATACTCAAAATCTCCACACATCCCTGAGCATCCCTGTCTCTGGCCCAGTGTTTTCTCTGGGAAGCCGATTGTTCTCCAGTTGTCAAAAGGGAAAAGGCGATGAAAACAGGTGGGAGCAGAAAGGGGCACAGCCTGGTAAGGGTGGGCAGTTTCTAGCTCCAAGTGAATTATGCAAGTTTGGATTTCATTCCATTGTCTTAGTCCTCAGTCCTTGTGGGTGTTGTCTTCTTGTCCACAGCCAAGTGAATGTTTCATTTATTTTCCTATTTTGAAGGTGTTATGGACTGGATAAGAACACTGTGAAGAGGAAGTGAAAAGGAGCAGCCTGCCTTTGGTTCTGAATTTGTATTTAACTACAAGTAATTGCTTAGTTTCATTGTATTTTCTTCTCCCCCTGTAAGAAGTGTTGCAGCATGATGAATGATGTAGTGTAGCAGGTGGTGGCATAGATTTTACAGCAGCAGCCTGTGGAAGCTGCATTTTGTGTGCCATAAAATTTTCTTCTGTGTGATAAAAAAAGCCTTTACTTGACTGTGAGCTGCATAATCCACGGAATTCAGCTGCTGTGAAGCTATTTTACAGTTAATACTGAAAAAAAGTAAAGGTTGAATAGGCCATACAACAGTTCTTGCAAATTTCAGCCTCTGAGGAAGGTTTGTGGTGCGCACAGGTTCTAGGGGCTGACTCATTGGAATATCCATGACTTACTGGTTTGTAATTTTGTCCTGTTGAGGTCTCTAGTTCTGGGATTTGTGGCTGGATGTGTTACACTTCCCCAGCCAGCATTTACCAATCTACTGCTGGTCAAAAAATAAAGCATCTCCAAGGAAGTGTCCATCAGGTTTGTTTCGCAATGTCTTAATTTCAGTAGAAATACAAATATTTGATTTCAGCCCTATCTCCTTGTTGTGGTTTCTGTTCACCTGCATTCATTTTTTAGCCTGTTCTTAGCAACAAAATACTGCCCTAACTCTCCTTCCACTCGATCTTGTTGCAGACTCTTGTTATATTCACTAGGTGAACCAATTTATTTCCTAGAGGGAAAAGACATAAATTAATTCAATAATTTCCCTTTGTTCTATGTTTCACTGTATGAGCTAAACAGTATTTGCACCTATTCTGGAGATCCCAGTTGAAAGTAATATTATTTATTCAGATACCTACCAGGAAAGATGTCTCCACAAAACTGTCAGAAGAGAGTTGAAGTGATACCCAAAGGGGGAAATCTCTGCAGAATTCGTTTTTTGTCTTTGCCTATCAGATTCATGGGTCTTCATTTAAATAGTTCCCTTGTGCAAAACCTAGTGTAAAGAATAGACTGACCCTTGGAGGCAATTTATAAGTAACATAAAAACGTGTACTTTGTAATAATTTCTACTGGAAGACAAAAATTGAACTAAATCCCTGCTTCCTCTTAAGAAGAGAGATAAATAATATTTATTTTGAAATAAAAATAAGTTAGGATTCATTAACAAAATTGTTCTTTCTGAGAACACAATTATTCCTCACTACCAGCTGTCCCTTGTTCAATCCGGTGGAACTAGGGTTCCTGTTCAATTTTCCCTGAGTACCTGTGAAATTTTCTGCTAACCAATTTTATGGAATGGGATTAAGTATTGACGATTTGTTTAAAAATATTTTAAAAAATTATTTTTAAAATGAAAAACAACTGAGCTTTAATCTCAATCTGAAGCAGAGCTGACTGTTAAAGGCAAGGAGAGCTAGCCCACAGTTGGATTGAGGGGAATAGAGATGGAGATAATGGCAGCTTCAGAGAAGTCCAGCTCAAACAAATTATGAAAATTTCCAAGGTTATTCCTTGCAAGGGTAAAGATTTTTGTTGTTTTTTTTTTTTTCCTTGGCATTATGGGACAGATCTAAACTGGCAGAAATGCTGGTGGATTTGCTGACCAAAGACAAAGAATCTTTCACTTTGAAAGATAAGGGGGAGCTGTTCTTGTTAAATGAAAGTGATGAAAGGGACTCTTGCTTTGTGAACATATTTATTGGTATCAATTGTTAAAGTAACGAATAAATACATTCCCAATTAAAGATTAGATGATGATAAAAGAAAAAATAGGTAAACCCTCTGCCTGAAGTCTACCTTGAATAGTATAAAGAGAGCAAAGCCATTCAGTTAATTATTTATAAATCGGGTCTTGTCATTTCATATAAAATGGAGAGAGAGATCTGTGCCATGTGTCAAAAACTTTACTGCTCTAAACTGCTTATTTTCTATTCTTGTGCCCTTTGAGAAAGATTTTGACCTTGACCTGCAGTGAATATCAGGTAGGGTTACTCAGATGATGACAAAAGAGCAGTCTCTGCATTAGAGAACAAATTAGAAAGTGTGGCTTGGTTCAATGTGCTAAAAAAGTCAACACAGTATCTTCTTATAAATATAATTCTTATAAATATGTTCAAGCTGGCTACACAGCAAGAGAGGGGGAAAATTATCTTAAACCAATACTGGCAGCACATCAGATAGTTGTAAATTGGTCGTGAATGAATTTTAAGAGGACTGTTCTAACCACCCAAACAGTGGAGATCTGGAAAGGTGCTCAGAATAGGGCAAGGAATGCAAATGTTTTTAAGATGCAGCTTGACAAGCAGAACTCTTGGAAGGGGGACTCAATTTTTGGGGTGAAGACTTGGGTTTCTAAAGCAGTATAAAGGGAAACTGTGTTACCATTTATTTATAAAACATTTGTAGCTGCACATTCCAGGAGAAACTTTCTCCTTTTTTTTTTTTTTTTTTTTTTTTAATCTTTTTCCTCTGTGACAATTTATAGTGCTGACTTTTTTCTTTAAGGCTGATTATGAGATGATAAAGATGGTGGTCTAATTATTCACAGACCCTGTGTAGTATGGTGAATTGTGATGTGCTTGCTGTGAGGGCTCTTAAGCCACAAAATGCAAAATATTACTGAAGATGCAAAATTGCACTAAAATGGAATGTGCCAGCTCATGATGTAGTAGCCACTAATTTTTTTTTTTTTTCTTTTTAGTTTTTCCCTGCCTATCATCCTGAGAACAAGAATATTTACTGAATCCAAGTCATTATAGTCCCAAATGGTTTAATGTCAATCTGAGTTTGCCACAGCATTTTCATATGATGAATTAGCAAGGAAGTGCACCTTGCTCAAGCCAAGGTTGTGCATCACACATGGCTGATAGTTTTTAAAAGCTTCAACCCCTTGTTTGAATGGGAAAACTTAAACATTAAGTGCAGCTCTTGTCTCTTGCATATGCTCTGCCTTAAATAAAATTAACAGGTGAATGTTAAAAATATATCAATTTGTTCTAATCCAAGAAAACCATCATGTTGCAATAGTAATTACTGCAACATCTACTGACTACTATTTTCTTTATACAACACTGATATTTCTTTAAATGACATCTTTATAGTTTTTCCACTCCTCTACCTGCTTTGTTTTACTGTTTCAGGGCTCTGAAGCATTCAGGGATTAAGCAACCTGCAGAAGACTCTCACATTTTCTGAATCATGTCTGGGATGGGCTCCAAACCTGAACTCAGGGCCAGTGATTTATGTGTGGGATTCCTTTTCTCCTCCATCCACAGAGTGTTGGAGCTACAGTAACTTTAAATCTGTCTCATTCATTCAGTGATATGTGAGAAGGAAAATCCATCCCTATCTCCCATCCTGCCACAATAGCTGTGGAATAGCAAAGAACACTGGTTGTATTGTGGAGCAACTCTATTTCTCTTGGGTGTAGCTGTGTTTACAGCAGGGTATGTGTTTCTAGCATAAATCATGACTACACCCTTGCACTTACATCTGTGGCTGGAGTCCTGGGGCAGTGAAGTCTTCAGGACAGAGAAACAAGATAGAAAATGCATCAAGTCTTTAGGGCAAGCACTGTGTAAGAATGACAGCTCCTGGAGCCCAGCCAGAGCTGCAGGCTGGAAAAGGCACATGATTACTAATTGACCACAAATGATTTAACATCTTCTGTGGTAGGTCCTGCTGTGAGGTGCCTGACAGCTCCAGCATTGATTCAGAGGGAAGACAGCTGCAGAGTCATTTCCTATGGGCATCCAGTTTGGCTTGGAAATGGCCCAGTGAAGCAGTTTTAGCCCAGGAGGGCTACTGGGCTGATGGCTGGGGGTGTCTGGGAGCGGTCAGCACAATGTCAGGCACTGATCTTCACACCCCTCCACTTCCCCACCAGGTTTCTCCATGCACAAGAGTAGTGCCCTTCCCTTTCCAATCTCCTGCAAAGGTTTCCTGCCCTTGGCTTTCCCAATTGTGTGCTGGAAAGGCTTCATTTGCAGTTTCTCTCCAGGTCCACTGATCCTCAGGCTCAATCCTGGGAAATAGCAGGAGCTCTCAGTCTTCCAGGGCATTGAAGCCACAGAGGAGGAGGAAGGCTGTGTCACTGCCGTGCAGCTATATTGGAGGCAAAAACTCATACAGCAGCTCCGAGTGGTGCTCTGCTACACAGAGAAAACTGAAGATGCCGATTTTTGGGGTGGTTTCTACTCTGTCATGTCAGTGGCATCACCAGTTATAGCTTCTACTCCCCAGGTTATACTTGCTGTTGTTTGGCTGTGTTATTTATGGGGATTAAAAAAATGTCTGGGGATGATTCAGAACAGCCTTGGGCAAAAGCTTGCAACTGGTCAGTGTGAAAATCAAGTGAGCTTTGTGTAGTTCCAAGGGTTTCTCCATATACGTTGACTTTTTCTAATGTTCTGAAGACCTGCTGAAGGACTGAATACTTGCTGTTGTCTTTCACACTTGCATGGGGCTTCTTTTTTTTCATTCTTATAATTAATGACTTTCACATTCTTCCAGTCTTCAGATTAGGAAGTTTTTTTCACCTGACCATGTTATCTGTACAACCTAAAGTTATTTAACACAAGGTTTATAAGCCTATTTCAAGTTATTTTTAAACTGTTATTGCAGTTCAAAATATATCCATGGATTAGTCCTTTCCAATTACAGCTCCATATACTGCTAACTGTTGCTTTGGCGTAACTAAATGATAAGTTTAGGTATTTTGAATTCCATGCTAGTGATATTATTTGGCTCTTCCTTTGAACTTCATACTAGTATGTGTGTAATTATAAACACTACCCCTCACCTTTATACTCATTTTATGTTTATGTTTTTAGCCTCCTTTAATGATATAGGATATGATTTTATTAAGTAACAGGAAATTTGCTCCGATGTTCACTGCTTTATTTATATTATGTGTATATAAATATGTGTGTATACATGTATAATTTTGGATTGTGAATGTGTGTGCGTATGCGCACACAACTCAAGCTGTCTGCACACATAATCCTTTGAAAACTGCCAGATAAAATTTATGGACAATCTGTAAGGCTGTGATTTGGAGAGGTAATAATTATGTCTCAAGTGTGATGAAATACAATTGTTTGTAAGCACAGACAGAAAAATCATGGCTACATGTATCATGTACTTCGAGAGTTGTAGAAACAGTCTGATAAATGAGATCTCAAAATATTACTCCAGAAGGATGGCAAAAATCAAAATAATCATATTCTATACCATCTTTCTTCTGGAGTTCAGTACAGATTTTTTTTCTTTCTTGTAGAAAAGCAACTTTTCATTCTAAAGTTTCAGTTGAGAATAAACCAGTCCTATAATGGAGTCACACACACATTTCCTCTGTGTAATAGAAAGATCTCAATCCAGTTGCTTCTCCAGAGAGAATTCTTTATTGAGCAAGGTTACTTGAGGGAAAAGCCCTCTCTAAATAGGTGTGCCATTCCAGCTGAGGTCTGATATCAGATTTCCCAAGGGACAAATAGGCACACAGGGGGAACTGTTTGAAGAAAACGAAGGAAAACATTTATTGGTGGTGATGACTCAGAGATGCGTCTCTGCCCTCTGAGTCAGGGCTGAGTCAGCACCTGAAGGTACTGAGATTTGGGTGAGTCACCAAACCCTCCACTGGGCAGCCCTGCCAAGACAAACATGCCCTCCATTTTCCTCTGCTGCCTCACTTTCCCCTTCCCCAGAGCATCTCAGGCTGCATCTCAGGTACAGGACCCAAGCATCAGAGTTAAAGCTCATGTCTCAGCTCATGTCTGCATCTCGACCAGATTCCAGGACTAGTGCTAAACACGAATTTCTAAGAGGTCATTCATGCAATCAGTTCCTGATATATCTCAATTATTGAGATTTGTTGAGAATTTTCTTGCTGGTGGTCTGAAATGTCACACCCTCTGGTGATGCCAGCTATCAGACGAAGCAGAGGTGCTGCAGAAAGAACCCTACCTGTGAGACTGGCAGCCAGCACATCTTCTGAAGCTCTGGCTAGGTGGTAGCACAGGTAAGGGTGGGTAGGCAAACAAAAGAGAGGTTTTTCTTACTGCTATGTTCTGTAGGCATGCAGAGAGATGATGTTCTATTCCCAAGTTCAACAATAAATATCTTCATTACATTATCATTATGTTGTTCTTGTTGTTGGTACTATTATTATTATTATTATTATTATTATTATTATTATTACACAGAAACATTTAGTTTGGAAAAGACCTCTAAGGTCGTGAAGTCCAACCTTTAACTTGTCATCGCCTAAGCTTGATTTACTTAGAAAAAATTTGGACTCTTCATTTAACTTAAGAAGTAAACATTCAGAGAAACTGAAATCTCTTTCAGGGAGAAAAAATAAAAACATAGCAGTGCTCAAGCATCTCTCTCGTGTTGTCTTCACATGTGCAAATTTTGTCTGAAAACTGTAATATGGGGTCCAAGAGTTGAGGGGTCTTGTGACCACTCATAGTCTGAAATTGAATAGGTATTTTACAAGTTAATGTGGAGTTGCAGTTGTTGAGTGGCTGCTGTCATATATTTAATTTTTAAAAATTAATTAAGAGCATAGCAAGAGCAACCAGACCCTTCCATGTCAGACAGAGACAGCTCGAAACTGTCAGGCAGTGCCAGATGGGCTTCTGCAACTCTGATGGAAAGCCAGGAAGAAAAAACACTTCATTGAACATAGCCAAAGCACCACAGAACTTGCATCTGAATCAAATGCAGACTGGCTTCAGAACCAGCATGAAATGCTGGGCTGCTTCATTAAGGAGTTTCTTCATTAATGAGGGAGTTACCTGAGGTCCAGGTGATGAAGCAAATGTTCACCATGACTTTATTCTTGAGCATATTTATGTTCCTTTAGCAAGTTAGTTCTTAGCCATAAACTGAATATCACCAGGTCAACTTTCAGAAGTTTATAACTCACAGTCTCATATCAAAAACTAACAAAACACCTCAAACCAAAAAATCAAAATCAAAATCAAACATATTTTATTAAACTGCAGTTGTGGATTCTTTAATCCCTTTAGAGCTTTTGGAGTAATAGCACAAAACCTGTGAGAGTGTAACAACACTAATGCCCATACTTCTCAGAATTATCAGCATTTTGGAGTTATTTACAAGCTTTCAAAATAATGACACTAGTAACTAATAGTCATTTTTAGTAAAGAATTCTTAATACTAATTATCCTACTTTGATTGTCACGATTTAAAATTTTAGGAGATGTCCTCTTGCTGTCAGGATAGATAAGGAGATAGATGGAAGTAAAAAAAGACTTTGAATTTTTTTATCAGAATAGATGTTGGTTTATTTATTTGTTTTTCCTTATGAACATTCAATTTGTGTATGCATTTTCTGAACATTTGCAGCTTCAGTTTTTCTTTGTAAATGCCCGTACTTGCAATGAAATATCACCTTTTCTTGATTTTTACAGCTGCAAAATAAATCTTCTACTTCAGGTTTTTGCATGGTATGCAAGAAAAGTAGAAAAATACTGCCTACTCAGATGAAATGGCACAGCCTCCAGCTGGATGGCTAATTGCCAAAATCCTTTTTTTTTTTTAGCCCTCTTGGAGTTGGGAGGAAAATATTCCATTGCAGAATATTACAGTGTGCTGTATAAAAGTAATAGGGAAAACTGGCTACTTTCAGAGGTTCACAACTTCTTTTTAACCATGTTCATGTTCAAAATATAATGAACAGTGTGTTACTTCAGAATGAGTGAAGATTCTATCTCTTAAATAATCTCTGAGTTTTTAGCCTTCTTAATTCCATGTGTATACCTCTGCATCTTAAAGCATTTAGAGAATTAATGCAATACCAAATAGTTATGATTGTAAAATCAGTAGAAAACTATTTTGCATTGAAACCAGAGATGATGATATTTGCACAGGAAAACATGAAAGGTATTAAAAATGGATAAAGTAATCATTAGAAGTTACCTTTCCCTGGTATCATCAGGAAATAGTTTTGTAGGGGGGAAACAAGAAAAAAAAATATTTGCAGAAATATTTTTGCAGACATAAAATTTGGCATATGCCACTCCCATTACACTTGACTGCTTTTTTTTGTGCTAGAACAGCAGAGAATAAAATAGATTTTCATGGGTGGTTGTAGTTTGTTTCTTTCTGTTGGAAGTTTTTGTTGGGTTTTTGTGGTTTTTTTGTTTTGGTGTTTTTGTTTTTTTTTTTTTATCAAATATTTGGTCCTAAACATTTGTACCTAGACATTTCTTTTACAAAATAGTTTTTGGAGTTTTTGGAGGGGAGGGGCCAGGGGGTTGATTGATTCTTTTCCAAAACATCTGTGAGTAACACACACTTTTAAACTCCAGAATAGGAACATGTGGGGTTTTATTGGTTTTTTGATACCAAATGCTGCTCAACATGCTCACCATCTCTTTTTTGCATATATATCCAGAAATACTGTAAAGTTCATTTTAGCAATACAAACACACACACACACACACACACACACACACACACACACATATATATATATATATATATATATATATATATTTTTTCCAGCTGTAATACTACATGGCCTGTGGGTGGATTTTGCATACTGATTTCTAGTGTACCTCTTCTGTTTAAATCCCCAAATTATTTCAGTATGCTTTTCAATTACAGGGTGGCAGGAACAAATATATCACTTGTGCCACATTTTAGATCTTCACTCTTTTAACTGCCGTTGTTTTGCTCATCCTTGTCCAATAAACACAGTGAAAAAAGAAAAATTGGGAGGAGGTTTATCTGAACATTCATTTTAAAAACATGTGAGAATATTTTTATCTCATAAGCATCACATCTCAAAGCATTTAGGCATGTAGAAAAATAACATGAACAGGAGGTATGTAATTCAGAGAAAAATTATGTCCCCTTTGGCCATCAGCTCTTTTGAAAAAATCCTGCTAATAATGTTACAATATTTTCACAAAATAAAAGAAAATATGTGTTCATGCAAGTTGCAGATGTTTCAGTGTATAAAGAGTATTCGGTTTGTATGCATAAACAGAAGTATTAAGAATATGTTAATTTTACATATATTCCTAATATATGTATTTTTTTACACGTATTCTTATACATGTATTTTTAACATACATTTTTAACTTGAGATCTGGGTTCCAGCATATATTCTTAAGGTATGTTCTTAATTTCCTAGGCATGACTATCTGACTTTCTAAGAAAAAAGGATGATCTATTATATGATTTTTATACATGGAGTAATTTAAAGAGAATTATGAAATAATATCTATGTTTATGATTTATAATTCACGATTGACTGAGTAAGATATAATCTGGATATGTATCACATTCAATTAGTAAAACAACAGGACACATATGAATGCTAAAATCAATACTTACATTGCAGGAAACAATGATCAAAAATTACGAGAGAAAGAGTTAGTTCATTATTTACTGCCTCTGTCCAAAATATCTTATCAAACCAGGCAAACAGATTAAATAATAATAATAAAAATAAGTGTTACTGAAAATATGCAGGACTTAACTTTAGTGCACTCTTTATTGTTACTGCTTATTTATAATACACTTTCATTTTTATAGGCCAAAAATAATAGTTTATTTGTTTGTAGTTTTCACTTTTCTGAGATGGAAATCAAAACTCTGATGGAAATATTATTTTAAAAAGAAACAGAAACTAGATCAAAAATCTTCTTTTCTGTGCCTCGAGTCAAAACCAGTAGTCAATATTTGATTGTGTGGTTCTCTAAAGAAAAAATTATTTTGTCCATATCTTTCAAACAATAAAAAAAAATCAAAGAAAGATTAAGTTCTGAAGAATGGCTTTGCTGCAGAATTGCAGCAACTTGTCAAAATTATTATGTTTCACATGTTCCATATATCCAAATATTTTCTCTCTTAGGCAGCTGCATCTTTCAGTTACCCTTTGTGCTGCATTTTGTAAATTGTTCTGTAATTTAGGTTTTACTTCACAATGCCTTGACTGCTCTGGAAGTAACACAGGCCAGGTATTTGATTTTAAAAACCTGGCTAAGAGAGCCCTTGTGCTATCTTCTGGCACAGCAATCAATTTCTATGAGGTCAAGACATCTAGCAGAATTCCCTTTCCCTCCCTTGTGTGCAGAAGAGACTGCCACGTTAATTACAAAGTTTTGGTGGAGGGTCTAAGAGCTAATAAAAATGCTCTTCTCTGGGAGCTTTCAGTCACATCTGCTGCAGGTTCTGTATTTTTTCAGTGGAGTGTGGGGGTTCCCATGAGGTTCAGAGAGGGGACACAGAACCTTGGAGAAATTTGTGCATTTACTTTCCAGCGAGGGAAAAGCTCATTTGTGATTGTCCAGCATTTATTTACATTTACAGCTGAAGAATGAATAGTCTTAGCTCCGTCAGGAAATCCTGATATAGCTTTGTCCATGGCATTGTGAACTTCCCTGTGTTTGGGTAAAACCAAGAATGAATTCTGAATTTAAAAAAGGTTTTTATTTTTTATTTTGCCTGTTTTAAGCAGTAGCTGCTGCTGGGAGGAACTGCAGGCTCAAGGCTCTCTACAGGAGCCATGTGAGAAGGGTTGAGGAAGATAAAACAACCAAATCCTGCTGCTTGCTTGCAGGTATAACCAGGATAAAAAATGTAGGGAAAGCCACATGTAGCCTTTGACATTTCCCCTGCACAGCTGGGAACTGGTACCACTGGGATGCTCTCCCTCATACCACCTCAGGCTTTGCATTTCCTTCAATAATATCTATATTATGGCTTTGTCATAGAAGATGTGAACCTTTATACAGTGATTTCAGCTCCAGCAGTAATCCTGGGTGCAGACGTATCTACTGCAAAAACAATTTGCAAAGAAAAAGCACAAGCAGGATATAGCAACCATTTGCTGGTTCCTTAAAGAAGGTTATTTAATGTCTACAGCTTTGTTTTCCTCAAATCTTCATAGTCATAAATAAATCTTGTTAAGCTTTCAGCTAAAACAAGCATCAAGAAGCATATTCTAGCACTTATTTTTGAGGGGATCTATAAAATTTTTTTTACAGAAATGAAGATTAGCTCAGGCCAAATTTCTCATTGAGGAAATAATTTTAAAATATAGAAAAATATTTTTAAGGGGGATTAACCAGAATGCAGTGGACAAAATGGAATTTTAACTTATTTTTTCTACATGTCAGTTCTATGCTATAAAGATCTGACCTTCTTTATAAAGCACTTTGATTTACTGACGAAAAGTACCAGAGAATGGCAAGAAAATTTAATTATTTGACATAATTAAGAACTTAAGAATAATGACATAATTAAGAACTTAATGCAACTTAATGCTGTGATGATGTAACATTTGTATTTTCTTTGGGTTTTCAATGCTTTCTTTCAAGTTTAGCAAACTCAAGGATTAGAGCTGAAGGAATAATCCATTGTGAAGAAATAAAGAAATAGACGTCTCTGCCTTTCAAAAAGTAATAGCAGTGTTAAATCATGTAGCCTAAGGTCACAGCTCTCAAACCTCTGAATTCAAAATTTTGTTCTCAGCATTGCTTGGCAAGCCTAAGAAGTCCCATACAGAAGACTTGTAGGAATCCATAAAAAGAGAAAAAAAAAAAAATGGAGCAGCAGGAGAATAAACAAACCCACAGAGACCTGTGACAGAAACACAGGAGCTAGAACTGCTGCTTTGGAAGCCTGGTTCTCAGCAGTGCTCTGGAAATCATTTCTCTGCACATTAATCCATTCTCTGCAGAATTAAGATGCAGTTAATTTGTCGCAAGACACTGGGCAAGTTATCCATTGCTGACTTTATGTTCTTGTCTTTAGGATGACAAATTAGGGTAAGTTAGAATGCTGGGAGTTTGTTCAGCTATACCAATGTGAAAACAGAGCCATGGCAGTACAGAAATGCTGTAAAATATGCTGTAAAATAAATGTAAAATAACTTCATGGAAGATGTTTCGCCCAGCTCATTGCTTTTTGGCAATATAGGGAATCTATCGAGGACAGTACGAGATCTACTTAGCAGGGAGTTACCTCAGCTAAATTCTTAGCTCATCAGGACTCAAGTTGGAAGTTTTATTTATTTATTTACTTATTTACTTATTTATTTTATTTTTCAGAATCTGGTTTTATTCCAACAAAGCCAAGGTTTTCCCTATTATTTCCTCATAACTAGATTAGGCAAATGGAGGCTTTGGAGATACCGGAGACAAAGGGTTTGAAACTTGGAGTTATTACACGTGAAGGGAACAAATATATTGTATCTATATTGTAATATAGACTGTATATTGTAGATAGAAGACCTAGGCTACTTCTGACATCACTCCAGCTTTGGAATTATTTACTTACTTCTAAAATCTGCTTTGAGTAATTTTGTTTTCAAGAATAGAAAAATTCAAGAAATACAGGCAGAGGTCTCTGCATGTGAAATCCCAATGGAGTCACCTTACAACAAAATCCCATAGGACAAAACCACACAGAGAAACTCTTCCTCCCCAGGTTGCTCATGGCCCAGTTTTTAAGTTTCTTATTCCGTTCCCCTTAGTGTTGCCTCTGAGCTGGAATATTCCAACCATGTAGTGATTGGATGTGGCACCAATTTCCAAACACAAATGTTTTCTTTTCTGGTTCATTAAAATGTTACTGGAGAAGAGGACACAGCATGTCTTGGGATGATTTTCACTCCCTGACTTAGGTTTGAATTAATGTGGTTTGGAGAAACATTTGGAAGCAGAAGGAGGTTCAACAGGAAGAGCACAGCATTGAAGTTCAGAGCATATTCACAAGCCTCCTATTAATTCAGCATTTCTAGCTCAAATTAAAGCTTAATCCCATCTGAAGCCATGGAAGCATTTAATTATGATTAGTCTGTATTCTTTAAACCTAAAATTTTACCTGAGCTAAATGATCTGAAAATCCTTAATTAGCCAAAGAAGTTATGCTTGCCAAGCTTCAGCAGTGAGAATAGGTCAGCAGTGACCTGAGAAGAGGTGCTCCCTGAAAGTTAATAAATGTTTATATGACTTGCATGCAGATTTGCTCCCAGTTTTGCTTACAAGTGTGGTTCTTGTCTCGTCATGCTGGTAACAGAACAAGAATGTGGGGAAGGAGTTTTCCACATTGCACTATTTTGCCCCAATTCCATTGCCACTAGTGCTAAATCCTGCAAGCTGAGAGGTGATGGTCTTCATCTCTGTAAGTGTGTGGCTATCTTGGCCTAGAGACGTTCTTTTCATGATGAAAATTAAACGTTGGGGGTTTTTGTTTTTTGGGGTTTTTTTTTTTTCTGGAGTTTTTCTTGTAATCTGAATAAATTTAGTGGGGACTGGAATAGTGCCTTTGTAAAAAGGCGTGAATAATGACACATCCATCAGCTGCCTCTTTTTGTTTATCAGTTTTCTCTTCCTAGAAGAAGCTCAAACTTAATTACCATGACCTAGACCTACAAAGTGTTCAGACAGCTATGTAAGTGACAGATGCACCTTTTAAATACAGGCAGTGACCCCAGCACAGGAAATATCCCAGTGTTATGCCCTGTTCTTGTACCCTCTCATACTCGTCTGGTTCTGTTCTTGACCATCCTGTCGCTGGTACCGCAGCAAGCAGGTTCTTGTTTCAACCCAACACAAATAATTTAACAACTCTCTTAGAGGATTAAACTCTTTAATATTAAACTCTTCCTCACTTTTCCTGATGCTGCACTGGCCTTACAAAGGTTGCTGCAAGACATGTCTCCATGTCCCTGTCCCACAGCTAGTGCTACTGATAAACCAAAATCATGTGGTGTCACTGTGGTTTTTCATCCTGCAAGATTTTTCAGCTCTAGAACCCTGACCACAGGCACATGATGCTTATCAGGGGGTTGTCCACTCTCTTTGCTCTTCATAGCATAAATGAAGTCCTTTCAGCCCAAAATAATCATGGCAATATCATGTGAGTGGAAGGGCAGGGCAGCTGAAAAGAGGTGGTGGTGGAAAATCTGGGATCCACTAGGACAAGTGGAAATCCAAAGGATGTTGCAAAACAGGAGTTAATGTAAGTAAATCTCAAGAAAGGAGAATTTAGGCAACATTTTACGCGTATTGAGGTGTAAGATTAAAAAGCTGTTCTCTACAAAATGGGAAGTAAGAGGAAGCTGCAATTACACCTCCTAGTATAGAAAGGAAAATCCATGAGAGTGCAGGAGAACTTTCACCTTTTCTTCAGGAGGAAACATCCAAAGGAAAGAAGAATCAGATTTTAAATTGGCAATACTGCCTTCACAAAGCACAAATCAGGCTGTAAGAGCACAAAAAATGACAGGAAAAAAAAAATCGCTGACTGGCCCAGAGATGGAGGTCACTTCACCTTTCAGGCTATGAGAGGCTTTTAGTGATGTGAGAATCAATCCCCTGAGTGTTTTCACCAGTTCAAAATAGCTCTCTAGACACAACTGAGGGCTGTCACCTGCAGGTGTTAAAGGTATTCCAGAGATAAATTTGTGGTTGTGCAATTTATTTTCATTTAGCACTATGCATTTTGTACTATCATGATGGTACTGCAAGTGAAATGTGCAACAAGCCTGTGCATTTTTGGTGTGGAAATAAATTGCCCATACAGAGGCAATGTTTGGTTGCAGGTTGTTTCTTGGATTCATGGGCATGATAATTTAACTCCATAACTTTTTTTTTTTTTTTTTTTTTTCTGTATTACACACCATTTGCTTCTGTCCAGTCCAAATCTCTCCTTGTTGCTGGCGCTCCCATGCTCTGAATGTGCTCACTACTTGGACCTCATTTATGCTTTTTTTATCCCTTCAAAGATACTGTTGTCATTTGCACCATTGTGACTTTAGTGTTTGTTTCAAAGGGTAATGGAATCATAGGAAAAAAAAAAAAAAAAGAAAAAGACAAAAATACCAATCAATTTTATTCAAACTGATCTTGCAAGGGTCATGGGATAGACAGTTCTTCTACTTAGGTCTTTTTGTCCTGCCAGTTTTCTTAGAGATTTTTGTGAGGTGCAACTCAACCTGACAAAAATTCTGAAAGAAACATGAAAGAAAGAACACGATGTCTCTGCTATAACTCTGTCAGCAGAGGAAGAATTGATTTCCCAAAATTTATAAACAGACCATTTAGGAAAGACTGGGAAAAACTGGTAAGGTGAGGGGAACTCTTTTAAGAAAGTAGTAGGAAACTTTGTGTGTAGAGCAAATACAAATAACAAATAGTACACAAATAGACAAATAACTATCTCAGGAAAGAAGCCCAGACAGGTGCAGAGAGCCAAACATTACCAGATTTTCATGCCTGGTTGTTTCACTGAGTGCCACCACCCACAAAAGTTTTCCAGATTTGGATCAAATTAGTGAGACAGATTTTCTTGCCAGCAGACTTGTCCCCGGTTGTTTCTGCCTTGCACTGCTCGGGTAATGTCCTTGGGGAATATATAACAATGATGGAAAACAAGATTTTCAGCTTTGTTCTCATTAGCCTGTCACTAGAAGCGGGGATAGAACACTCAAGACTTGGGGCAGGCCACACTTCCTTCAGAGATGTAGGACCTCCCAAGTAGGAAAGAGTTTAAATACAATTAAAAAAATAAAAAAAAAAAAAGGAAAAGAGATGTGTGAGAATGACAAGGGGAAAGCAACTGCCAAAGTACATAACTCAAGAGGACACATGAAAGGGTAGGAGGGAGATTTTGTTACATTATAAAAACAAATAGCAAATAAATTGCAGAATAGGCTTACAATCATATTATCGTGCACCTTAATTTCTGCAAAAATTTTATTCCCATTTTCAGTCTTCTTCCCTCAAGCCTCTTCTCTCTGTAGCTGGTACCATTCACACTCTGTGGTGAGGATCTGAGCCACCAGAGTAAATTTCAATTCCAAATTCAAACATAAGCAATGGCTTGTGAGTTTGCAATTCCTTTGAGGCTCACCCAACTCCAATTCTGCTTTATTCCTCCAGGGGAAGCATTTTCTCTTTGAAGCTACAGTCCAACCCATTCCATTGCAATATATAGACTTAAATTCTCCTCTAGGCTAGCCTGTGGTGGGGCATTTTATGCACTGTCCCTTCATATCACACCAACAGAGAAAGAGAGCTCTGACACGACGAAACTGTAAGTGATGTTGGGAATTCAGAAGCCTGGAAAATATTCTGTTCTGCAAGCCTCTCTCTGATTAAAATTAACACTTCAAATCAAAAGCATTGTGAATTTAATTAGTGCAGATGTTTGAAGGTGCAACACTAATGGCAATTTATCTTCTCTTTTGTTCAAAAAATATCTTGGAATTATAACGAGAAAGAGGGTTACCAGAGGCAATTACACCTACTGTTTTCTTGTTGTCATGTGCCACAGGCAAGAACAACACTTTGAAGAGAATTGTTTCTTTCTGAGAACAAGGATAATCTACTGTAAACTAATTGCTAGGCTGCAGTACAGTAGGTAAAGTGATGGAAAAAATTCTGCATTAATAAGTCACCTTGTCTGGAAAATGAGCTTTCACTAAAAGCACTGATGCCCAAAAGTTACAAGCACTTTTCATACAAAATCACAAAAAAATTCTGAGTTGGAAGGGACCCATCAGGATCATCGAGTCCACCTCAATGTTTAAAATGTCAAACTTTCAGTCTTCAGACTAAAGGGGGATGTGGTACACAAGGTGTTGCTCTTCCGGCTTTTGCTGTCCTTTGTTCCAAATCTCCTCTTGTAAGCTTTATATAGAGTCATACACGTGGGAAACATCACCTCAGTCAAAGCCAAGTGAAAAATATCACTAGGGGATATCTGAATATATCACAATTCACATGGGACATCTTCAGAAGCAAGGAGTGATTTTTGACAGGATAAAGTCATGATTCGTAAAAAGCAAGTGCTGGATTCCATTAGGGGAATTGCTACCTTCTCTAAAGCCTCAAAACTGACATCATTTTTTAAAATCTAACATGCATTTACTAACTTCATGGACCTTCTTCCTGCAAGTCTCATCTCACCTCACTCCTATTTTTTCTGTTTCATAAAAAAAAATTGGGGCAATTCTTTGGGGGTTGATATTTTGTATTTTTAGATGGTCTTCTCTTAATCAAATCAAAAGTTTCTCATTTTTAGGAGGTTAAAAAAATCACTCAAGGCCAGAGCAACAAACCTTTCTGTCTGACCTCCAGTTGCTATGGGGTTAGAGAGGATCAAGGCTGTTTAGGACAAAGATTCTTGCTGATCTTTTCACTGCTTTGACAGAGCATCTGGAGCAAATGAGATTATTTGTTTGGTTGCCACTGGTGTCCTGGTTTCTAGGACATGTGTTTGCCAATAAACGGCAGAAGCTCCTCTTTGAAATAGAGAATTCAATTTCAACTCCTCCAAGTATTATAACTGTTTGAAAATCAAGGACTCAAGGCAGAGATAAGGGGTAGAAGTAACAGCTCTTTTACTACTATATATCCAGCTGTACTAGCAGAAACAACAGCAGTTATTGAAATTACCAACAAACAGAACAGACAACTCAGTTTGAGTCTATAGCAGCAGGCACACTGCGCTTGGTCCCAGTGGTTCAGGCGGGACAGAGCCGGCACGGCTGCGGAGGAGCAGGCGGGAGCGGGGTGGGGGCAGCAGTGGCTGTACTGTGTCTCCGATGGAACCAGGCTGGAAGGGACAGTTCCTCCTCACCGTTTAGTCTCTGATGGTCAGCAGTTCCCTCTGAGGTAGCAGGACAGCTGATTGCAGCGGGGTCCGTGCGGAGCAGACAGGTAACCCTCCGCTCCGCTCCCTCACTGGAAACACGAGTGCCCCTCCAGAAGCCCGCGTGCCCCTCCGAGTAGCCCCGCCCGGAAGCCCGCATGTACCTCCAGAAGCCGCTGCCACCTACCCGCCCCGTCCAGGGCTGTCACAAGACCCTGGGCGCAGCCGGCAGGCCCCGCATCACAATGGGAAAAATTCTCCAAACTCACGCAGTAAAGGAACAAAAACCCAACCCCCAACAACTGGCCACCCACTGTTGTATGTGCAGGGGACAAGGGATCCTTCCACTGACCTTTAGGAACCTGCGGCTGCTCACCAGGTTTTACCAATACTGGGCATTACCCCGATTCTGGGCTCACGCTTCTGCCAGATAACAGCAAACTCTCCTTAATAGCAGGATCCCTATGCATTTCCTTTCATCCAAGGAAATCAAAGTGTTTAAAAACTAATTAAAGTTCTGCAATACTTGCTGGCGCACCTCCTGCAAGATTTGTTCTGCTGTATGAGTTATATAAACTTGAGTAAATACAAAATCTAGCAGCAATTTAGGTGTAATAGAAGTATGGTTCAGTTGAATAAAGCATGAGCAAAACCGACTGGGAATACCCCGACCGGGGGTACAGGTAGGGCCATTCCTCACACCATACCGTACCAAATCAGTCAAGCTAAAAATCTCACTTATATACTGTTTACTAATACATATTAATACAGAATCTTCTAGAAAGCTCCTCCTAGTGACTGTTCCTAAAATCTACGTCATTATGTTGCGTTGCACATGCGTCACCAGTGGTCGGGGGTCTCTCCTCCCTTCGGGGGTCTTGTTTCTGATGAAGGCTCTGGGTCTTCTTCAGTGTTTGCTGTTTGACCTTGCAGGTGGCGCATGCTCACTCAAAGTTATATAATTTAATTTATGTTCCCACAGCAGGCCTTAGTCCAGTGTCCAGTGGTTTGGAATCATCCCAATTTGGCACAATTCAAGGTCAAAAACCTATTTCTAGACAGCGGCTGAGCCATCCTCCTGGGTGAAAATGACATGTGCCACTGGATGCAGAGGAGGAGATTCCCTCCATTTTCTGGTACTAAACTGATTGCCAAAGCAGCAAAAAAAGAAAAGAAGTGCCATATCTTTCCTGTGGAATTCTATAGTATATTGAGTAATTTATTCTGATACATAAATGTGTCTTTCAGGTACTGTGATAAAGATTTTTTTCCGCTTATAATCATTTTTGGTGAAGAACCTGACTTTCATTTTGAACATAGAATTAAGCTCTCAAGCAAGTTGCAGATATATCCTTTGTGTTTTATTCTGGGGAGAAATGGCACTGAGAATACAGTCTTTTTGTGCTAAAAGACACATTTGTGTCCACATCCTGTATGGTCTCTGTTCTTCAATTTCCTTTTCTTGTAGGAAATGTTGCTGCCCATATGTTGGTGACTAAGAAAAATGCCATGCTGAGCAACTTATGCTTAGTAATATTGCATCAAAACATCCACTGATTTTGTTTTTTTTTTACTTCCGTTGAAGTAGTACCTTGACCTGTTTCAGCAGGAATAATCCTGTATGAACTTACTGAATAGCTTTGCTTCACCTTAAAATGGTCTCCAAATCACCAGATTTAATTTTGCTTTGGCTTTAATTTATCTGGATTGTTCCAACCTGTGTTCTTCTTCTCTTCAGAACTGAGGCTGGCTAGAACTGGGATGCACCAGCTTAACAAAACATAATGGCACAAGATTCAGATGCATCAGATTGGAAACAAGAGGTCATGATTTTTTTCTGGGATGCACCTATCTAGAGGAATCTGATTCCAATTTGTTTCACTTCGAAAAAAATGGGACTAGATCTTCTGAAGATACATACCAACATAGTTTTCTAAGAACTGTAGCCATACTTACAAATGGTTAAACCAAAGTTCTGCTAGTGCAATATTTGTATTGAATTTTAAAGTTCCAAAATTTTAAAAGAAATTGGAAAAGTTCCACTTCTATCCTGGCTGAGGATGGGGCAAGTCTTATTTGGGGCACTACAAAAATTATATTTTTAACTCCTTTTTAGTCAACCCTTTTGAACTGAATCACCATTGATTTTATGGTAGCAATAATCATCAGTTTAAGATATGAAGATTTCTTTTAAGTCTTATTCTCTAATATCATGATAGAAGGTATCTGTTGTGCCAGTTCCATACTTTTTGCATCTTTACTAACCTGGAGTAACTTCCCTGAAATATTTTAGAATGCAGAAAACATGATTTTTTTGTTACCACCCATTCAGAAGTAACTGGAGTATCAGATTAAACCAGGCTTGTGTCTGGATGTCAGTTGTTTTCTGTTTTTTGCGGACTTTCTGTGTTTGCAATTAGTCAGAAATGAATGGGCTAGGGTTGTTTTCTCCTTGAATACATGGTTCTCTTGGGTGTTTTTTATACCAGTGACTTGAACAACTTTGGTTTTATATTTGGCAACATTCAAAGGAAGTGACAGGGCCAAAAACATGCAAAAACTGCTGAGTTAAGGCCTGTGTTTGAATTAAGCATGATGAAAATCTTGCTTTACCTGGAGATGTGTCACTATAGTGGCTCCAAGATAGGAAACTTTTTACCATGAAAATACATAGCAGCATCATGTAGAAGAAAGGAATAAAATTATAATGCAAATGAACCTTAGACCATGGGCTTTTCCAGACCCTAAAATCTGAATGTTTGTGAAGTCATATCACCGCAAGGAATTACATCTCTTTGTCCCCACACAACTGTTGCCATGACTACATTGTTATTTTCAATCTTGGATATTTCTTCTTCTTCTCATAAAATGCTGAACATTCTGTTGTACAGAACCACAACCAAACCACTCAGCCCAGTAACCTGCTCCTGGCAAAGGCCTAAAAGAGGAATGGTATTTTCCTATAATATTTTCCTGGTCTCCAACAGTTTCCACTTGAGGATGGTCCTAGTCTGGAAGTACATTATGTATCTTCTGTAATACTCAACAAATTTGCCTTCTGCAAACCTGTCCTACCTCTCCCTCAACCTGTGGTATTATCTTTTAGCATCTTCAGCATCCACTGATGTGGAGCTGTACAGGATAATCAAATATGTTGGCCCCTCATGCCATCCATTTTTTGCTCTGAAACTCTCTGTCAAACCCATAGTTTGTTCTCTTACACTGAAGAAGATTTGAGAAAATGTATTCTACAAATTACCTGTATGGCCTTTGTTCAGCCTAATGTGAGAGCATCTTTGGAAATTCTTCAGTCATGAGAGGGGTGGGAATGGAGAATGTGGAGTGCTGTGGGTTAACCCTATCCAGGAATCCAACACCGTGCTTGACAGGGGGACGGGAGTGGGAATTGGAAGGGTAAAAGTGAAAAAGCTCCTGGGTTGAGATAAAGACAGTTTAACAGGAAAAGCAGTACATATTTGGGGATGGAAATAAAATATATTATAAAATGGATGTAAAATACATATTCAACCCCAGAACAGCATCACCTACTGATCTGTACCCAAGGGAAATCAAGCATGAGTTGATGCTGAAAACAGTGTTGCAATTGGATATTGTAGCAAATTAATTAATCTACAGATAATTTGCATAGGGAAATTAAGGCAACCCTCCTTGGACAGTAGTAACCAGTATCAGAGAAGTGAAATAAATTATTTAGAAAACAACAAACATAGTAACCTCTCTGAAGGCACTGGAGCACATAAGAAGTAATCTCTCACAGACAAAGGTGATGTGGGATCTGTGGGAGTGAAGTACTGGAGTATAAATTAGTCTCATAAACCTGTGCAGTAAATTGCACTTGCTGTTTGTAATGTTAAAGAGTGGAATATTCTTTTTGTCCACAAATATGGGAAAATTCTTATTCAAATGTAACACAGCTTTTGAATGCAACCTATGAGCTTAAATAGGAACCTCTTTTGGTGAGATGTAAGTTCTTACATCCCTTTTGGACTTTAAATTTAATGTGTGAAAACTGGGTCATCTGATTTGTCATAATTCTTTTGGGGCGATTGCTCCTTCAAACCTAATGTTGTTTGGGGTTTTTTGGTTTTTTTTTTCTGTTTTCTTTAAATACTAGCATAGAGCCAGTCCAGAATATCAGTATATTTAGTGCTACAAACCATCGAAGCTGTATTCAGCATTTTAAATAGGTGCTTGTCTGTGTGGGAGACTTACAGTGTTGGAAGATTTGACTGAGACTCAGGAGAGCAAATGTGTTTTTACAAGGATAAGTAGGATTGACACCTGAAACACTTTTTTTTTGCTAGTTCTTACCACCTTCTTAGTTTCATTTCCTTCCCAGGGCTGATAACACACTGGGACAGAGGAAAGACAAAAAAGACTTTGCAGAAAACTCAAATTCACTGAATATCCAAGTGTCTTGTTTCTTATGAAAATTGTTTGGGAAGACAGCATTCAATTTCATTTCATTTCAATTTGACAAAATTCTCTCTGCAATCAGTGTAGGCCTCCTAAGTGAACCAGATCACTGGAAATGAGAAATGTATTTTGCATCATTAATGGTTTCAAGAAATGTATTAGCGAAAACCACTAATTTCTTCAATTGGCCCATAAAAAGTTCTCTCTATTATTTTTCAGTTCTGTCTTGAGAGTGACACAGATGATTATTTTTTCGTTTGAGACAAATTTCCAGAAATTTAAACATGCCTAGCTACCAAAAATGTGGAAAATGCAAAGCCACATGGCAAGTTCAGACAACTAGAAGACAAACCAAGGAAAGAAAAAAAAAGAAAACCAAGTTCCTCATGCACAGCAAACTTTGTCAATTTTTTTCAGATTCAGAGAAAAAACTGAGGGCCAAAGAACGGTAGAAGTCAAAATAATACTAAGCCAGAACTTTCTTTTATTTCTTTTTTCATTTTCCTAACATTTTAATTGTGAAATCTTTTTAAGTAATTGGTTCAAATCTCCTGGCATTACAGTCAATCTTTTTGGTTTACTTGCTAAATTAGATAGAAGATTTTGCCAAAAAACTGAATGTTTCACAGTAACCATTCTGTTTTGGATGTATTTATTTTTTCCAAGGAAGAATTTTAAATTCAATATATGTGGGCACTTTGTTCCTGGTTCTTTTGACCTAACTAATAGAAGTAAAATTTTAATTAATTTGTTTTTCTTGTTTGATCAGCTTTGGTTCTGATCCCTTCCATGAAACAGACAGCTTTTATAAAAACAATTGCATACCTAGAGAAAGGTTTTGTGATGTTCCATTTCTGTGGCACTGCCTTGCTGGGGAGATTTTATATAATTATGTGATTTCTTTCAGTCTGTGTGTTTTGCATTTCTTGAATGAAGGTAAATTATTTACCTCCCACTGTGATTTGGTAATTTGGACTACAGCTTACATATGCAAAATGCTGCCTACTCTAACTGGTGTCAAGCCACCATAGCTCCCAAATGTGTTACTAACACTGTAATTTCTTTGCTACATGAAAACCTTTTTCTCAGTTCTTGCATCACAGGCTCCTGCTGCAAAGCAAAATTAAGAGGTAACTGCTCAGAAATTCCTCAGGCACACCCAGGGAAAAGACAGACAGTAGTCTCCCCCTGCAACAGGGGCTTGGGAGCCTGTAAATATGGCCAACTCCAGAAATTTAGTACTTATTTTACAGATCTCTGATTTAAATAAATAAATAAATAAATAAACAGAATTTCCACTGAAGTTTTGGACCCTAAATAACCTCTGTGGCTCTTTCTTATTCACCCTGCCATTTGGCTGTCAACTTTAATTCCTCCACTGATCTTCTTTCTTTTGTGAATAGAGGAGCACAGTTTAAGCTCTTGTGCTTTTAAATGAACAAGTAAACATAATGTCCAACTCCATTAACTGAGTTACCAATGTGCCTCCCTGTTCAAAGACTAAATTAGGACATCAGTGTGGTCTTGTCAGATTTATCTAAATAATAGGTTGAGATGAGGAGAAATTTATAATTAGATGCATTTTTGTTTCACACGCACCTTGCTGGCTCCATAATTTACATCTTGCATTCATTAAAAATAGATGCAGCTGTCAGCCCCAGCACACACCCTGCACATTCTATACCTGCCCTTAACACAGCAGAACATAACATTCATGGAGGATTGCAGTTTTTTTGTCCATTTAAACTTCTATCCCACCCTGCTAAAATAACTGCTACAGTTATTTTAAAATAAAGTAGAAGGACAAATGAATTCCCATTTTTCAGAAATTAAGTGTGGCATCAGTTGTCTCTGCAGGGAGTTAGGCAAATAAAACTGAGATTTACATAGGGACCAAAGCACCAAGTTTTATTATTCACTGATAAAAGGCAGGACAAACCTCTGGGTCAGACAATGTGTGTCACAGATTAATTTATTTGGGCAGAAATCAGGCCTAATGTTCTGACTGAAGTTTTTCATCTTCACACTCAGTAGTGTCAAGGACACATTCAAAGCACTGCCAAAATCTGTTGCTTTGTGTTGCTTGACTAGGGATTCAGGTTTGTTGGTTTGACAGAGTATAAGATATTTTATTCAAAATTATTTATTATTTCTATCACAAAATTATTAGTGGTAGAAAGCTGCATATTAATTTCTGGCTTACCCAGCCAACCGGAGATGTGCACACTGGCAGGGGCAATGCTCCTGTACTCTGCTCTGCTACATTAATTCTCACTGTGCTTATTTTCCCCTTTTCACCTCAATTCTTCATTGACTGTACCTTCATTAAACCCCATGTCCACTGTCTAAAATTATAATGTGAAAAGTGCATGGTGATGGCATCCAAATACTTAAGCATGAGCTTAATTTTAGCAAGTAGTGAAACTGCTCTTACTGAGAGCTGGACAAGTTTAGAATTGAAAAATATTAAGACTGAATATGAACCTTCAGAATAAAATGGTGGGGCAGAAAAAAAGTTGAATATTTTTCTTTTTTTAAACTATGCTAGTTCTGCCAGGCACAAAAGAAAAAAAAAGGCGGGAAGGGGGTGGAGTTTTTACGCATTTTAGTAGTAGAACAAGCTGTTCAGGTAAATCTATTTATACTGATTGAAGTGGTAGAAGAGCATCTCTCTGTGGAGGTCTTATCTCATCTAAAAAAATACAGGAATATGGCACGGGAAAGTCAGCTAGACAATATGCCCCCTGGACAATTTTTGTTGCAATTATACCCAACGATTAAATCAGAGCAACAGAACTCCCTTACCTTGGAAGACAGAGATAGAGGTGCAGTTTCAGTGTCCACGAGGATTCTAAAGTTTGCAACAGCTGTGCCAAACTGAGTATGGTTCTTCTCTCTGATACTGCTTGGGCTGAGATTATTTGCTGACTTATTTATTTAGGTCAGTGTGTTTTTTATTTCCATCCCTGGAGATTCATCCCACCAATTTGTCCTGCAGCTCTGTGTAACCCCTAAAGAATGTTCTATGACTCGAGGCATGTTTCTTCCATCATGTGTTTAAACAGCCCTGATAAAACTGGTATCTGAATTTAAATTAAGTTTTTGGGTGGGAATTTAAATTCATCCTAAATTAGCCATTATTGATTCATACATTTTTACCCTTCTGACTTTTTTGTTGATGGGGTAGAGGTTTTTTTGCTTTATTCATGTGGGACGTTCCTACTGAATATGAGAACATAATGTCTCTGACATGCCCAGAAACTTTTCTATAAAATTCCCTCAAACTGCTTCATTCAGTCCTCCCTTCCAAATGGAATGTGGAAAAGAAGCCTCACTCTGTGCCTTGGAAGAGGATAAAAGCAAAAGTCCATCAACTGAAGAGGAAGGAAGGAAGGAAGGATTCAGGAAGGAAGGATTCCAGGAAGGAAGGATTCCAGGAAGGAAGGAAGGAAGGATTCCAGGAAGGAGGGAAGGAAGGATTCCAGGCAGGAAGGAAGGAAGGAAGGATTCCAGGAAGGATTCCAGGAAGGAAGGAAGGAAGGAAGGAAGGAAGGAAGGAAGGAAGGAAGGAAGGAAGGAAGGAAGGAAGGAAGGAAGGAAGGAAGGAAGGCAAAAAATAAGAAAAAACCCCAAACAGACCACCTTGTATTCCTTTGACTCTAAAAACCCAAGGGAGACTATGTACAATCAAAAATATTTCTGATATTAAGTCAAACTGTACAACAGGATTACCTAAAAATGCTTTATCATTTATCAAGTGCCCTGCAGATATTATTTCCTGGAGAGACTATAAGGAGAAAAGTGGTTAGTAGGTTTTTCTGAAATTCCAGCATTGTCAAATAAAACAATCTTTGTATTTTCCATGAATGCTAGATGTACCAGAGTTTGAACTTTTCTTGTAAGTGTGTGCAAAGTCAGCAAATGCCTTGGAACCAAAAAAAAAAATAAAGCGAGCCAGAACTTCAGCTGGAGTAAATCATCATTGTCTTAAATTTCTGTGGGTTAGATCTTAGGGATCTAATGCCAAAATGATAGTTAAACAAGACACATATTATTGGGAGGAAAATTCTGTTGGTTTTAATGAGTGTAAAGTCTGAGTGGCATCTGAAAGCTCTCAGTTTTTTTCTAAACTGAAAAATCTACTAAAGTGTATACTAGAAAATCACAAACAATCTGAAAATGGGAGACTTTCTTTTATATTTGTTTGTTTGTTTGTTTGTTTGTTTTGTGGACAGTTAGTGGACAGGGAGGAAAGCAGGGGGGTGTGGGTTACAAAATTTAGTTTATAATTTCTTTACTATATTTTATTAATGGCAGTTACTTCATTTTATAAATGGAGATACAAATTTGTGGTAGAAAAAACTTTTGCTGAGTTTCCTGCATCTCAGTTCTCTCTGAGGAGCTTAAACCACTGGGTTTGCTGTATTTAAGGAGTAAAAATAAGTCTGGTTAGTTTGTTTTGTAATGAAAGTGGATTTTCCTGTAAAATTTCTAGGTGATAAAAGAGTGTGCTAAAATCACAGCTGATATCAAAATGGGACAGCAGTTTCAGCAAGAGGAAGGGAAAAAAAAACTTTTTCAGGACTGTTTTCAACTAACTTGTGCAAATTTGTTTGTAGACACAGGAACTGAATCTTGTGTCAGCTCCCAGAATCTTATAGCCCATGTATAAACAATGACAGCCTTTGCTTACAGGGTGTTGGATGTTCCTACCCTGTCTCTCTGACTCATGAAGGATTTTGAAAAAACTAGTGGAATCTTTTCCCTCGTCAGCTCCTAAAATAATTCCGGGCAAAAACTAATGTGTTGCATTGTATATTTGGTATTTACCTTATTTGTTATTGAGCATCCTCATGACACTGTGATCTGACTTGACAACAGCAAATACTTTTACCGATTAGATTTACAGTTTACTGCTCAGAGAAAATTCTCAGTCATCAATGTTTGTGTTTTAGAAGTCTTGGTTTAGCAGTAGAAGGTGGAGAACACCAAATTAATCATTTATGCACCTATTTAAAACAACTCTGCATCCAGTTTTGGAAAGGCCAATGCAGCCACTCAATGTTAAATGAATATATACTAGAAGGTACACTGCCTTCATTGAGCAGTAACTCATCAGAGTATGTGTTAAATATTAATAATTAATACACTTATATACACATGTAAATGTTCTGTCTATTTAAAGCCCAAATGTTGAAGGAAGGAAAAAAAAGGACCCAAAGTTAGTGGACTCAAATACATTAAGGAAAGCTGAAAATGGTCATGTGTTTTGGAAATAAGTATCTTCAGCTTGAAAACTTCCCCTGAGCATTTGCATTTACAGAGCTCACTTTGATTTTTTGCAAAAGCACATGAATGCTTGTTTTGCCCCATCATATACAGACGTGGCCAAGCTCTAAAAGAACCATGACTCTAATTAAAGTATGTAAAATAGACCTGGATATGCCTTGTTGTTGATGATGTTGTTTTTGTTGTCTTTTCTCTTTAAAGGGTTAAGGGGTTTTGTTGTTGTTTTTGTTTGGTTTTGGTTTGTTGGTTTTTTTTCTTCTGAATTGAATTGCTACAATGAGAGCTACATATCTGTCACTCAATACATTTGTGGAATTTTAATTTAGTTGTTTCTCTTGCTCCCTCCTTCCTTGAGGACCAGTCTGGATTGTGTCTGAGCACCAGAGTCTCGCATTTCACACCTCATGTCTGCTGAGGGGGATGCTGGGTGCCTCACTGGAAATAAAGGGTTTAACATTTCCATCCACACTTTCTGTGTAACTCTTACTGCATTTCCAGTCAGCTGTTCGGTCCCAATAATATAAAGCTCTCCTGGGAGAAAAGACATAGGTCACACCTGCTGACATGCCCTGAATCAGCTTAAACTTCACTGAAACTGTTATTTTGACTGTAGTTCCACATGGATAGTTCAGTCCTGCCTTGCTGGCAGCTTGACAGACACTTTCAGCTGAAAAATATTGCTTCAAAGAAGGTAACCCATAGAGTGAGAGGCAGCAACCTTTTTGACTGAAGAGGTTACTCTGGATCACTTGTGGCTTTTAAGTCTTTAATGGCCATTTATATCACTTGTAAACACAAAGAAATGGACTTGGCATGTTCTGTAAACAAACTTTATGTAGTCCATGAGGAGCTTCTTTGGAGTGTGTAAAAATACAGAAACACATGAAGTTTTTGCAGAAAGTACCTTTTTTTTTTCCCTACTGTTTTGTTATTCATGAGGAAGGGCAAAAATTTGGGAAGATTAAATAAAAACTCAATGATAAAACATCTTCTCTACTGCCTCCTGGCCTATTTTTACTTCTTTCAGCATTCCTGGGCTACTCTTCCTGCACTTCAGAAAGATGAGCTTTCTGCTTCCATTATCTTTTTCACAATGTAAGCAGCTAAAGAAAGGAAAATTAGTTATGTCCCTGATCATTTATACTGCAGGATCAGCCTCCTTCAGTTTATCAAGTACAGCTATCAGAGGTTTTTGACCCAAAATCCTACTAGTGTATATAAAGCCCAAAAGCTTACAAATTAAAATCAACAAAAATTTTCTTATTTCTCAGTAGAATTTTCTAACATCCAGGTACCTTTATGAAATGCACAGAAAAAATACTACCCCATGTATGATGACATCTTTTTCCTTATCCCTTGTGATTTTGGACGTCTGTCATATATCCATTGTGCTTTACCACTGTTTTCAGAGCCACATATCACTGCTTTTTTGAAAGCTCTTTCTTTTTTCTTTTTACTAGTCTGTTCTCTGTTTTTGTTTTCTTTCTAGTTCTTCCATAGTGTAGTAAATGATGGCCATTTTAGGACAGATGCTGCTTTATATTACTATTTTGTGTGTGTCTTTGGGCTTTTATGTGATTACCATAACACAGTGCAGCTCTGCTGTGATATCAAAATCAGTGAGGGATGTGAAGGAGTAGCTGATAGATCTGGTAGTGCTCTGTGGTGGAGTTTCCACACCACATCCATGAATAAAAAGAATCAAAATACTTGATAAATGCAAGTGATGGCCAAGGGCACAAGGAGTGCTGTGGTGCGCAAGGGGAATCTGCTTGCCCACAATTACCAAAAAAGCACTCCCCAAATACTGTGTGCCCTGGCTAACCAGCACATTGCTTTATCTGCTAATGATAAATCTGACTTCCCTGTCATTCCAAGAGGCACCACAAGTTTCCAGATGCTTGTACTGCTCATTTTTCTGGATGATGAGCTGCTATAGTAGAACCTAGGCCAGGAGCAAGCCATTATAGGAGTGGATTTTGGCTCCTTGCAGGAGGCAAACCACGGAGATTCATTCAGGTGACTCCACCTTATTCCCTGGCCATTGGTGACTGAGCAGGTGTTTTTTTCTGGGGAAGGTATGCCAGCTCCAGCTGAAAATACCACATTGATGGAGTGCTTAAAATGCCCTGCATCATCATCATCATCATCATCATCATCATCATCATCATCATCGTCATCATCATCATCATCATCGTCATCATCATCATCTTCTGTGACTGGCTCTCCTGGGTCTGCTTTTGGCTTAATCTTCTTTTTGCTATCACTCTCTGAGCTACAGCTGACCTGACTGTTTTAGCCATGCAGGACATCCTAACATATTCAAGGCTGGAATTTCTTCTGTGAATGGCGTAAAATTGGAGGCTTTGTTGAGGTTAAGGACAACTGAGCCGTAAGTATTCACAAAAACTTTAAATTGAAAATATGTAGCTGAGGGAAGTGGGAGAAGATTTTTTTTTTTTTACTGTTACCAATTTTATCTGGGACAATTCCAGTTCATGCAAGTTGAGCAAAGAGAACGTTAAAACTGTGGAGGGAATGAGAAATACTTTTGTGTTTTGTTTGCATCAATAAGATTCAAACCAAATTTCAAACTTTTTGTAATGCTGATATACTTATTGGCATTGAAAACCAGGGGAGGGATTTTTTTCCTTAAAAAAGTAACAAAGCTGAGAATTTCAGTGTCTTTAAGGAAGAAGCAGAACAGGAAAGTAGATGCAACATCATGAAACATAAACTTTTGGCAGCTCCAGGTTTTCTTTGGATTTATTTCACCCAAATCTGCTATTTACCCACATTCTTGACCCTTCAGCTACAGAAGAGTGTTTGCCCTGTTTGGTACCTCCCATTGCTTTAAATTAAGACCTCAAAAGTCCACAATTTTCAGTGATTGTGTTTTTCCTCTGCTCACTGTCAGCACTGTGGAATGCCACATTCACACAGCTGGGATCTTGTACTTTTTATTAATTGCTGTAATGATTTAGAAGGATAAGAGACTAGTACAAGGGTGTAAATATTCCCCAACTTATGCTTTAATATTACATGAAACCCCTATGTGCTCACCACTTCAAAGGCTTTAACAAACAACAAAGGAAATAAAAATAAGTAACTGCACCAGGTCAGACCATTAAGCAGCTCCCTGTCACTTGGGACAAAAAAGGTCATTATTAGGTGGTTCTTCTCTTTGAACGTTGTCTGAGTAAAGCTCCTGCTTATCTTCGTGCTAGAAAGTAAGAAGTGGGTAATTCAGGGAAGGATGAATCAATGACTCTTGATTTCATTGTCATGTTTTCAGCCTCTGCTGGCTTCAGGGGGAGCTTTGACTGAAAGGTTTGAACATTTGTTACAGGACAGTAGGAACTGCTAATGGAATGAATTTTTAGTAATGTAATGGGTTTGTTTGTTTGTTGGGTTTTTTTTTATTTCAAGATGAGGAGCCCACAGCCATGAGCCCAAGTCTTGAAGTGAAATGCCCTCTTCTGGCCAAGAACCGATTTTCTTAATGTTTAAAGTTAGATGTTTAATAGAAGAGTTTGTTCTAAACAAAACTCCAGTTTAATAGCAAACCTTTTTTGCTGGTGATGTTGTGAAGCAGGTCAGATTGCTGGACTAAGCTATTCCTGTTTGACAGATAGCTGTTTTCTGGCAAATCTTCATGCTGTGAGTCTCAGAGGAAAGAAAGCTGGAAAATCAGTAAGTCAGGAAAGAAAGCGGAGTATTGTTGTCACTTTTGTGGCAGTGTATTTTAGTGTACACACTAAAATCAGGGCCAAAGAAGATATGCAAAACCTCTGCATGAATGCATCCTGAAAACTTCATGGCCATGAGAGAAGAAGTGAAAGTTACAGGACATGTCCAAGGTCATAAAGGGAAAAATAATAAAAAATCTTTGATAAGGTCAGAATTTCAACCCAAATTTAATTAGTTTTCATCACCTGTGACAAACAAGACAATTTCAGACTCTTAAGGTGCCTGAGTTCAGTCAGGGAGGGGAAGGGAGAGTGCAAACATGCTAATTCATGGGAACTATAAATGCATGAGGACATTCCCCTTCCTGGGGCATGACTTTTCCTTCTAACAGATGACCACAATTTATTGCCTCTATTTTAACCCTTTTCCTTGGCACAATCTTGGCTTGCAGCTGCCTTGGGTATTAGAGGGTGTTTGTCACTCCAGAACACCATGTTGAAAGCAAGCAGAACTCTTCCACTTATTTAGCTGGTGTGTGCTCTGTTTAAAGAATGCATACTTTTAAGAAATTCAGGTAGTTATAAAAAGTAAGGGGCTTGAGGACGGGTAGCGAGCTTCCAGCTAAAACTGGGTTTTCACAGCTTATCATGAAAGTGATTAACTGACTTCTACTTTTTTTAGGGGAATGGAAGAAACTGTGGGCTGGGAGGTGAAGAGCAGTCTTAAACACTCCAGAATTATGGGCTTAGAGTAATCTTAAAAGGCTACAGACCTTAAGAGCTGTGGCAGCTCATCAAATACACCTTTCAGCCTCTACTGAGATAAAGCTGTAGCTCAGGTTTCCATGGAAGTCCCTTCTCTAGATGGGGAAGGTGTAAGGACTGACCAGCAACCTGTCTTGTACTTCCCCAAAACTCCTGAGGGACAGGCATGGGAAGATCTTACTATTTGTGTGCTGAACAAGCAGCCATGTGAAAAATTCCTGGACTGGAACAGGGGCTGCCTTGCAAAGTCCACAATTAAATGTGTGTTATTTTTCTCATGGTTTAAATCTGTTCTTAAGTTGTGAGTTCTAAAAGCAGGAAGGTGTTGAGGTATCATGCATTTCTTCTCAGGGAGAAAACTCCCAGCCCCACTTCTTCTTGACCCTGCATTCAGGCTTTTACAGTTCTGGGATTGCTGTAGTCCCCCCTGAATGAGTGGGGCCTGTCCTTGCTGATGTCCTCCAAAATATACGGGTCAGCTCTTCAGATCAGGTTCCACAGTCACAGCCTCAGCATGGGCATAGGTCATCTGATGGAAGAAATTTCCCCTGGATCAAACAGCATTCTTGAAGGCAGAAATCTGTAATTTAACAAAAAAAAAAAAAAAAAAAAAAAAAAGCCATAAGACACCCTTCCTGCCACTCCCCTTCCTGCCACTCCAGCATACTTTTTCCAGGAAATTCCATCTTCAAAATCACTCCTTCATGAGATGCATAATCTCCTTGCTCCAGACCAGTAGCAGTGCCATAAGCCCTAGAGCTTCTGCTTTGTGTAATACAGAACAAATCTGTCAAGATGCATGGCTTTAAAAGGTTTTTCAATATAGTTGTGTATTTTACCAATAGAAGAAATACGAGATTGGATAAACTGACACAACATTTACATACTTCTTGTTCCTGCTTCCTGTTTATAGTTCTCTTTTTGGGTTCAGATATCCTTGTGAGACAAGGATACCTGAAATGTTTTCTATGGCAGATTTCTGCATCCTGTGTGAACACACTTTTTTCTTCTTTTTTTAAACTGAGTCCTGAGCTATGAAAGTTTCTTTTCCTGCTGCCTTTCATGTTCATGTTTACATTTTACATTGCTCTTAAGCCTACCTGCATTCTCCCTCTGAAGGACCTCACGTTGCTTTTAAACCTTGCTGTGAACACCTTATTTATCCATTCTTTGGCTTAAGGGTCTTTTCCTTTCTCCCGACTACCACTATGGAGAAAAACCTGGAAGGGCAGTTTTTCCACATCTAAAAGAAGGCTGCTGCTGCTCTCTGCATTGGTAGCCCTGACCACACGAGCTGGATTTCTCAGCACAGCTTTCTCTGGTACATCACTGTCTGAGCCCAAATTGAGAGCAGTAAGCATAACCCTGAATCCAACATGAAAGATGGAGAGATCATTGTGATGACAGCTCTTGATCACAGTCAAGAAAGGGATTAAACTTTGCATGGAAAGGAATACAAGCATGCTCCAAGGGCACCAGTCCGTGTGGAAGGAAAAAGAGTACATGGAAGTGGCTCTTTGACCTAGAATCTGCTTGGAGATAAAAGAACAGATGCAATTGGGTTTACAAGAAAGAGTCTCTAAAATATAAGTGACTTAACTTAAATTCTGTTGATGGCCTGAACTCCTATCAGGTGTGTTGGTGCTGTCACAGTAAGTGCACACATGGCATCTCCTCATTTAGGAGAGGCCACAGAACAAATTAGTGGGGTTAGACACAAAATGCCATCCAGGCATTCTGACATCCCCCAGCCCTGCCTGATGCAGACCCTGGCTCCTCTACACAGGGTAACTGGGGGGCTAGAACCACTCTTAACACCCAAGTCCCTCTCTTCTGTGTGTGTGTATATACTTATCTGTATGATACAAGATTACCATTTCCGAAAGGTTCTGCAAAGCCTTAATTGAATCCACGATGGGTTAAATGCCCACTGTGGGGGGTTTTACAGCTCAGAAACAGACAGGCAGCCTGTGCTGCAGGCATGTAACAGGTACGAGCCAGTATCTCCTGGGCAGTGAGAGCACTTTAAGTTTTTGGAGTGAAGCCAGGCTTTAATCGTTCTTTCCCAAGGCTAATCCTGTGAAGTGCTCATCCTCATGGTGTTTTAATTTATCTGAGTATAATAGTGCACACTATCTCTCCTGAAGAGTGGGCAAGAGGGAAGGCGAGGCAGCACCAACAAACCAAAGCACAGGACCTAAACAAAATGAAAACCTTGGCAGGAGGATTTGTCCCAAATCTGCAATCTGTTTTCTCTCAAAAAGTGTCAGAGTGCTGCCTCCGCTTTTGTTTGGGTTGGTGACTAAGAGCTTTACCCATTGGTGGGTCAGATCCCTCTGACACATTTTTGATCTGGAGAGGAACAACTTGTGCAAGCAGGGGCTCCCTCCACACAAAGCAAAAATCATCCCATATACTGCTTTTTAAGGAGGATTTGGTTTGTTTGTTTGTTTGTTTGTTTGTTTGTTTGTTTGTTTGTTTGTTTGTTTGTTTAAAACCTGTTTTATTGTAAGGTGCACTTTAGTCGTCCAATATAGATTATTTCTAGGGATATGTCTTCGAAGCTGATCCTAAGACACAATAAATAATATGCAATTATTGGTGAAATGTGAACCACAAAGCTTTTGTTGAGTGAGGTGGGATCCTGGAAAAGCTGTGAAGGAAGCACGGATATGCAGTTATCCTTATGTGTTAGCATCCTTTAAAATAGTCAACAGTAACAGCAAAAGTTTTACAGTAATCAAATATGATAATCAGTGACAACATGTGATATGAAATCATTAAATCATGTTTACACAGACTATTTTGTTATAATATGAAGTGTTCAGTGGTGTCACTGTAAATCATTGCTGGAAGTTCACATATAGCATTGACTGCCTGCTCCTGTGAAAGACAAAATCTTTTCTGAATACAGGTGAAAATAGGGGACAGAGTCTCCTCCTGCTTCCTATAGTCCTGGCATGCCTCACACAGAGCTTTGAAGAAGTTATTCCATGAAAAAACCAACTCAGTGAGTTGCAACAATTCCAAAACCTAAAGAATATTGCAGAAGGACTTTCATGCAATTTAATTTAAAGGAAAAAAAATTTACACATTTAGGGAGGTTGCTCTTTGCCTTGGAATTGTCACTTTATTGAGATTTTATTTTTTGTGACACTGCATGGACCCAGGTGAATGTAGAAGCACTAGAAATGGCCCAGACCCATCCAAGCATCACTTGTGCCACTGGCACCATGCCTAGAGACTCACAATCAAAATATTCAAGATGTGCAAACCACAGGGCGTTGTGCACTTCAAACATGCCTGGCACCAGAGAGCTCCTCTGAGCCCTTTCATGAAAATAGGCTGCTACAATCAAAGCAAGATGATGTGCCTGAGTGACATCCTATAAATCCTGGATGATTTCTTTTGTGTCTTTAGCATAAAAAAGCAGCTATGACATCTTAAATCTCTGACAACCACATATTTGTGAGAATTTATCTTCGCATTAGATTGTTAAAAACATGGAAGTGATAAATTAATAGGCAGTGAAAACACAATTTAGGGGGGAAAAAACTAATTAAATATTATTTAAACAAATATTGGAATAGCTTTCCTGAGAACGGAAACTCATGAGCATCCACAGAATTTTTAGTTACAGGAGGCTGGAGAACATTTTTTCTGGAAAAACTGTCCAGTACCTCATATGGAGCATTTGTGATAGTCCCTTCAAAACCTCTAATTAAAAACTTTGACAGTCCTCACTCTTTCTTTGCTTTCCAGTACACATGAAAAGATGAAAAAATTGTAATTTAGAAACGGTTACCTTTTTCTAAAAAGCATTACATATTTCACTGTATTTTTTTGGTTTTTCAGTGTATTCAAGCCAGAATTGTATGTGTTTAATCAAGGGAGACATCTGAAAGTCACTTTCATAACTACTGTGACCCACAGAGATAAATAAATACACATTAACTGCAGTGAACTCAGACTGTGTCTGAGGGAGTTTATGTACAAATGCATTTGAATACATTAATTAAAGCAGAAAAAAAGGCAAAATATCATGCTTATCAACATAATGTGTTTGCTTGAGGTCCCAGCTTCTGCTTCTCCTGTCAATGCTTTCCTATTTCTGTGAATGCATCACAAGCATCTGCAGAGTGCAGAACACGAAGAAAAGCCAGCCAGGGTCAGATCCTGCAGTAGATCAAAGCAGGGGCCTGTGGAGTGGAAATGGAGTCTGCTTTGAAAAGAGCACTGGCCAACATCCTCTGCCTCCCACACTGGGAGGGCCACACAATATTCTTTAGTACCAGGACTGTAGGGTGCACTGAGGGAAGCAGGAGGAGATTCTGTCCCCTATTTCCATCTGTATTTAGAAAAGATTTTGTCTTTCACAGGAGCAGTCAGACACTTACTATAAGTGACCTTCCAGCAAGTGATATCACTGAAAAAAAAAGAAAGAAAAGAAAGGGAAGGGAAGGCAGCAGTTTTGCAGTTTGTTCTAAGAGCATATCTCAGGTCAATTTGAGCTTGTGAGCTCCAGCACAGACCTGAACTGGCTCAGAGTGGAGTTCCTGGCCCTGTGAGTTTCCTGTGACGCTTGTCTGGTGCAGGGCAGAGTGTTTGCATGCCCTCATCTCTAATAATGCCCCACACTTGGGGTCATCCCTCCTCTGGGAAATACATGCTGCTGAATCTGATGCTGGACCAAAACAGAGTCAGAAACATCCTGTGGTGTCCAGTGAAAAACCTGCCTTGTTTTGGGATAAGGAAAAGATCTAACACTCCTCTTTTACCTCCTGCAATGTGGTGCTGACAAAACAGATCTGAATTTCATCCCATGCACATGTGAATTAACCCATACCCCTTAACATAAATGCTTGAATCTTACACAAAATACAAATTTTAGGGGTTTTTCTTCTGTGGCATGAGCAGGCATTGTGTGACAGCAACAGGCCAGTGGTTTTAAATGTACTTGGAGATGTGTAATTTCCACTGTGCAGCTGTCATGTGTGAAAGTTCTCAATGTACCATCTGGAGAAGGGCCATAACCCAATCAGATGTTGCAGTTCAAATGGATAATATTGTAAAATGTTTTCAAAAAGTTTAAATCCTGGAATCAGAGACAAGCTGCCACCTTCATCTCAAGCTGCTTAAAAACCATTAGTTTTCCCACTTGCTCTTGGACTTAAAAGTATTCCTTTAATTCAAAACTGAATGCATGCTGTGGGTGGTCAAATAAGGGCACAAGCTTCTTTTCCTTCTGGTTTGTGTTTTCTACCATTTCCCAATGAGACAGAGAGAAAACAAAGGAATAAATTATGGGAGACACAAAAGGCAGGACTGTCACTGTGTTTAACAAGTGGGTGCCTTTGCCTCCCCTCACCACACCCCAGCATCCTCAGGGGACAGCCAAGGACTCTCTCACAAGGCATTACCACCGCATTTCATCGCTCCTCTTTGCACCTACAGCCTGCAAAGTGTTTGGGTTTGCTTTTATGACAGCCTGTGTGCCACTTGCAAAACAAAATACCCTCCCCAAAAGTGTCTCCAGCAGGCAGAGTAAGGAATTTGACAGGTTGTGACTGTGGGACCTGACACTTTCTCCTTGGGGTACAAAACCGCAAAGCCCCAGCAGCTTCCAGGACACTTCTGGATGCCACACAGCTTTGGAGAAAGCCTCACCTAATGAGATTTTCACTATGGTTTGTGTGATACGTGAAGTTGAGAGGAGCTGCAGGAGCTGTGAGCTCCAGAGTGGTCGTCAGGAACTGCTGGCATTGGAAGCACCTCTGTTCTTTTCTTAGTTTAAGCCCAGAGGATGTCCCATCTGTGTGACAACTGGATTTGTCCACTGTCTGGAGAATGTTTCAACCTTATGATGGCTTTCCCTGCCAAAACCTGGAGGCAATGCCTGTTATCTATAGAAATAATAATAATAATAATAATAATAATAATAATAATGCTATAAAATAACTCCTAGACTGGATCTGGCTTTTACCCAGGCAGTAATGAGGGGAAGGCAGGCAGAATGAGTTCAGGTCTGTCAGCACCTACTCAAGGAGATGTGTCCATATTAACATCCAGCCATAGAGTGATTCAGCCAAAATAATAGCCATGATGCCTTTTTATTGTTGGGTGAGTGCAACAGTGCAGAACAGGAGCGGAGCTGAGTGGAGCCTCGCCATGCCCCTGGCAAGAACAGGCAAGGCAGAGTCCACGTGAAGGAAAGAAAAGTAAATTAATTTTGCCTGTCAAGTGATAGCAAGCCCTGAGTTCAGTGGTTCCTACAGGGATATGGGCAGCCATTTTCTTGCCAGGGATACAATTCTTGGATATTTTATTTTATTTTATTTTATTTTATTTTATTTTATTTTATTTTATTTTATTTTGTAACCAAAATAAAAGTTGTGCAATGTTGCAAAAGGAGGCTTTTCTTGTGAAATTTCAGATTCATCTTCGCACACATAGGAGCTCTTCAACAATACAGCTGTGGTAAACCATTTTTTCACCAGCAAGAACCAGATCCTTCACTATCTTACTGTGGCAAAGCTAAATAAACTAAAATAACTACTTATTTTGGGCTTTATTTTATTTAATTGGGGTTTTGTGATTTTTGTTTGGTTTTTTAAATTTTTAAATCTGTATTAAAATATATATAAATATAAATATATTTTTATATATATATATAAATAAATATATATATTTATATATTTATAAATCTAGTTATTTAGTTATATATATAAATATACATATGTATATATACATATATATAAAACAATGTATATGTATATGTATATGTGTGTTTATACTTATGTATATAAATGTGTATATAAATATATATACATATATAAAATATGTATATATATAAAGACAAGAGACACAATAATCTATTCAATTGAAAATACTGTTACTGGCTTAGATAAATATTATCCACTTGTTCCTCTGTGCATACAAATACTGTAATATAAGACTTCTGTGATGACGTTAGATCTTGATAATTTTAAAAAACTAGGGTACTTTATTATCCACCCAAAGTATATTGTGGGATGACAAGGATATCTTTTGGAATACTTTTAAAGCCAAATATTTTAATGAATAAAAATATATGTGCTTTCTGTATACACAGTATGAAAAATTCAGTCAAGGCAGCTGTACAAGGTGTAAATTTTATGTGTTCATAAGTGAAACCTTTGAAAGCATGGGATTTTTTTCAGGATACAAAATATATTTCTTAAGCTATCTGTAATTTTTCAGGCCAAACATTTCTTTTTATCTTCCCAGAAAACTGTTTCAAGGATGAAGAACAAACAATGCGTCAAGAACAGGAAGGCTCAGGAATGTAAATGTAGATATATGTAAATATAAATATAAATATAAATATAAATATAAATATAAATATAAATATAAATATAAATATAAATATAAATATAAATATAAATATAAATATAAATATAAATATAAATTTAAATATAAATATAAATTTAAATTTAAATATAAATATAAATATAAATATAAATATAAATATAAATATATATATATGTGCATAAATGCACACTCTTTTTCTTTTTTTTAAATTTTAATTTTAATTCTTATTCTTATTTTTATTCTTATTTTTTTCTTTATTTTTTATTTTTACTATTGGAGAAATGGTAGTCCTATTTAAAAACTTCTTCATAGCCTCAGAATAAATTAGCAGTGTAAAAACAGATCACAGAATTTAGAGTAGGCCTTTGGTACAGAGTGAATTCTAATGCAGCTAGGGTAATGTGGACTCCTGTGTCACTTTCAAGCTGGATGCACCCAGACTTCAGAGGATGAAATGATGTCTTTAAGACAGACTCAGTTTTTCCCTAGGTCTGTGCGAAACACAAACTCCTGAATGAAAAACTTTCCAAGCTCCAAACCTGTTCTGGGCCTCTTTATGCAGTTGATATTTTTTGTTTCTTCCCCTCTTTCAAGCACTACAGCCCTTAGGCTAATCTAGCATGTGAAACCTCTCCATCACTCCAGAGTGAGACAAGTTTATCACAATCCAGATTAAAACACACACAGTGGTCCCTTGCTCTGTAGGAATTTTGCCAATGCTGCTCCTTGTAAGAGTTTAAAGATGTCTATCAACTGAACTGTATCTTTTGGCTGTTTTTGCATGAATTCTTTTCTTTTTCATTATTTAACACAGGAAAACAAAAAGTTACTTAGAAGGCTTAGAAAGCCCAAAAAGATTACTGAGAATATTGTTGAAGGTATTTTTATTCCTTTTCACCTAAAATGAAATCTCCCTGGGGTCAACAGATCTAGAGTAGTTTAGGAAACCTCATAATTTCAAGCAGGGGTTCTGCTAATAGCCTGGTTTAGGGAATATCAAGTGTTCTGTGACTTACTTTATCTAGACTCTGATGAAGATTTTTTTCAGCCTTCAGCATGCTTCACATAAACTGCTGGAGATTCTTCAGGCATTACTATCACAGAAGTTTGTTTAGGGGAGCACAAGCCTACAGCCCTATATATTATGTCTCTTTTGGAGGCATTTCTTTTTCTTGGCAGCTGGAATTTGATAAATTGCATTTTCTTCTTAACCCCCTTACTGACACCGCACGCAATTTCAAGTCAAGTGCTCAGCATTTCATTTCTGTAGGCTGCAAGCCAACCTCTTCAGCTCAGTGTTTGGGGGTGGGTTGTGTTAGGGTCTCACGAGGATGCTCAGCTCTTGAATATCATCACACCACCTATGAAATTTATGGTGTGTTTGCATGTGTTTTTTAAACTGTGGATTACAAAATCCTACACAGCAAGAGGAGCAGTATAGTTTTCCTACCTGCAGCTAAGATTTTCTGCAGTGTTTCAAGTCTGTTGTTTGAGGGTGGGACTACCCCAGGATTCCGCATCACCTGGTTCTGTTTGCCTACATCCATTGTCCAAAAATTTCAGCTGTATCAACTTTCTCGGACACCAGTTTGAGCTCAGCAAGTGGATTAGAGCTGTGCCAGTCTGTGGAGCATGTTTGCATTTTTCACATTTTTTCCTGGATTTGCCTCTTTTTAGAAGGTTTAAAGTCTGCCACAGCTGCAAGGGCCTGGAAGCAGGAGAGGAATTTCAGAGGAAGAACTGACATGATGCTAAAAAATGCCATGCAAGGCTCAAATCATAGCGAAGATGCTTTTATCCTAGATGGCTCTTCCATATCCCAGCTTCCCCTGGCATAAAACCTTTTTTAATTAGCATCCTGTTTTTTTCACTTGCTTTGAACTCATTTAGCGGCTGTCATTCATGATTTACCTTGGGACATATTTTTTGCTTGAGAAGCAAAAAAATAAAGTAATTCATGTCTGCTCTCAGGAATACAAGCATGGATAGAATTTAAACATGTTGACAAAAGTCTTTTTGCAGTTGGGAGAAATTGTGTCTTCGTGCTCATTCCTACTCAATCCACTAGTTTCTGTTCAGAGGCAAGAATCACTTAAAGCAAACACAGGAAAAGTCATCACCAGTATTTTAAAGTTTCCAATCAATAATAATCCCTTTTGTTCTGTCTCAACACAAAATATGCCCTTATTAACAGTTATTTTAAAATATGCTGGGCTTTCTGGGGATCAATTGTGTACAAAATACAGAAAAGGGGAAAAGAAAGAGGATGAAAGATAAGAGGAAAGAAAGTGAAGGAAAATGAAGAAGGAAGGAAGGAAGGAAGGATTCCAGGAAGGAAGGAAGGATTCCAGGAAGGAAGGATTCCAGGAAGGAAGGATTCCAGGAAGGAAGGATTCCAGGAAGGAAGGATTCCAGGAAGGAAGGAAGGATTCCAGGAAGGAAGGAAGGATTCCAGGAAGGAAGGATTCCAGGAAGGAAGGAAGGATTCCAGGAAGGAAGGAAGGATTCCAGGAAGGAAGGATTCCAGGAAGGAAGGAAGGAAGGATTCCAGGAAGGAAGGATTCCAGGAAGGAAGGATTCCAGGAAGGATTCCAGGAAGGATTCCAGGAAGGAAGGAAGGAAGGAAGGAAGGAAGGAAGGAAGGAAGGAAGGAAGGAAGGAAGGAAGGAAGGAAGGATTCCAGGAAGGATTCCAGGAAGGAAGGAAGGAAGGAAGGAAGGAAGGAAGGAAGGAAGGAAGGAAGGAAGGAAGGATTCCAGGAAGGAAGGGAGGAAGGAAGGAAGGATTCCAGGAAGGAAGGATTCAGGAAGGAAGGAAGGATTCCAGGAAGGAAGGATTCCAGGAAGGAAGGAAGGATTCCAGGAAGGAAGGAAGGAAGGAAGGAAGGAAGGAAGGAAGGAAGGAAGGAAGGAAGGAAGGAAGGAAGGATTCCAGGAAGGAAGGAAGGAAGGAAGAAGGAAGGAAGGAAGGAAGGAAGGAAGGAAGGAAGGAAGGAAGGAAGGAAGGAAGGAAGGATTCCAAGAAAGAAAGAAAGAAAGAAAGAAAGAAAGAAAGAAAAGCAAGAAAGAAAGCAAGAAAAAAGCAAGAAAGCAATAAAGAAAGGAAAGAAAGAAAGCAAGAAAGCAGGAAAGCAAGCAAGCAAGAAAGAAAGAAAGAAAACAGCCCAACCCAGGAATCTGCAAATTCAGCAAAGCAATAGCAGGTTTGTGGGATATCATCACTTTCAGCAACCAGAGAAGGGGTTAGGGGGAAAGGCATGTAATAGACACTGAAGAAGGGGAGGAAGTGGGATTTTGGTCCTCAGTGTTTCTCTGGGTACTGTCACAGTGAGAGGCCATGCTCTCAGCACTTGGAGTGCTCTACCCTTGGCAAGCTCTCTCTGATTCCCTTGGGCAAGCTCAATTTCCGCAAGACAGTGAGGTAATCTGAGAGAGCAGCAAATGTCTTAGAAATGCAATGTCCTTGGTGTGCACTGCTGTTCTTCTAGCATTGCCATTGAACCCTGAACTGAACTATTTCTCTTCCTGTGCCACAGTTTTCCTGTCAACGTGAGGCACTACACATTTCCTGGTTCATTGCTGCAGACCAAACAATCTTGCCCATCACAGCACCCTCCACATTCTGATTCCAGGTAAATTAGATTTGTGGTTACTCTGACACAAATCAAACCATCCCACACTTGTTTGGTGGTGCAGTTCTGACCACCTTTGTGTAGAAATGGCAGGAGAAAGGTGCAGGAGAGAAACCTGCTCAGGACTGTTTGCTCTGCCTGCCCAGGTGAGGGTGAGTGGCAGGAATTTGGCATGGCCAGGTCTCAGCATCCCACAAGGAGACTGCTTGGGCAGTTAAATCTGAGTTATTAATGGATTTTGCTTCTTGCGTGGGCTCACAGAGCATGGCAAGACAAATTACAGAGTCAGAGTCAGGCAAAGCAGTCTCCATGGATTCTCTCATTTTGCACGAGTAACAAAAAACTCACCAGTCTCCTCTTACACCCAATCCCACCTACCCACAGTGGGATGGAAGGAGAAGAAGTCAGAAGAGCAAAATCAAGAAGAATGGATCAAAATAAAGACAATTTAACAAGCACAGCAAAGCTGCACACACAAACCAAGCAAAAATTTTTCCTGTCCGAGTTCTATTCAAGTATAGTTCTGTATTTCTATAAAACATGCGAATTATGCTGCAGGATGGAATTCTGCTTTTTATCTCCCCTATAATCCCAGCATGAAACAGTAGTTAAAAAGAAAAACAGACCAGAAGCAGTTTAATTAAGTGTTTTTTTCCCTAACTCATGAATTGAAAGAGACAGCTTTTCTTATAATCAGTTTGAAATAGTATTTAAAGGAGACAACTTTGATATTTATAAAAGAATGAGAAACATCAGAAAGTGAAATCTGCAAATACTAGTAGGAGTCTGTTCAGAATTTGAGTTCATTAAATAAAAGACACTTCTTTGCTGAACATGTTTTTCCTGTCAAACTTACTTTAAAAATTTTCTTTTTTTTCTTTTGTTTCCTTCCAAAGAACAATGAGACACCACAATAGGTCTTCTTTAAACAGATTCTTGTTTTATTAAGGATAATGAAAGGTTTAGTTCATCTTCTAAGCATGGTACTATCACTCTGGCGACTGTGTAAACAGATATTCTAAGTGCAGATTAAGAATTACTTTATTACATTCTCTACACAGAGAAGTGCTTGGTTTAAAAGTGAAGATAATTATCTGCAGATTTTAGGGAAATGGTGCCAGAAGAACCTCAGTGAATTGTTCGCTGATTCCTTGACTAAAATTCTCAAAATCACATTTAATCTCCCTTAAAGAGAAGAATTGACATTTTTAAAACTTTTGTCTCTGGTAAAAGACTGGATTTAGAACTCTGCTTGCTAAAACAAGAGAATCTTAAATATGACTTGATTGCAATTTGAAACAGCACCTACAGAGCCTGATAGAAGAGGTTCCTAGACTCTGAAGCAAAGAGAGGAGTGATTGTCTGGCAGTTGGTGATAGAAAAACTAAATTGAAACATAAATTATAAATGAGAATAATTAACTACTAAAACAACCTGTCAAACGGGGTTTTGGTTGTTTTTTTTTTTAACAGATAACAAGGTTTCCTTCAGTGAGACTTTTCCTTTTTGCAGTGACTGATAATTATGTGGAAAGACATTTGGAAGATGCTAATTTCATTCCCCACATTTGAACTTTCTTTAAAGGTAGGTGTAATATTATTCTTCTTTTGAAAAAAAAAAAAAAAAAAAAGTTTTCCGTTGGAGATTAACACCCAATTCCCATGCTATTGTATTTAAGATTTGTTGAAACTTCCTCTTATAAAATAATTTGAGACTTTAGGTCTCAATCTCATCTGAAGAAATCTGAATTCAGTTATTTCATTTGAGATTTCTTCTAAGGGATTTTAGGGATTTGGTTTTTTCTGACCAGCTGTAATCTCCAACACCCAGAATTTCCACCCCAAGGACAGATCACTTTCCGAAACATGGGAGAAAGTTTCATTGAAAGTTTTTATATTTGAGATAGGAACAAAAGGATGAAACTCTTTGATACATTGAATAAGGTGGAAGACACAATCATGCAATTCCATGCAGCTCAAAAAAATAAATCTTTGTATTGTATTTCTATATGTTATTAGAACAGTATTAGAACTCAGGTGAGCTATTATTTTGCCTTTTCTTTGATTATAAAACTAAACATAGACACAATGTTTCCCTGTCCAATTGAACATGTATAGTTTTATATACTTGAGTTTCAGATAAATTTGACTTTCAGAAGTTAAGACTTTTAGCATCGTAACCTGCTATTATTACTGGAAATGTTGTGGAATTACTCTTCCAAAGGTAGAAAAATCTCCATATAATTTTATGTTTCAAGTTTTAGCCTTAGCTAAATATAAACACATCACAGAAAAAAAGAATGGTAGACATCTCCTGAGAAAGTTCAGTGAGTCAGATAAAACATCATAAAATCCAGTAAGCACTTGAAGATTGACCAAGTTTGCAGATATTTGAGGCAGAAACTTAGGGATAAGGTATAGAACATGATTCAGACTTTATTTCCATGCTACCCTATCTTCTGCTGCACATTCCTTAGCACTTGGAATTGCTAAATACAACAAATTATTTTTAAGCTGCTATGAACAACTTCTTTTGAAAAACAACCTAATATTAGATTTTTGTGTGTGTGGTATATTTTTGTAGTTTCTTTCCTTTCTCTCTCTTGTTTCTTTTGTAAAATTATTATTTGTCTTTGGAGGAAAAACACATGAAAAAAAATTACATTCCTATTTGACCTGAATTAAAAAATCTTACAAGAACCTGTCAGAGCTGTAATTGTCCTGAGCTCTTGCAAAGGCCATATTGCTCATGGGAACTTTTGGAAATGCTGCTCTTAATGGCAACAAAAAACATAAGACAAATTACTGAGTTTTAAGCAACTTGCCTGCCAATGTCCTCAATTATTCAAAATTAATATGTATATAAATATATAGTAAATAGAATATATATTATAATACATAATATATTAATATTATATAATAGATTATATATATATATATATATATATATATAGAGAGAGAGAGAGAGAGAGAGAGAGAGAGAGAGAGAGAGATCTCAGTTGTCTGGAACATTTGAAGACATTCCATTTGCTGTTCACTAACACATCTGTTTCCTTTGCTTCACTGTAAACATCTGACCACTCTCTGTGGGTTTATGACATTGGAATAACTGAAAAAGGCCAATGCATTTTGAGGAAAATTAGAGCAAAGAAACAAGAGAGCCTTATTTGCTTGCAAGAAGGCCTGATCCTTTAACAAGTTTCTTAGTTGGTTTGTTTTTTTCTTTGAAAATCAAACAATAAATTATACCTTCTGCTAGTCGTCTGGACTAATTGAGCTGAAGATTAAAGTAAGCATCTGTAGGCAATGCTTTGCACAAGTCAAGGTGACTATCTTCTATGCATAAGGGCTCTAAAATTTCATCTCATTACTCAAATTATCTCTGGTCTCAGGGATGGCTCTTTACCTTGTCTACTGTGTTTGTGTTGTTTATCATGAGAAATCTATGTTTTAGTTTGGTTTGGTTGTGGGTTTTTGTTTGGTTTTAGTTGCCTCCTTTTTTAAAATTCTTATTTATTTATTATTTTTCTCCAAAACAAGAGGGGTTAATCAATGTTCAAGCTACTTACTTCTTATTTAAGCTTCATCAAAGCCTTCTCCTCTTGGTTCACTGCCGCAGCCCGAGGCTTGGGGAGTAAACACACCGAGATGATGTAGGGATAACACTCCGATTTATTGCTTTGTTACAGTGATTTATATAGTCCTTTAGTTCCGTACACGCGACAAGCAGCATCTTGTCTTGTCTTAATTGGTCAGGTACACTCTACACACGCTGTGCATGAGGCCTATGCTGAATTATAATTGGTTATTCTTTTTGCTAAATATATCAATTTATGGTTAAAGCTAATTAGCTGTTTCCTGCTTTCCTATCTGGTTTCTGGAAATCCCCTCATTCCACCGTCTACAAAGACACTCTGCCCTTGAGTCTAACTTCTGCCTTTCTCATAACTGTTCATAGGCCTAGCTTCTGCCTCTCTTATAATCGTTCATAGTATTTCATTATCCCCATTACCCCAGCATCTCCCCCTCTTTTTTCAAAAACAGCATGGACATTTTCTTTTAAGTGTTGCGTTATACATCTTACAATGCATGGGCCAAGCAACAAGCACAATAAAAGCAAAAAAAAATTGCCCCAAAATGCGCTATAATGCTACTAAGCCATGGTCCAAGCCCTAAAGAGGATAACCATCCTTCTAGTCCTAACCCATCCTGCTGTTTCAGATCATGCAGATGATTTTGTAGTTTCTTAATTTTTGGATGAATTGACACTGAATGGTCTGACAAGTTCATACAACACATGCCATCAAATTCTTCACAACCATGGCTATGGGCTAGTAAAAGATAATCAATGGCAGCTCGATTTTGCAAAACTGCATGATTGACACTGGACACATCGGCACTAAGTTCATCCAATATCTGTGATGTTGTGTTTAGTTCATCCTTTGCCCAGCAGGCAAGTTGTTCAGCTAATACCATTGCCTTGTGAGCTGCTGCTCCGGGAAGGATCGTGGCTACCACTACTTGTTTGAGCTCAGACCAAAATTGAGGACTGCTAGTGTTTTTGCACTTTAATTCATGAACACCGCGTTTGGTCCTGATCTTAGAAATCATCATCAGTGAAGATACATTGGGATGAAACAATGTTAACTGACGAAGATAACACGGTCCTCCTGTAGGTCGAGCAGGGACACCATTCCATGCTCTATTCCCACAACTTAAGAAAATACCTTTTGGCAACCTTAGGGGCATCATAATGTTGTTTCCATTGCATTTAGAGTAGAGGGTTCTGAGCACCTCATGATCCTGCAAATCAGATTTCAGAGATGCCCACAAGTATTGGTCCTGATTCCATTGTGAATCCTTAAGTGGCTCAAATGAGAACCATCCACCTGTTTTATTTGCCATACTAGCATTGCTACATCCTACAATGTCTATTTCTTCTGGTGCGGAATCAAGAGTGATATTCAGAGCCAAAATAATATGACACTGCCACCCTCCATCAAGCTGATTGCGATTCAGTCCTTCTGCTGTTTGATTTACCTCCTTAAGCATTTGAGTCTCATTCTGTACAGTGGTATCATGTACAAATCCCTTTAAATCAGAAGGTTGCCAGGTTGGCACTCTAAACAGACAGGTCTTAAAAGGACTATTAACGCTTCCTAAACTTAAGCAGAGTGAAGTTTGACCTGTTTGATTTGCTATGGTTACCCAAACATTTTCACGAGGACCAAAAGAAGTCAGTGCCAAACAGCATCCAGTTGTCATTGTTAAAGCTAAAAGTTCTTGGTTAATAAGGAGCATATGGTCCCCCATCTTGATTATGTTTAGCGCAGCACCGAAAAAAACCCCACCCCAGTGCCCGTGTTTTAACAGCTATTTGTAATCAGCACAAAGCACACCACACTACAAAAGCAACATGCACAAAATGCAAAGCTTCTACGTTTTCAAACAGTCAGGGAATTCCCAGTTCTTTCAGAACCTGTTCTCCTGCGAGTTCCCGTAGTTGTTCCCAGGGATTCCAGGTAACAAACGGGTGAGTACATCTAATGCATCCGCCCAATGCTGGATTTACCCATCTAGTATCCCTAACCCCCTCAATTCGTCCACAACCCCCACATTTAATCACTATATCATCTATCTTTCCTCTACACTCGGAACAACATCTCTCTAAAATCCACTTCCTACGTCCTATATATACTTGAACCAACACTTGTGCATCATTAACAAGCGAAGGGGAATCCCAATGTAGCGAAGCACGAAAATCACTGTCAATATGATACAAAAACAGTGCATTAAATTCTTGACATAACGGCTCTAAGATGAGTCGTCTGCGATGTTGCCATCTGTCATGGTCTTCTGAAGATAAGGCCGCACCCACTTGGCTGGTATCCAGCGTGTTTCGTCTCCTGTAACAACACAAGCATATCCTCTTCCCCAGGTTAGTAGCATATGTGGACCCTCCCATACTTGTTTCCCAGGATCCCATGTCATTACTTGCACTGAATGTTTGGTAAAATCGTTTGGGTTTCCTTGCCCATGAATCTCAGCTGGCGTTTGTTCCTTTTCAGATGTAGTCAGTCCATGTATAGCCCCAAATTGAGATTTCAGATAATGATGTAATATTTGAGTCCCAGTCACCATTTAATGCCGATTGTATCAATTCTCTTCTACGTCTCTCCACTATTGGGGCTAATCTTTCCTCCCGTATGTCAAGCTGGTTACTGATATTTTCCAGTCCCTCCTGTATTGCTTTAGATGCCTTCTGATACGCCTCCTCTATTTTCTTTTTTCCTGAGCTGGGATCAATCCTCTTTAACTCCTCCAGGAGCTGTAGCATTTGATTTGATAACCCTCAGACCTCCTGTGACAGCCCCCTCTCCCCGGTATCATTATCTGCAGGAAGGGGCACCGTAGCAGGATCCACTTCCATAGGGAGTGGTGGGGCACTTGGTGGTGCTCCCGTTGATGGCTTGTCATCAGGTATAAAAGGTGGAGTAAGATCATCAAAGGGACCTTTAGAAGCAGTAACGGCAACAAGGCTGGGAGACAAACTTTCCTTTTTATCTGTCTCAGTCTCTTTTAATTTACTATCTTCCGCCACCTTCAGACACTCTTTCAAAACTTTTTCAACTTCTGCTTCTGCGTTTAACTGTTCTAACGCCAGTCGCACTGATCGATATGTTTTTGAACATTCCTTTGCCCCTTTCGCTACTCTTTGAACACCTTCCCATAAATCTTTACCCACTTGCTCCCAAGTGGCTAAATCAAATGCGTCATGTGGGGTTGTAAAATAACCGCATCTCTGACCCCACAGCAATAAATCTACCAGGCTGTTCCTTTGTACCTTATAGTCTGTTTTTTCCAGGACTCTTAATAGTCCATCAACAACAGCCTTCTCTATCGCTGATGCAGCGAAACCCATCCCGTACCAGACCGCAGTCTGCCTGACTCACCGGTCAGCTTGTGGCCACTAGCCTCTTGGGCTCCCATCTCTCTCAGACAGCCGGCTCGCGGCCTCTTAGGTTCCCATCTCTCTCGGATGGCCGGGATCTCAAGCCTTGTCTCTCGTCCGCCTATGCAGCTCCGATACGGAGGATAGTTCTTCAAGGATAATAATCCTTTCAGGGGGTCTTTTTCATCAGGTCGAGGGGGTCACATTCATCACGTCGGGGTCACCAGATTGCCGCGGCCCGAGGCTTGGGGAGTAAACACACCGAGATGATGTAGGGATAACACTCCGATTTATTGCTTTGTTACAGTGATTTATATAGTCCTTTAGTTCTGTACACGCGACAAGCAGCATCTTGTCTTGTCTTAATTGGTCAGGTACACTCTACACACGCTGTGCATGAGGCCTATGCTAAATTATAATTGGTTATTCTTTTTGCTAAATATATCAATTTATGGTTAAAGCTAATTAGCTGTTTCCTGCTTTCCTATCTGGTCTCTGGAAATCCCCTCATTCCACCATCTACAAAGACACTCTGCCCTTGAGTCTAACTTCTGCCTTTCTCATAACTGTTCATAGGCCTAGCTTCTGCCTCTCTTATAATCGTTCATAGTATTTCATTATCCCCATTACCCCAGCAATTCACTTTAATTCAGTTGGCTCCCCTGGTTAAATTGCATTGATTTTAATCCAAATTTTGCTTAATCTGTTTCAAAATGTTTGCACACACATCAAAGGATGGAATATCAGAAGGCAGGAATATGAATGGGAAAGATGAGTGGCAGAATAACTGCTTGATCACAGTTGTCTTCCTGATTTTACTCAAACCTCAGTCAATAGGCATTTTTGCAGGCTATGTTTAACATGGTTGTACTGTTGCCCTTAGCCTCATATCTCACACATCTTAAAACAACAACAAAATTCCTCCATCTTTTAGGATGCTGTTGGTGAATGTAAATCATGAACATTTTAATTTCTTGTGGTAAAAGCTTCACTAAATGAGACATTAGCAGGCATAAAGGTTTTAGTTTAGAAAAGTTATTTAATTTATTTAATTTAGTGCAAAGTTTTGTTATACTATTAAAGAATCTGTGCTGAAATCATAGGAGTATTCAGAAACACTTGTTCTGTCCAATTTTGCAGGGATTTGGTATCGCTACATGCCTATTCTTTTTATGAGTCTGTCCTAAAGAACCCCGAGTCCCATTTCTTATCAGAGACACTCGATTTTTATTTTATTTTATTTTTAATTTTATTTTTTGAGGGCACACAATTTCTGTCAGTGCCACTTTCCCTTTCTGATGTTAATGTGATGATCTGCTTTGGTAATCATGACTATTGTAAAGTGACTTTGGTCAATTTACGCTTCAATAAGGCAATTATCTAGGTTGACACCTATATTTAACTCTTGAAATAATTAGTTCTTTGAATGTCATGGGCAAGTGAGCCACTGTACTAAATGGGAAGTTACAGATTGATTGTAGATAAATCTCTGATTTGCTGACATTTGTGCAAGAATATTTTAAGAAGGGAAAGATCTCCCTCCAAGAGACAAGCACAGACAGAAGAGAAAACCTGATAACATTTTTCATTTAAGGTTTTGTCAAAGCAAGAGAGAATGGGAGAGAATTTAGAGAATTTTGCTACTCGTATTTTTTTCTGTCCACTGGCATCTCTAACATCAATTCCCATTAGGAAGAGGAACCACTAGCTTACAATGTGAGACTATTCCACACCTGTGGAAGAGGAAAAAGACTAGGACTAGAACAGTCTGGATGCATCTGTGGGCAAGTGAAAGGAAAATTAAAAAATAAAGTGGCAGGTAGGAAAAGGATGCTATTGACCACTCCTCGTTGCAAAAGAAATGAGTTTTCAGCAGATGAACATGACCTGATTTGGAAATCAGCCTGGGAGCGTAGAACGGGTTTAATTTTTGTTTTATTAAAAAGTCCTCTTTTCTCCTTCTCCTTCTCCTTCTCCTTCTCCTTCTCCTTCTCCTTCTTGTTCTTCTTCTTCTTCTTCTTCTTAGCAGCAGCAGCAGCAGCAGCAGCAGCAAGGAGATTTTCTGTAAACATTTAAATTTGTGCCAGCCAAAGGGAAAACAGAGCTGTGTGTCCCTGATGAGAAGGGGAAATTCTAACCCGTGCACTGAAAATAGAGAGCCCTGGGTGGCCCGAGGTATTTAGAGAGAATTGTGGCTGGCACTGTAAAGGAGTGGAATCTGTAACTGAGTTTAAAGGGCTCTTGGTCAAGCTTATCCAACAACATTTGCATTACTTTTAAAATAATTATTTTATTTTATTTTATTTTATTTTATTTTATTTTATTTTATTTTATTTTATTTTATTTTATTTTATTTTATTTTATTTTATTTTATTTTATTTTATTTTATTTTATTTTTTCTTTATTTTATTTTACTTTAATGTTGTATCGTTGGCCCCTAATATTAAATCCTGAACTTGTAGTCCAAGTTGGTTTTTTTTTTTGCCTACCCAGCTAGGCCTCCATGATTTCTCTGTTAAATGTCACCAAAGGGTATACAACACAACAAAACCATCACTGTCCAGGGTATCATATGAGGTTGATTATAAACACCTAGACCCTAAAATTACAATTAAAATTGTTTTTCCTTAGAATTAGTAGAATCCTATTACCTTTGTTGTCTTTTGATAACATGCTTAGTGTTTTCAATGTGTAATGTTGATAAAATCTGCAGGGGAATAAAAAACACATTTAAGTAAAATCCTGTAAAAACCTTAGAAGCATTATACTCACATTGTTCTACTAGAGGTGTTGTTTTCTGTGTTTTGTTTTGTAGCTGCTGCAAAACCAAAATTGATTCCTTTATATTTGGAGCATATATAAACATCTACACAATGCAAGTCTATGCATTTGGCAAAGCTGGGAGTCTTTGAAAAGGCAGCTGTGTCTTGAGACACAGAATATATGCTTAGCCAAGGATTTTGCATATACTTCTGTAATTCAAAACAAGCAAATAGACAAAGGCTGGCCAATAAGTCTAAACTAAATTTGAGAGACTGTAAAGGAAGTAATAAAGTGACAGGCAGGACTAGTCAGATAACACAAAGTGTTGTGATTCTGCTTAATCCTGAATCTACTGAGCAACAGCAGGTTGCTCCTGCTGTTTTGTAATGCTGCTTAATTCATTTGTCTAAAGATACAAATGTGAGCTGCATGACATCCCAGATGTGAGCTTAGAAATGCCAGCATTTCTCATGACTCTGCCATGTCACTCACATTGCAGGTGATCTGGGGACAATGCTCTGGAGAGGCCCTGGCAAGCACATTTCTGGAGCTCTTTGATCTCCTTGCAGAGAACAAGGTGTGTCTACAGATTCTTCTGAAGGCAGCATTTAGTCAATTACTCTTGCACAATTTCTGGTTTGTCCTCTTTGTGGCAAAGCAGTTATTTCCACACCTAGTGCAGCAAAGGACAGTGTGTCATGCACCAAGCCTCCAGCTCTTTCAATAGTTACAAGGTGCTGTGTTCATGGGAATCATTAAACTAAACACTGCGTGATACCACGGAACTAATATCTCAAAACAATTAGCCACAGTCTTATGTTGATTTAAGATAATGCAATCCAACCAATGTTTTCCTCGTGCTTTCTGTAGTAACAGACAGGACCTGGCTCACTGCGCTGCATTCTGCTCAGTCACTTGCAAAACCTCATGTAGTAACACTCTTAGCTCAAAATAGATTCAATGGCTAGGACTCAAAAGGAAGAACCTCACCCCTGGCACATAACTTCAGAAGGAAGAAGAAATTCTGTAATTGGAGTGGGGGGTTTTTTTGGCCACACCACTCCAGAATCAGAAGTGCAAACCCAGATCCCAAGAAAAAGTGGCTTCGGAAGAATAATTGCACAGGGGAGTAGTTGGAATGGAGAATTTCCCTAAATGAAACTGTCTCCTTCACTGGCCACCAGTGTGAACAAAGAATATCTCAGCCACTGCAAAACACTGTGGATGCTCTGCTCTTTTAGTGTATTAGGGTCAGTGCACTAGGAATTGCCTAAGTGGAATTGTAAATCTCAGTTACCATATTCATAAACCAGTCATGTGCCATTTTCTGTGAGTTTCTCCTGTTCCTCCCTGCAATTTCTCTCACTAGACGCCAGTGCTTTCCACCCTGCTGGGAATATCTGGGTAATGGTGGCAAAAGACAAAAAAACCCCAAAAAACCGTTGTCTTAACAGTATAAACTCATGTGTCCATTTGTAAGTGGGTGGAGCTCAAATTTAGAGACATTAATTTTTCTGCCATAAAGCAGGATGTAATAGCAAAGATAAACTCCAGTTATGAACCCTCTTTTTAAGTGACCACAGTACATTCATTATGAAGACAATGAGTTCTTGACTACCTGTCACATAAAACAAGACGCAATTGAACAGATATTGTCTGTAACTCTCATTTGGGGTAGCAGCATAGAATTTTTTTGTATCATTATGCCTACTTTTTTCAGAGTATCAGAAATCAAACAAGCTTTCAGCCCTGAGAGGGTGAAGAAAAATCAGATCTGGCAGAAGTAGTGTGTTGCAAAGATGGGCCTGAGGGGGTGGAAAACATACTTTCATATAATGACTGCCCTAATGCATAATGTTAGACAGTTGTTAGAAAAAAAAGCTGATGTTAGTAAAGATACCCCTAAATTTAAGTGCATTTAGTTACTGGAACATCAAAAAGGTATTAGGCACATTGTCTTTCCAGTAGATGGACAAGAATGGAAATTATCAAATGATATCGGACTTCTAGTGGTGAAGAAACTTTCATGACAATGATAAAAAATGATAAAAATCTCTGATAATATTAGTTGATATAATTTTTATTAATTTTTTATTGCCTAGTTAAGAGAAAATGTAATTCAGATATCTTTATAACTATAATAATGTTTGGGGGACCAGATGCCACTAATAAGCCCTGCAACCACAGAAAGTTCATGTCCAAGTGCTCTTGACCTAGGATGACAATTTTATTTTGCAAATGGGTCAGCAGCTGAGCTCTCCTGTGATTTAATTTCTGCAGAGGGTCATGGTCCTCTTTCAATCTACATTCTTAAACAACATCTACTGGTATGCATAATTTAATTACTGAAAACTTCCACTTGAAAAAATGGAAAATATGTTCATTTCAAAGATGACTCTTTAAGTTTAAAAATGAAACTTTTTGAAAAAGTTTTTCAGCAGCCCAAGACCTTTTTCTCCTCTCCTATTACCTTCAGCAGTGGCAAAACATTTCATTGACAGCAATCTGTTAGCATTGGTGTGAGCTGAATCTCAACAATGTTTTGCATGCTTACATAACCATATTTATAATGCATGTCTGGTAGTCTGAGCCTCAAAATAAACCCGGCAGGATGGTGCCTACTGTCTCTGAAGAGGCAGACTGGAAAGGGAAGGAACTGGAAGTTGCCCACAAAATTTGTCTCTGTATTTTCAGACCAGCCATAAGTTGGCAGTGGGGCTCCCTTCAAACCAGAGCTTTTGGGCAGCACTTGGAGAGAGGCTGACTCAGAAAACCTCTTGTAGAGTCTCTGTTCCAAAAGTGAGAGGCAGAAAAATCAAAATTCATCACAGATTATACTGAAACTCCTCTGGAAAATTCTCCCTCTAAAACTTTGCCAGCTGAGTGAGCAGCAGGAAGGCAAAGGAGGTTCTTGATTACTGCAGAGGAAGGAAAAAATTTCCAGATGTTTCTCAGAGCCACTATTAAGATTACTATTATTCCAGTAGAATTAAACCACATCCTAAAGAGATTTGCAGTCTTTGTTGGGCAGGGGAGTGCAAGAAAGTTCGAAGGGTTAGAGCTGCTGCTTGGTGCAGCAGCTGATGTGACATAGAGGTCTGGAACTTCCAGCACAGATTCCAGTTGAAGAGGGAGTCACTCCCAATGCCAGGAAGGAGGGCCTTAACCCCCAGACAAATTCATTATAGTTAGTAATTAATTTAGCCCTAATGTGTAGTAATCTCCAGCCCTATTCAGCACAAATGTAAATTAATACACCAAGCTGGTGTTGCAAGAGCTGTTTGTTTACAGGAGTAGAAAACTAATTGACTTTTCATCCTGCTGGGTTTCAGAGTGTAAAGCAGAACCTGTAAAATGCCAGCTTTCACTTCTTTGCAAATCAGAGATTAGATATATTGTGCCCACAGGTATATAAATGATTTTCATCATCTCAGAGATAAGGGTTACCAGAGAAATTGAGATGTCTGTTGCTCCATTTTCATTTTGCAAAAGAAAATTCCCAATAGCATAATATCAAACTCATTGAAAAAATCTTACTAAAAATACTTGGGGGTTAGATTCTTGATGTTGTTTCTTGCTTGTTTGATTTCTCAAAAATCCAACAATTGAAAAATCTTGTTCTGAAATGTACCTACACAAACCTTCACAAGAATCTGGGTTTCCTTGACATTCACATTATCAATGGAGTCTAGATCCAATTCCAGGCCACAGAATCCAGAAAACATTGCTTTCATGCTTTTTGGTAGAGGGAAAGTAACATAAAATGGCTCCTATTCATCTGTCATCAGAATTGTCTTTTCTTCTAAAAGTATTGAATTCTCGGGAAAAAAATACTAAGTTTTCTGTGGAAAGTAAGCACATTGTCTGTGGAGCAGAAGCGAGATTTGAAGTTAAATTTTCCTGTCAGTTTCCACCAATATTTTTCTGTTAGTCCTCGTAAAAGCTTAAGACACCTCATAGTGCACTTTCTTCAGATTTCATTGCTTTGATGTCCTTAAAATGCTTTTCCTCAGGGTGAAGAAACACAGAAGGACTGGAGGGGTAAAAAATAAGAGTAAGTGGTGTAGAACTGGTGGTAGAGATAGGAGACTGGAAAAATGATTCTTTGCATTTACAGCTTGATTTTGTGGCAACAAACTCCCAGCCAGTTGGCTAGAGTAATATATTAGTAAGGTAGGAGAACAATGCTGAAATTGTCATTCACTGCCTACTTTTCCATCCTTTGCCTGGTGCAAGGCATGTTGAAATCTCCCTGGTCCATCACTGCCATTCACTGTGTATTTCTGGACTGGTTTTATTTGACTCAGCTTCCCCTCCAAGTCACACCAAGCCCTCAGGTCGACATCCAAACCTTGATTCCACCCTTTGCTCATGTTGCGCTGAGGCTCAGGGAAGGGAGGAAGGAAACTACAGAGAACAAAATAGAGGAGGAAAGAGAAAAAATGAATGAAAGTGAGAAAGGACAAGCAGAAAAGCAAAACAGTGAGGAAGAAAGGTAAAATGGAGAGCACAAGCAATGAAGAAGATGCAGGAAAGAAAGATGGAAATAAATAAAAGAAAAGGAGAACAAAACATAGAGGGCCAAAGTAGTCCCCTGTGACTTGCTTTCAATGGAATTTCTTTGGAAAGTCACTTAGCTCAAAGGATTATAGCATAGATTCCCACAATGTCTTAATGGATTGATGTGAATGACTCATATCTTGACTTTTTCCAGTATGTTTCATAAGATTTACACACTGGGCAACCCCAGAATTAACTTTGAAGTGGACCTTAGCTTTCCCAGCCTCTGAATTAACTTCTGACAATGTCTTATTTTGGTGGGGACAAGGGTAATTTTGGGATTTTTTTTTTTTTCATTTTTCATCAATACAGAACTGGAGCCTTTGTGCTTTGCAAGCCCAGCTGTTCCAGCTTTGTTTGAGTTGTTTGTAAACAGCTCCAGACACCAAACACTGCTTTGTTCCTTTGCTGAGGACTTGGGGTACATAAACCTAAATAAAATAAAGCTCTCACTGTGATGTGATCCCAAGTCTAAGGACCTGGAAGCCTGATTTGCAGTGCTGAAGTGAGTTAATGAGAGAAGTCTGTGAGCTGCAAAGAGCTCATGGACAGGAGCACATGCTGCACTGCCAGTTACACATGGTAGAGCAAAAAAGTGGGTTTAAAGTGTGATTTAGCTCCAAGTTTGCCCTGCTTTCACTGCCTGAAACCATCCAAAAGCCAATCTGGCTGTGTGTGGGCCATGGCCAGTGCTTTCATCTAGGATCTGCTCTAGCATTCCACTCCAGGATATGCAGAATTTGAATAAACACTCACTTTACCAACACACAGCCCTCCATTCCCAGCCACTTGAGGACTGACTGTAGAAATTATTAAAAAAAAAAAAAAAAAATTGGTTCTTCGTGACACATACCTGATTAATTTAGTCCTGAAACCCTCCCCCCCACCCCCCCCCCAAAAAAAAAGAAACCAACCAAACAAAAAACACAGGAGGTTTCTTTGCCTAAACCTGCCAGTGGAAATCTGACACCATTTGGTGGTTTGCAATGAAACACTTTATTAAACTTCAATTGTTCTTTGAAACCAAATGATTTCTATTGCCACAGAAAATGAAACTGCTGTCATTTGCTCACCGCTGGGATGTTGGCTAGACAATTCAGTGAAAAATGCATTGTAGCTGCAGTGAACAGATAGTACTGTGTTTCTAATTGGATATATGGCAGCCGCCTGATTTCCACCTTAAATAAGCACCTGCCTTTCCTACTGTTTCTCTCTTTCAACCTGAAAACAAAAATTCACTAATAAATCACAAAATTCCCAAGCAAATCTCTAGTCTTGCTTAACAATAAAACAGACCGTGCCCATACAGAAATATTCTCCTGCCTCTCACCCACTCTTTTTCCAGTGAAAGTTAGGGAAAACCTTCTAAGCTAATATGTAATAATTTCTCTTGAAAAGCCTATTGAAAAAGTGTAAAACATTCTTTTCAGGGAACATATTTTTTTTAACAGAAGTCACTTGCCATTTAATGTTTTTTTAAACTGCCACAACGTTACACCAGTACTGCCTATGACCAGACACTCAATGGAAGAAAAAGTTAATAACCACATACATTGAAAATCACTCAATCTGAAGGGTCAGAAAGACAGAAAACACATAAAGTGCTGCATAACTGAAATAACCGTGAGTTCAGCAGAAGCCAAGAATTTTGAAGACATGTCTGATCATGCATTTGTTAAACCTGTGTGTGCAGATGCCCTGGAAAGGGCCTTTCTGAGGTCTCAGCAGCACAGAATGCCGGGCATCAGATATAAAAAAACAAAAAAAAAACAAAAAAAAACCAAAAAAAAACAAAAAACAAAACAAGGTTCAACAGCTGTTATGTGATGCCACCAAATCCTTCAACATCTGAAAGCTCTGCTGAGGCTGGAGTGCCTGACAGGAGGCAGCAAGGCTGGGGCAGCTCCACAATTCCCAATTCTATATTGTCTGGGGTTTGCTTTGTTGCAAAATGTGACACTGACAAAAGCTTTATTACAGGTCCATGAGACAAAGACTGCAGTTTTACAGACTGCTTTTGTCTGTGATTTGACACCAATTACAGTTTCTTGCCCTATTTTCTGCCTCTCAGACAGTTTTTGAACTGTGGCATTGTCTTATGTTTCATCTTTCCACCACTCAGTTTCCTCATTAGTCTCTTGAACTGTGCTGAGAGCTGGAATAATTATTATACTGCTGAGTCCTTCTTTCAGCTGCAGAAGGGCACTGAAGGACTGAAAGGGAGTGAAATTCCACCCAAGGAATTCGTGCTGATTTGTCCCTGTCATACTCTGGTTATATTAATGGGTAAATCCCAAATTAAAAATACATATTTTTACACACATGTACCAAAGTGAAGCCTTGAAAGTCTTCATCTACACAGAGACAACAAAACTAGAGAGCAAAAACTTTAAAATGTGTTTTTATTGCCATTCATAGTTGGTGCACCAAAGTCTGCCACATTTTGTTATTAAATTACCCTTTAAATATTTGTTTCAGATTTTAGTCCAGATGGAGAACAATCTTATGAAACCAGTGTCTTTTAGAAGCATTTGCCACACTGGAACAAGAACATATTCCTGCAACATGACATCTCTCCAAAACTGACCTAGCTGTATTCCATAAATAAAACAATAGAAGAAAATGGAAGAATGTAATCCAGAGATGACTTTCAGACTCTTTTCTACTCAAGAGGGTCCTAGCAGGAAACTTTTTTGCAGTAATTGATTTGAACTTTAGTGAAGAGTACTGGAACTCACAAAACAAAACAAAACAAAACAAAACAAAACAAAACAAAACAAAAAACTAAAAAAAACCACCAGAAAAAAACCAATCTCCAGGTAATCAGGGTTCCTTTGTCCTGCATCTTAAAGAAAACTTTGATTTAAATATCAATATATCAATTGGGCTGACAATAAATTACTTAGAATTATTATTAAAAAAAAAAAAAAAAAAAAAAAAAAAAAAAAAAGCAGGAGTCAGGATCACCTGGATTGTGTATAAACCATTGTGTTTCCTAGTTCTGGAATTAGGCTCCTCAGGAATCCTTGCTCAGGCTCAGTCACTTTGGAGCCAGCTCTGAGATTTGATAGAGGCTGCTCAAGATTAAACATTTCCAGTGAGACCCTTTGGGCTCATCAATCAGCCTTTCACAGCGAAATGATTTTCATCAGTTTGGTTGCAATCAGCTGTAATAACCTACAAAGAGAGAGATGAAAGCCCTGCAAGTCAACAAAACAACTACTGTAAGTATTTTTAAAATACTTACATTAACAAAAGCTAGCAGAACGCTTCTAGAAGGAAATATTTCTGCAAAGAACACAAAATTATGACTGCAGCTAAAGCAGGATGATTGGGCTAAACAGAGTTTCATTCCCTGTTCTTGGCAGGGTGTGTGCTGATGGCTATAATTTAATTCTGGAGCCAAATCAAGGCAACTTATCATGATACATCTGCTGAATTTAGAGTATGCATGCAGCAAGCATGTGTGCTTTCCTGAAAGCTTTTCCTAGAAGCAAAATGCACTGCAAAGATTTATACATCTGTCATGTCATCTTTTGACACAGCTGATGAAAGCCAAGGCATAGCCCCACACAGGAATTTTGGTTGGAGGATAGGTACTGGCAGAAGGCAAGAGAAAATATTGAGAACTTCCATGGTGAATTGTGAGGCAATATTTGACAGAGAGCAATTTCCAGTCACAAATATATTTCTTTTTGAATTGGGTTGAAAATTTTCTTTTTTTTTCTATTGACTAATCGCATTCTTTGTTTAATGAAAACAGTGGATGAGTGAGTGGCATGTGTGAGTTCTTGAATCTTCTGATGTAAACCAACACTGCAGATATGCAAGTATTTCCTTTTATTTGGGGTGTTGGTTGGAGTTGGTTTTTTTTATTATTCATGGTGGTTGTAGCAGCTTGGAAGTGACCTAGACAATAGTAAAAGAAGGACATTTTAATGTCCAGCCTATCATTACCTTGCTTTTTCTCCACAGTGAGGAAGCTCATTTAAACGTCAGCTTCAGGCCATCTCAGCAGGAATTAGGAATCGTAATTAGACACAGACACATGTTTTCAGTTTAAAGAATTCAGTATGGAAAATGCAGGATTAGAAATAAACGCAAAGGCAACCACTTCCAAAAATGCAATGTCCTGCAGAGGTCACAGCTATTATCAAATGCAGCCATGATGCCCTGGACAGTAGTGCTTTCTGGAAGCTGTGTGAGGAGGACCTGCTGAACACATAATGTCCTCTGAGGTGATGCTGTTCCCTTGCATTTTGAATTGTCATTTCCTGAGCCACAATTTAATTGCACTTGGAAATGGACCTTGGCTTTGATGGAGGAAAAATCTTATGAGGTGAAGGACCATGGTGACCAGGGCAAGCAAATACAGCAGCAATTCATCTTTGCCAGAAAAGAGGAGAAGGCACCAGCTAGACGATTTGGCAACCAACAGAAAAATGGGCAATTAGGGGATGCTATTGGATCTCACTCTCCTCCATGTGGTGTTTGGAGGGCTACAGTCCTAACACACTTCTGTGGCTGTTGCTGCAAGATTTACATCAGTCTGTCATTCATATTCCCTCAGATGAATAATGGGCAGAGCCCTGATGGTGGAAGGATTTCAAAGGCATGTTAGGATTTTTTCCTTCCTTTATGTACCAATGACCTTGCAGAGAAAATTAATATTAAATGTTCAGTACAAGACAGAAAATCACCATCCAGGTGGGTTCAAACAAATCTTCAAATGTTGCACATTTCCAGTGCAAGTGGAGGGCAACCTGCAAAGATAAAACTTGTCCTCAGTCTTGCTTGATTTTCCCCTCATGGCATTTCTTAAACTACAAAAACAAAGCATTTATATGTCAGGGTGTAAATTTCTGTGTCCTTCAATGGCTGGAGTTACTGTTCCCAGCACAAGTTTGGTTACTTCAGCATATTTCTCCAGCCAAACTATAAAAGCAAAATAAATCTACATGTATTTCTGTAAGCAAACACACAGAGGCATGAATCTGTTCATATTAGCCATTGTGTAGGAATGTATTTCTCTCAATTAGCCTTTAACCATGCTGGGGATTAAGTGATGGATCTGACAGGAGTCTCTTGTGGGTGCTTGAGTGTTGACTGCTCCTCAGCTGGTGGAATATCTCCAGCAAACATTGCCAGTGAAATGGTTGCTCTGCATCCTCCTGAGAAGAAAAGATGAGGAAAGATGTCTGTTATTTGTTAAATATCAAGCAGACAAAAACCACTATTTTTTTTCCTCCTCCTACCTGTTCTTACTGAGGAAAGGAAAACCACCTTCACTGAGTGTTTCTGTTAGCTGGGTTGTATTACACTGGATCATAATCCAACGTGATACATTAATCTCCAGTATTTAATGGAGGGTTTCCTTTCAGCATTTTTTTCCTGCATTGCACAGCACACCTGTTTCTCTGTATCTGAAGAAAGGAGCTATTTCTCACTCTGCTTTCACAGACAGAAGGCTGTGGAGCACCAGAAATTAGGGAGGCTGGCTGGAAGGTGCCACATAACGTGGAATTCAAAGTTTTCATAATTCAAAGTGATCAAGTTGAAGGCTGTTTTGCCTCACCTGGAGGAAGGGAGGAAACAATTCAGAGGCACAAGGTTTGGGAAGACAAGGTATTTCTGCACTGATGTTCCACAACTCACTACTTCGTTCACAAAAGGCATTTTTCCTTAGTTCCACTACAAAGTGAAGGGGCAGAGAAAAGATCCAACCCCTCAGATATTTAAAGCTCAGCATTTATTGCTCAGACATTCCTACTGCCTTCTGAGTCAGCCTTACACAAATTTTGCCATGCAGGACTGACCATTATGCAGAAATTACCAGGTTCTTCAGCCTCAGGAGACTGAGAACAATTTAGCTACATTAGCACGTTATTTTCCCCTCTGTAATTAACTCTACTGTGCTGACACTGAAGATCATTTGCTTGCTAAGGAAGAATAGTTCTCGAAAAATATTTGCAAAGAACTTGTTCCCCTGTTTCTCTGCAGTGAAATTCAGGATTTTTGCACTGCTTTTCTTCTGAACGCCTCCACCCTCAAGAGAGAAGACAAGGGGAAATCACATCTCCTATTTACAGGCTTTCTGTGGTGCCTCAAAACTTTCTGTCATCCTTCATGCTGGTACACACTGTGCTAAAACAAACTACAATATTTTGTCAGCAGAAGAATTTGAGCCATTAACCACCTCACTCCATAATCCTGGGGTTATAGATCTGCAAAGCAGACTGAGGATAGACTGAATTTGCAAGGAGCTCTGACAGTGTCAGTGGATAACCTGTTTCCCGAGAAATTAATTCTCAAAAATGCTTTTTCATCCAATTGCTCATGCAGCACTGCCATCTCGTGGTCCCTTCTGTTGCAGCTCTGCCCTGACCGCAAAAAGCAGATGGGAAGAGCCTGCTAATCCCAGCAGAAATAGCTTGTGCTGTTAAACTGCTGTCCTGCCAAATGCCTACCTGGATGCATGTGCTTAGGGCATCTGCCAAAGTCTGTGGGAAGAAGATTTAGAGCAGAAAAGGATCCTGGAAACATGTGGATTTAGGGAACTTCCAAAAGGAAGTTTACCCTGCAAGAGCAGCAGCGCAGATGTTTTGTTTTGTTTCCAAACAGAAAACAAACCACAAAGAATTTCTATCTTCACCTTAAAAAACAAACAAACAAACAACAACTGAAAACCAACGAAACAAAAAAAAAAAAAAAAATCCAAGCACAAAACACAAAAGCAAACATAAAATGTCAATTAAAGAGTGGTTGGATTAGGAAGGGGGACATAAAAGCAATTTTAAAACTGTTGGAGTAAGTGCTTTGTAAACAGGCTGACTGACTTTCAGTTTAGCATTCTCCTCCTTTCCCAAAGACCCACAAGCTGCAAATGCATGGTCCTCAAATGTTCCACTGCTCAGTATTTTAAAAGTATGGGATGCTCACAGTGAGTTGATGGGGTCTGTGATGGGATTTAAGCAGCACTGGGATCATTCACTGGCAAACACCAACAGAGCCAGACTACAGCTGTAGTTCCACAGGTTTATGAATCACCTGCTGAAATCAATGGGACAACGTACCTGCTTAAGATTACACGTGTGCTGACGTCTGTCCCTGAGTCAAGGCTGCACGGTGGAGAATAAATTACCCAGCCAGATAGAGCTGACGTATCAAGGAAGATGTAAGCTTGAGATTAGGGTATCTTGATTGCCCTAAGTTGCTGAAGGTGCTGTTTGGATAATACACAAATAATCCATTAAAAATCTTTTCATCTTGCAGGCTTCATCTTGCAGGCTGGTCTACCTAGTTGTTGACATCTGAGTGTTGCTGCACAAATATTGTTTAAGGCTGAGATGTGATTTCTGTTAACAAATATGGTGGATAAACTTCTGCCCATACCTGACTGGTCACCCCAAAGGATATTCAAGTAGTGCTGGTATTTGTGCCATTTTGTGTGCACTGACTTTTTTTGCCATCGTCAAAAAGTTTGGGAGTACATTTGCCATGCTTCCACCAAAGCTGATTTCTTATTTTGCATTCCTCTGAACACAAAACTTAGATGATTTTTATTAATGACCATTATTATTGGCAATATACAACTTATAAACTTTTCTTATTTTTAGAAAGAAAATCTTCCTCCTGGCTCATGCTTCACTTTTTAATTGGCTGAGAAGGCTTTGAAGTTTAATAGCTATGCAATGTGGAAAAAAAGTGCCTACTCTGTAGGCTTAAAGCAGTATTTTAACCTGTAGGTTTAGGTTTTCTTTTTGTTTATTGGTCAAATGACTGACCGTTCACTGCCTTTTATGTAGCAAAAGCTGCTTTCTGTACCACATTGCCATCACTGCACTGAACACTTACTTTGTTGCAGGTAGGAAGTCAAAGGTAAGAACTTAATATCTTATAACAAGTGCCATCTGGGTTTTCTGTACTCTCACAAAGAGGTGTTTTCTGTTGAGGTTTTTTTCAGTTTCTTACCTTATTTCCCTTGACAATTTGCAGACTAAGTGTACATTTTCCACTGGCTCTGAAGTAGAGAACATTCACTGAAGAAAAGGCAAGTCTATAATTTCAAGTTGAAATGTCAAGCTACTCTAGAGCTGGGCTTTTTTTTTTTTTGTTTTCCTACTCTCACATACTTCAGTCACTTCACATTTCTCCTTCTTAGGAAACTAAGTGAGTCTCCCAAAGTGTGTGTAGACTTTTTAGTTTCATTTTGGATCACTTGAAGCTTTTTCAGCCACTTGAAACATCTGTGGACTTAATGAACCACCTCCTTCAACCAGGAGTCAAATGTCAGTTACAATAAATAAGAAATACTGACAAGTATTTCTTGGGGACAAGAAAAATAATGCATCATATTGTTTTTTCTTGGGTTTTTCTCAGAGAAAAAACTTTGGGGTACCAACTAAGAAATTAGCTTGCCCACAAATGCTGAGCTCCAAAATGCCACAGAAAAAGTCAAACTGTCTCAAGAAATCTGACTGTCCTGCCTAAAAAGTCCTGCCTAAAAGCAAAGGCTGGGGAAACAAAAATTCTCCCCAGAAATGTGGAGTGATACTCTGTAGCTCATCATTGACCAAACTGAACTGATTCTGCAGAAACTTCAGCCTGAGCGACTCTTGTGTGCACAACATCCTTCAAAGGACAGCATTTTCCAAAAACAATTGCCAAACACAGAAGCCAGGCATCTTCAGTTTGTAGGAGTGGCACCTCTCAGAGCATCTGGATGGGCTCTTTTAAAAGCGTTTTAGCATGTCAGAATTGTACAAGGAACCCTCATGAATGTGGAACCCTTGTGAAAGGGTGCCACATTTTCCTCTTGAAGCTGTTAATCACAATGTTTCCTTCCCCTGGCAGGCAGGTGATGCCACATCATTTTGCAAAGCTGTGCAGCCTCACATTGCAGAAGAGCTGCTCCTATTAAAAAACAAACAAAATAAAACAAAAAAACACATCCAGGGAACGGCTGAGGAAGAGCTGAAACAAGTCATGGACCCCAGCAAGGTCCTTCCTGCCATTCAAGCCTTATGGGTCAAATGCAGGACAGAAAAAAAATGAGGGGGAAATGAAAAGATATTGTCAAAGGGAAAAAACACATTGATCATTGCAATTTTTTTTTAGTGATAATAACAGCTATTAGCATTTATGATGAGTGAAATTTATGGTGACTATATTTGGGCATACTTGAATAAAATTAGTATCTACAGTCGCTTTCTATGTCACGTGTTGAAAAGGGAGTGCTTTGTTCTCACCTGATTTTTGTATGTTCCTCATTTTTTGCCCTATACTTTGCTGGAGGAGATGAAGGGATTGATTTACAAGACATAACTTGCCAAGATTTGCAAAGACAAAAGAAACTGAGCTAATTATAAGGGCTTTGAAGATAATTCAAATAATTCCTCAAACTGTATGCTGGGATATCAGGAAGTAATGTCAATCTGGAAATATCCAGCAAAATCCTGAGGCTGTTAGATATGTGACACCACACTCTGAATTCTGCTAGTGGCCTCACCTGAAGGTAATTTTGAGCCCCATTAAAATACTCCAGGTTTCACCATGTCCTTGAAGTAAGGACAGAAATCCAACTTGTCACATTTTTTGAACCCGTCTGCAACCCAACCTCTTATCCCTCTTTCAGCTCCAGCAAATATCATCATTGTGCAACAGATTTACCTAATCAGACCTGTTCAGCACATCCTTTTGATGCATCTGTGCAGGAAGGTGCCAGGTGATCTCACCAGGCTCTGCACATGCTGGGGTGAAGCACCCCTGACTCACATCCCATCAATGACAGTTTTCATACCTTCAGCTCCCTGGGAGCACAACCCCCCGGGTGAGTTTAGCCAAAGTTTGTCAAGTGTGGCTACTGGAAGTGGAGCTGCCTTAGGAGAAGGGGGTGTGATTGCAGATAATGTTACACAGCCCCAAATCACAAGTGGTAGAAGAAGCACTGACTTGTTGCTTCTGGAAAAGTGTGGAACCATCTTTTCAGGGCAGACTAGAAAGTGCTGGTTTAGTTGGATAAAAGAGGCATGGGAAGGAAACCCAGAGATTATGTGCCATTAGACAGACTGGTGTCTTTTGTGTGGAAATTCTGACTGTAAACGCTCTCATCATCAAGGAGAAAAATGCATAAGTTTTATTCACTTCTAAAACTTGGGGAGATGTCCAGAAAATTACTGTTGGGAACTTCATATTTTATAAAAGATCATGGGTAAAATGTATATTGCTTAAATTTAGGGGAGTTTAAATCAATTTATATACTGTTTTCCCAAGTATCAAGTAATAGGACAAGAGGAAATAACCTCAAGCTGTGGCTGGAGAGGTTTACATTAAACATCAGGAAAGGATACTTCACTGAAAGGGTGGTCAAGCATTGGAACAGACTGCCTAGGGAAGTGGTTGGGTCACTATTCCTGGAGGGATTTAAGAGATGTGTAGATG